>OZ010672.1:1612500-2115000 GCA_963932185.1 Troglohyphantes excavatus
AATATCGATAATGTTCTATATTTTCATCGACATTTTAAAACTACACAAAACTAGTTTAATATAGATATTTTTCATTATAAAGCATTTGATGTAGAAGAAGAGACGCTTTTTAGCCTATGCGTGCCATTCTTCGGGTTCCGTCTGACTCTCTCCCCCTTGACACACACACTGTCAAATAATGGGCTTAAAAATGAGTACATGGTCGTTTTTCTTTGATTTCATCGTCAATGAGAGATGAAGTACTCAAATTTAAGTAAGCCTACTTTCGCAAAAATGAGCAGTATGGTATAATGTTGTTAATATCAGCTTCTGTTCAATCCACCTTAACAAAGCGACCTGGAAAACTTAAAATATTTAAACTATTTGTTCAGAAGATGGTTTTCTACATTATTTGAGGTCGATTGCTTAAATGGAAAATGAGTTATTACAACTCAATTATCTTACTTTCCATTCCTTTGCCTCGCCTTATTAGCTTATGTTAATAACTTCTTCACATCGCTGTGGTGGTACAACGGTTAAGACCCTGTGCGGACGACAACAAGTAGAGGGATTGGGTTCGATTCTCCACATTCCTTGTTGTCATTTGATGAAAGTGATTTATGTAGGCAAGCAACAGATTTTTTTTACTCATTTTTGAGAACATGTCGATTTCAAAAATGAAACTTATGTATTCGGAGGTATGATAAGCATTGAAAGTAATCAAAAAAGAGTACATTTGCTTATTTTTATGTACCCATTTTTAAAAGTGTACGAACACCGCATACGAAACATCCATTAGGGTCTGTGAGGTGCCTGTGAAGTAATACCTATGGCGAAATATTTTTATTTAATGTCTGCTTTTCCAGTTGCAAAATATTCGCCAACAATTCAAGCCAGTGTGATCAATTTAAATAAACTACATACTGACAGCTTTATCGGAAATATTTAAGGATGCCCATTAGAGCGTTTGACCAATTCTCTTTTTGAATAAAGTAAGAAAGATAATCATATTGTTATAGTAAAGAAAATTATAAAGAAAAAAATTAAGAATTGTTAAAATTTAAAAAGAATTAGCACATTAAAACTTCAGAACAATGCACAATCGAAAATATTGTAAGAAATTAATTTTCAAATTAACATTGATTTCTGTTCCATATAGGAAACGAACGATGTTTTCTTAATAAATATACGAAACTATTGTATTTAGAAATTTTCAAGATTTCAAATGCGTGCGTGTGTGAAGGAGGATATTGAACCTGAGTGTCCACCAAAGGAATATTTTGAATTTGAAAAAAATTAAATTCAAAATATTCTTAAATTTAGATTTGTTTCTTTCTAAAAACACGAGAAAAGTACATATCAACAAATCCTTGTTTATTTAACTTTTTGCAAAAAAATTGTGTCTATTTTGTATTTGTTCCTTGTGGATTCACGTATGTTTGAAATGCGTATTGGTATTGTCATGTTATTGTGCACATCAATATTAAAAGTTTGGTGGGAGGAGGGGCTTTTATTTACATGGTTACATTAACCATTACCTTAATAAACAATAATCAATATATTGATTATTATTTATAATTTGATGCAATATATAGTCATAATTTTTAGCAATAATACTAAAATAGCCTGTGATAAGTTATTGAAATATTATTGAGCAATTTAACAAGTAAAATGTAATGTTGTAATATCATTTTAGTTAGTAATAATTAGTATTTGAAAGGCATGGCTAATTCTATTTCAATACTATTGTAATATATACATTTGTGTTTTTATTTGATTGTTCGTAAGTGGTGAGAAGGACTTTTCGAGACCGAAATCTTGTCTTCTTCACTTCAGTTTGTAGTTCAGTCCGAGCATATAGTGTGAAAGAAAGAGAGCAACAACTGTGGAAAATGCGGCCTTCGACGACTCCGAACCGGTTTTCTATTAGCCTTAGCAAAGAAGGGGAATTCTTTGGGGTTTTCTTCTGGGCTTTTTGCTGCTTTTCCTCCACATATTCGCTTTTCAAATGCTATATTTGGTCTTTAGATATGAAAATTATCCGGCCGTGAACATTCAGGAATCAACGTGAGTGGAGATGGGATCGAACGGCGGTCGACTTCTGACGGGTCCGCTTCGAAACTTGAAAGAAGTTTTTCTTTAGAATCAAAACTGATTTGGGTTCTCGGTTTGCAATCGATTGTTCCGGAACCTATTTGCACTGGTATGGCAGGAGGTCGAAAAACACTTCTTTTTTTGGTTTTCACACTCGGAATTGTGGCGTTGAACTGTTAAGTACATTAATTTAAGAAATACGCTATTGATAATAATGGATGTTTTTCCTAAATTCAAATTATATTTGTTTTGATACTTCAAATTCAGAACATAAAATTCTAGGCAAGTAGAGCAAAGATTGATTATCAAAAAGCTATTCAATGAGATCAGATCAACCAGTACACGTTTAAACAGGAGCGTGTACAAGAAAAGGGTTCACTACCCTGCATAACTAAAAACCAGCCACTTCAAGAAAAGTTGAGAATTAAATATAAGATGGAAGTAAAATGCCAATTTTTACAAACTATTTTCAATAGTATTATAATACTAATTCAAAAGCATGTGAATTATTACCTATTATCAAATATCAATAAATTAATAGTTATTGCAAATGAAGATATTACCACAATAATTAATCAATCTGAAAGCTGCACAGATGGTCGTGCCTGCATACGGAATAATTTGTGTGATGAAATTCTACATTTGCAATGTTTGAACTGTTTCATAGATAAATGCTTTTTGATAGTTGTTCGTTAAATATCCAAAACGCACTAACTGGATTTCGATGACAGTTTTGAGTTATCGCGGTACCAATTTCCCCTGTGATAAAAAAAGGAAATCATTTGCAGCGTCAGCATAGAGGATAAAACTAGATAATAAATATGACATATTGAATTATTCTTAATGAATAACACCTTCAAGAACTAAAAAAGACAAAGTTATTTGTTTTTTTAGTTTGAAATCAGTGGTTTCAGACAATATTGTTCACAGGTAGAGTGGCAGCAAAAGGTCAAAATCAAATGACATAATTGTAGATTTTTATTTACATTTTCGATATTCAATTTGCGGATGTACCAGATACCGCCCCCTTAAAAAAAACACTCCTCTGCATTTGTAATTTTTATTTTAAAATATGGCAAATTAATACAATTGTAATACATTTTTTTTAAATAATTGTTTCTCAAACTATTTTATTCCAAATATATATTATAATTTGCATGATGGCTCGAAGATACGTTTAATTCGTAAACTAAAAATACATCAGCAATATAATTTATAATAAAATATGTCTTCACACTGAATAAAATGTTAGGATTTAAAACATTTAACTCCACTAACCGGATTGTTCAACCCACATCATAAAAGAAATGTCGTTTTTGCATAGCACTTAATACGCTTTTTCCCCAAATTTACTCCTAGTTCGATGGAAGGCCCAAATCACACAAAAGTTATTTCTATCATCCCAAAGCTTAGAAGAATCGCCCGATTTATTTGATGAAGCCCCACCCAGCCATTTAATACTAGCTCGTGGCCTGCACAACTTCATTCCAAAAAGGAGAAAGCCGATTATGTGAAGGACCACTATTGATGTATGTTTACGGGAATGGATAAACAAACCCCCTTCACTATTTCCATCAGTCATTCTTCACACGTCCTCTTCATTTATTCTAATGAAGATGATTCAATAGACCGCTTCTTCATAGCCACCTTCTTTTATCCACGTTGGAAGGAATTCATTACGAGGATTGCACCCGCGTAGCACACAACCTTCAAACTGTTATTCACATTTTGAAAAGTGTTCAGTTGCATTGTTTTGTATAGGGATCAAAAGAGAGATCATTAAGACGGCTCATTTGAACAATATAAAATACTAGCAAAAATACCCGTTCTACGCCCGGGATTAAAACAACTTAAAAAATAAATACAATATTTATAAGCGAAGAATAATATTTTTATTTTTTCGCCCGTCTGAGGGACTCAAAGAAGTCAAAGTTTAAATTGTTAAAGAAATTTTATTAGCAAGGTCCCGACAGAAATGGAATGCTTACGGAAGATATGGCGATAAAACAATATGGACATCGATACGGTATTCCCGTTGATTAACATTCGAATTTTAAACTAAAGTAACAACCCAAAAATATAAAAAAGAACAAATATAATAATTATTCTAAACAACTATTAGACTCCTATATCAACAAAAGCCGTTAAACTCCCTGAATTAGCGAAGGCATAAAAATAAAAAATGGGAAAAAATTAAAAGGTCTCGTGAAGTATTTCAGATATTTTTCTCTTTGAATAACAAACCCTATCTGCATACGAAATTTGACGACATTCGAAAGTGTCTAAAACTAATGTTCGGTAAAAAAAAGAAGGATTTTATTCGAAACTAACGTCGAATAAGGAGGTTTCGAACCTTAAAAACGTTTGACACGAACCAAAAAGGTTAATTTTCCTTCTTAAAGTATAAGGAATAACATTGCCATATTTCATCTTCCTCTGTATAAAAAAAATCATAACTGATTTTTAAAGGTTCCACTTGCAAAATTCTAAAAATAAATATTTATTTCCCTTTGTTTGTATGAGAAACCATATCAATATGCTGCATAACGTCCCAATTTTAGTTTAATTGGTAAAGCCCAAAACTAAAGTTCCGTAAAAAATAAAAATCGAATTATAAAGGTTGCATTTGCAAAATTCTATATTTTCAAATTGTTTCCTGTGTTTGAATGATAAACCCTATCAGTATGCAGATTTTCACAATTCTAGGACAATGAAAAGGTTTCAAATCTCTCTTACGTTCTGTAAAAAAAAAATCACAACCGATTTATAAACATTTCACATGCAACATTCTAGAATTACTTATTTTTTCCCTTTGTTTCTATGAGAAACCATATCAAGATGCTACATTACGTAATTTTAGTTCAATTAATAGTGTTCAAAACTAACTTTCCGTAAAAAAAATCGCAACCGATTTTTAAAGATTGCACTTGCAAAATTCTATATTTTCAAATTGTTTCCATTGTTTGTTTGTATGTATGTGCGGGGGAGGGGGGGGGGGAAAGAAAAATTTTCAATTGTCTTTTTGACCTATGGAGGGTCTGAAAAATAATCGGGGTTTTCCGTGTGAGATCGTAATCAATTTTTAAAGGTTACATGCGCACAATTCTTGTATTTCATATATTGCAAAATGCAGTGCAAAATTCTAGATTTTAGAATTTTGCAATTGTTTGCAAGATAGAATCCTCTTTGTATGCAGAAATGTACTATCCTGAGATAATTGGAAGGGCCCAAATCTGACATATCATAAAAAAAATTCGATACAGATTTTTAAAGTTTCTACGTGCAAAATTCTAAAATTTCGAATGTTCTCCTTTGTCTGTATGTCAAACTCTAACAGTGTGCAAAATTTCACGATTCTGGGACAATCGGAAGTATCGGAAACTAACTTCTCAACTAACGTCGAAAAAGAGGGGTTGGTTTACATCCCTAAAAAACTTTCGATTCGTACAAAAATAGCTTACTTTTCCTATTTAAGGTATGAGGAAAGACTTTGCTAAATTTTATCTTTCTGGGTTTACGACAAGTTGGAGATTTAGTGATGAGTAACTAATTAAAAAAGATTTAGTGATGAGAGAAGAATAACTAATTAAAAAAAATTATACTACGATTTTCAGACAAGTCGTGTATCTTTTTGAAATAGAAGAAAGAAAATTATTTTACTGAATATTTTCAATAGTATCAAGTGTAAATAATAGTGTATGTAAAGGTCAAGACTAGTTTTTGAAAATACATTAAACTAATTGAACTGAAAAAAAGTTAATTATTTATTGAAAATTTGCATCATCATTACTATCAAACTAATAAGTACGAAAAAAATTCTTACAGATGCAAAAATAACTTCGACATGGAAACAGTTCAAAGATTTCCATACACAAAATTGTATTTACTATAACTAATTTTTTGAATAAACAAATAATAAATTTAATACAAATTTATAATACTTCAATCGCTTATTACTAAATGGTTTCTTAATGAATTTAGTCTGAAATATTAATAAGTCATATCATACATGCTAACTTTTGCATTTTCGAATCAACAATTATTTAATTATTTGTTGTCACGAAAAATACTTATTTTCTAATAATATAGAATATATTTTAATTGCTTACAGAACTTAAAATCATAAAAGTTGAACAATTCACACACAAAGAAAATTATAATTTTTTGAGAAAGTAGTACAAAGGGTTGTAAAGAATCAGACAATACAGGTAGATGTATGATATCTGAATTTAAATATCACCTCTACCTGATTTAAAAGTACCTTCATAAATCTATATATTAATTTATTAAAAATTTAAATGATTTCGACTTATTATTAGTATTGTTATTGAAAAAGGTAAATAATAAGAAATATTTATCAATTGAACAAAGGAATAACAAATAAACAAAACAAAAAATTCCAAACTAATTTTATTTATAGAACATATCGTATACATTTTTAATTACGCTCAATTTTGGCATGAATACCTTCACCTTCTATTGTTAGGTGTGTGTGGGGGGGATCATTTCCTTGTCAAATGTCTTATCGCCTGCCACTTTATAAAACAGGATGCGTTTCCACGAAGAAAGAACAGATTACGATCCGAAACATTCTAACAATAATTTGTCATCGGCATTTCTTCAGGAAGCTCGAAGCATCCTAAGAGGAAAACACACACAAAAACCCAGTCGAGCACGGTTTAAAAAAAACGAAAACTATGGTAGCGGCAAAGGGTTATCCATAATTAAAGTTTAGAGTGAAAATCCAAAAGAATTTAAGCTCGACTTGTAGTCATTAGCAGATGCAAGAGTTCTAAGAGGGCAGAAAAAAAAGATGATAATAATAATAATATCGCCCTTGTGAGCTGATCATTAGTAGGAGAAAGGGTTACTGACGTCTACTTCTAAACCCAATGATTAAGTTTAAAAGCGATGGTGGCATCTAATTGAACCAATTATCGAACTATCTACTGATCATCGGGAATCAGGGTGCCACGATGGCAAGCTGCTTTTTCACAAGGAAAGCAGACATGGCTGTGGTCATGATTGCCCTTTAATAATGGTTCGTGAGTTCGCATACATTATCTCCGCTGGAACCACCACTGCTACATAAATAGTAGCCGAACTTTTCGAGATGGACAAGCCAGCACGATAACGTGGACACCAGAAGGTCGATGGACTCGAGCTCTTGTCCAGCCGCCTCCTTCAGCCGATTGGAAATCAGATGCCGCTACTGAAGATGCGTACATTTCAATCAATCCGCCTTTCTGCACACGGAACAAGATCGGGGATCATTTTTGATTTTGTAAGACTTGACCGCGGAGGACCGTTAAATGGCTTGTTTTCTAAACATCCTTCACTGATCATGTTGTTGTTTTATTTGCAAATATGTGTAATTGTTTAATTTATATAAAATTTTTTTTCTGTCCTGCAAATCTATATCTTTGTATACGCATAGATATTACAAGACGTAAAACTCTAAAAAAAAAAAATTCGCCCAATAAATGTAAATAATCTCCAAATTGTACATTATCAATGTTTGTAAAATATCAAAAGTGAAGACATTTTTCGAAATTTAATTCGAAAAGTATGTTAAAATTTGAAATCAAATGTTATTTATTTTATTTGATTTTTTTTACACCCAAGATACTTGTAGGGTGATAATTTTTTTAAATTATTCTCTTTAAGAAGAACTTTCAGAACTTTAGAAGAACATCTCTAAGAGAAATTGGCGCTACTCCAAGCAAAAAATGTGTAAAAGCATCTTTTTATATGTTGATTTAAGATAATTATACATTTTCTGTTTTAAATTTCAATACTCAGTTATATAAGTCAATTTACAAAATAATTTTTAACTTGACACTAACACCGTCATATAAATAATTCACCACACGCAACTGTACGAAAAACTTAAGAATTGTGTGCAAAACAAATAAGGAGTGTAAAATGAATAGGTTTGAAACGTTTATTTTACACTTAAAAAATCTTAATAATAATCTATCAGTAAAGTGTTTAAGCTCGTTTTGGGGTCGTCGAATCTTTATTTGAAAATGAGTCAAATATTTTATCTGGAAATGAATATAATATTTTACCTGCTAAAAATTAACCCAAATGATGCCTCTTATTGTATTTTAGGAAAGGACCTTTGCACATTAAGTGATCAAAATACAACTCGAAAAATTTGAACAGGTAAGATTAGAGAATGAAGGAAGCCAATGAAATTTTTAATTTAGAATAATCATTGATAGACAATTTCTAAAGAGTGTGGAGGAGGGAGATGGTAAGATTGTTTGTTATTTACTTCATAAGTTTAAATATAATAAAGTATCAATTCTCTGCAATTTCGGTTTTTAATTTTGAAAGTTGGTTATTCAGTGCAAAAAAAAGTTGTAAAAAAAATTACGTGGAATTCTTTTTATTTGTAATCCAATTCAGATAATCTATGTTAAGTAAGATAAAATTAATAAATTTTGCTCATTAATCTTCTTAGTTAACGTTAAGTCACAATTGGAATTTTAGGAAACCAACAAAAAACATATGTAAGGAAATCCAGTTTCAGTATGTGTCTCATATATTTATTGTGATTGGTATTATTATATTAGTAATAACAACTTTTAGCAACATTTGTGTTTAAAAAAAATGAATTCCCAATATATGTAACAATAAATGCAATAATGGATAATTGTAAAACTACCATTTTTATAAGAGTTCATCAAATCAACTTTGTAAAAAAGTATCTAAGAACTTTAACTGTGTATCAAACAACTATTTTTATTAGATATATACAACTAGATATTATTGCCTTCGTTATTTAATTATAATATTTCACTGGACATTGGTCTTAGAATCTAAAATTAAATTATTTAGAGCTAAAACAAAAAATCAGAAACTACAACACCACTGTCCAACTAATAGCAACTCTCCGTAAAATAACTCGGTTATTCGTCCAAGTAATCAAATGATTTGATATGCTTCCAATACTGCCAGTACAAAATCGCTCTAGTTGACTCTCCCTGCTTTCAAGAATGTTAGTACACACAAAGAATCCATCGAATTGGGAGGGAAACGGTCAGTTTCCTTCTCAAGTGTAAATAAAAAATGTTCTTAGAGACAGGCTGAAACCGGAGACCTTTTTCTAATTTGAATCACTTCAATTGCAATGTCGGAATCTTAACTTGTTTAAATATACGACATTTTTTTAATAATCTGCGATACAATTGCAATGTATATTTCCTAATTAAAATAAAGAGAAACGTTAAGAGTGTTGGCAGTCCTTTCACTATATAAATATTATATAAATGTAAAATATACACTAAATCAAAATTTTAGTGTATATTTTATATTTATATAAGGAAAGAATATTTTACACGAAAATTCCATAATTGTTTGTACTTTTTTCAAAAATTAAACCTTTAAAAAAATTTTTAATGCTAAGGCTTTTTTAAATATTTATATTTATAACCAATTTTTTCTCAGATTCGTTAAACTACAATACATAAGAATTGCATTAAAATTTTGTATACTACATATATATTATTTTTATACAAATATTTATTCATAATAATACAAAATTTTCTTTAAAACTTAATTTTATTAAAAATACTAACTTCAGTTAATTATTTTTTTGTTAGTTACTAACTTTAGTTATTTTTTGAATTAGTTACTATGTTTAGTTAAAAATTTATTTTTTAGCCAATTTATAATATACACATATTTTAGAATATGCATAAAAACCATTTCTCCATTCAAAAAAAGCCTCAAGGAAAAGAAAACACTGAGAAAAAACGATTTCCAAATGTTCGTTCCTTGAAACACATCATCCAGCATCAAATCTCAAGTAACTCACAAAAAACCCACATTCATACAGTTCTATAGCATATTTTGGAAGTATATATTTAGAAGATTTCAAACTGTAATTTGAGCAAATCAAAAATATCGAGTATTTTTCGGCACTGTATTATCTTAAACAGCGAATTATTTCCGATTTTCTTTTCAGTCTTGTCTTCGAAAAGTTTCTCCAATTGTAGTTCTTGTTATTCTTATTTTTTACGATCGAAATTTATTAAATAACTTATTTTATTTAGCAATTTCCAAAATGCTTGCATGTGTGAATGAGAAAACATGTCATTTGAGTTGTATGGTTTCTCCTATTAGTCATTTACACCTTCATTTGTTCATATGGATTTGAATGTTCCTGTATTAATATCTGTATACGTGGTTATAGTAGAGTTGAAATTTTAACTTTTAAATAAATTAATTTTAAAATTATGTATTTTAATACTTTCTTTCTGACGCACCGAACAACTTTGCACCTGAGAGAGTATTGAAAAGACTTCAATTGATCTCAACACAAAGATAGACACATTTGAATTCATTTGGTAAATAAGAACTGGATTTTTTTATTCCTATCGGAAAGATTACAAATTCTCCCATTTTCATGAAATATAAGTTATGCCATGGATCCTGAAAATGGAACCTCTGGAAGGGATATTTCATTTCTGAGAACAAGTTTGACAATTTAACTATGAAAATAAATTTATTATATGACACGACTCCTTATTTATCTGAAGGATTCTTTTTGAACGAATTTAAACCAAATGCTGAATGTCTTTCAGTTACTTTAAAGTAATCACATTTAATACTTAATTCAAACGAATTGAATAATGAATCACCAGTATACTTACACCTCAATTATATTTAACCAATAATCTATTTCACTTCCTTCTCAATGATTTCATTCTAAATATGTGTATAATCATATTTTTTATTATTTAAAAAAAACGTCATATGTAGTTAAAAAATTACTGTAAAAATACAGCATTTTCTTTGCATAAATACAGCGCACGTTGCTGTAATTTTTTACAGCTCGTTCTGCAAACACAATTTACAGCGTTATTGTGATGTAACCTGCTTCCGACAATTTCTCAGAGCCCGTCTGGCGCGTTCCGTGTGATATTATTAACGAATCAGCTTCAAGACCAGTACTTTCAAAGACCATACAATTAGAAGAAGGTTCACTTCGACAAAGCCTAATTGGCGCTCTCTCACTTACTTGATTGGTTTGATTAAATAACGTCGCACTAGAGCTGCACAGTGGGCTATTGGCGACGGTTCGGGGCCTATCTCGAAGGAAAGACACAGGAACGATGCCTCGTATTTTTGAACCACGTTCAGATGACGAGGACAACACCTGAGATGGCACCCGACGCAACCACAATAGTCGTCAGGACATTGGTTTACCAAATTTATTGTGAATTACCGACCAAATTTATTGTGCACCAGTCCCGTATACACGCCAGTATAATTTGTTAGATATTTTACACTACTTCGTAGTATAGTAGCGAAGTTGGCAAAGCTTCGATCGCAAGATTACTACATTTATACTTTTTTTTGTTAATCCTCTGAATGCTAACGCATTTATTCAGTGGGCAACTGGGGGTCCTTCCATCACTTCCTTAACAAAGTACTCCAGTGAAGTTTACTACTTGGCGCTTACCAGGCATGTGCAGAAAGCACATTTTTCTGCTTTGAAACGTTTCGTGTGCAAACGAAGATTTATTATTCCGTGATATGTTGCTAGTAAGATATTTCAGGATTTCATTATGTGCTATAAATATAAGATCAAATAAAGACACTTCCCAATACTTGAGGTAAGTGACAATCAATTTATTATTAATTTAGCCAATTTAAAGCGCACATATACTTCTATATGTTGTTTTCTGAAAAAACTTTCTATCTCAAACGGAACTAGCGACTTCTTTACGCTTTCCTATTGATCAGGGTTCGAGTAATCTAAGTACTGGACTTGGATTCTCGTTGTAGGTTTTATATATATATATATATATATATATATATATATACAGGGGTGCCCATCCCCCCCAAAGAATTTCTTAACCCTTCCCTCCCCGAGGAGGTAGCTAAAGGGGGTGGGGGAGGACCGGACCCCCCCCCCCGCGTAAACTTGTATTGTGTCCCCCCATGTCTTATTTATATTATGTAAATTCACTCTCCATTTCAATCTCTAATTTTTATTATTATTATTCAACATGTACCAGACCAGCAACTTTTAGAAACTACAATAATCTCCTGGTTGCATATCCGTTTTCAACAAACGCATTTATATAAGCAGGGTCACCATTAAGGGTGTGCCACAGGTGCCGCTGCTTTATGTGGGGTCCCGCGTTGACAAGGAAACAATTTCTTTAAAAAAATTAGAAAAACGGCTTTTAACGTGAAAGGTTTTTAAATCATTTGCATGGGAAATCGGGATAGAAATATCATGATAAGGTGTCCATTTCGACAAGTGACGAATAGCACACTACATAGATTTAGCTTCGTTTAATAGGAAATAGGAGCTCATGCGTATAAAATCATGATATAAACAAAACATATGAGACGTGGGGGAGGTGGAGGGGCGGCGCGGGACCGCGGCGTCAGACGAAACAGCTTGTTTATCTTCCGTCTGTTGGCGACCAATCAATACAATCAGCTGTAATAAAATGAGTTGACATAGGAGTTGATGAATTATAGTATAAAGTGACGAGCCTTGTTTTTGTAAAATTTTGTTAGACATGTATTTGAGATCAAAAGGTCACAACGTGTTGAAAAAAAATTTAAAACAAGAATCTTTTCATTTAAATTACAGTTTTTAATGCTTCTATTTGGTGTTAACTGAGGAAATTAACTATTTAAAAACTTTTATAGTAACATTGTTTAATCCTAGAGACTATTATATGTTAATTTATGTTATTATATGTTAAAGGCATTTAAAAAATTTATTTCATAAAGTTGTAAATCATATATAAAGTTTATCAACCATATGAGGTAATTTTGGAGGATTTTGGGGTGCTTCCTAATATTAGTTTTTATTTTAAAGCTTATTATTCAATATCTAAGCATTATTACATGTTAAAAAGTAATTTACAAAACCTTTACTATTTTGTAAAACTTTCAATGTCAAAAAGCGGAGAGTTCTAATGTACCAAAAAGGAAGTTTTTGAGCTGATTAACTGCACATAATTTTATAAACAGTTTTAGAAGGGGCTACAAAAATAAATAACAAAACTATTTTTTTTCTTTTCCCATCCCTGAAAATATTTTGGCTCTAAATAATATTGTCTAACTACAAACCTGTCTTGAGGTTGAACGAGTTGTGTCCCTTTTTGAACACTGGAAGACAATTTAGCTCCCTCATTCTTATATTTGGATATTTTAAATATGACTATTAAATGCAAAAACTTCATTTTATCGAATTTTCAGAAACCTTATAAAATTAAACTTTAATTTAAAAATGCCGTAAAATATTTATCCACTTACCACTATAGTTTCTCAAACTCAGAAAATGCTTTTCATTAAGGTTTTTTCTTTTTTACAATTTAAATAATTGTAACTTTGCTCCACATTTCAACAGTAAGTTCAGAAAAACTAAGCATTCTTGTTGACTGAAATATATTATCTGTTCTTTTGCTGTAACACCATTGAAGTTATTAAAACTGATTCGACCGGCCAATACGAAAAAACCCAAATACAGTAAAATCGTCTACACTTACTAGTTAACAAACGTATGGAATGGAAGTGATTAGTTTCTAGTGGAGTTGTATATAAAAATCGTAATTTATGTTATACGTGTTATTGAGATGAGGAGACAGTCTGCTTCATTGCAATTTCTTTTTTTAAACATATGCCTCATCACAATAGGAAAAGTTAAATTTGTTGCAGCAATTGCTTAGATGTTTTGCAATGTAATCGTAATTTATGATATAAGGATATGAAATGAGATTCCAGGTTCTGAGTTTGTAGCACTCTTCATATTTATTATTATTTATACAATCTTGCTAATGGAAAATTTATTGCCTCACAGCGTTTTTTAATTTCAATCTCAGCACTGAAGTGTATTCCGAATGTTTGAACCGGACAAAGTTGAGTAAACGTGTTCGTAATTTTTTTACAATGTCATCCAGCTTATGTGCCGAAGATGCGTTTCTCGAATTCGCTGGAAATTCCAGTGATTGAAGGCATATTATATAATGTATTATACTTATTAAATAATTTTTTCCCAAAACATTAACCCACTAAAACAAAATAATAATAAAAAAGCTATGTAAAAATATCCCCCCCCAAAATTTTTGATGGCGCAACTTGCGCCATGATCCCCCCCCTGTGGGCACCCCTGTATATATATATATATATATATATATATATATATATATATGAGAATAAAGCCAATTTTCATTAGTGGGGATAATTTGTCAATGTTTTAAAATTCAGGCAATTTTTTATATTTGTTTGTTTGATGTGCAAGATTTAACTAGTGTCTATGATACACGAAAAGCAGTAATCTGTATTTTAGGAACATTGTGTAACAAAAACCTCTGTAAATAAATATATATAAAGCCAAAAATGTACCAAACATTTCGAAAAAAAAAATATTATAGCTAACTCGAAGCATATTCATAAAATGCTTCAAAACATCTTTTTTAACTAATATAAAGTATTGTCGTATCTTATTAGTCTTTTCATACAAAAATAAACCAGCTTATCTTAATTTGCTTATATGAGCCATTAGCTTGAATTTGAACAAATCTGAAACTTTTAAAACTTGAATCACATGTGGCAGTGGCGGATTTAAGACAAAAGGCCCAGGCAGCAAAAATGTTTGAAGAGGGCCCGTTTTCTAATAAATAATTTAGGAGCAAACATTCAAAAAACGTGTTTTGTTTTTTTAAATTTCTAAAAATAGGATTATTACCTCTTTTGAACTTGCTTCCGAATTTTTAATAGAACTTAACTATTTTATTTGTCCAAAACACGTTTTATCCTTTGAATTTATCTACCAAAGTTTGGAATCTGTAGATCAGTCAATGTAGTAAGAAAAAGTTATTTGCGGTTTTTGCCACGAACTCTTCATATTCTATCTAAATGATCATTTTCTATAATATTAACAAAAATTAATATTTTGCTCGACGCAATTATTTCCCATTTTGAGAACAGCGCAACTGTTCCGCAGCCCCTTGCATCAATTGTGCTGTGTTGTAATCTCGCAAATAGAACTTTTCGATATTTGTAACTAAATAAACTTGATTCGTCTAATTTAACAAAACAAATAAAATATTTTACAATAAAAGTTCGTAAATATGGCTTTATGCCGTATTTTAGTCCTCATTGTCCAGTTTTAATTTTCTTACAAGGAAACGTACCACATTCTGATAAACACCGAAAATGAAATTACCAAAAGTAATAGTTTTTTTTTTTACATTATTTTTATATTTACTTTTTACATTTTTAACGAAGTGTTGTAGATATTCATATAAATATCTGAAATTATGTTTATTTCAGCTACTTAAATGGATACATTTTATAAATAGTTTTCAAACTTAAACTTTTTCTGCTTTTAGGAAACATAAAAAATTAGTAATATAAAAAATATATACGATTTTACATGAGTCAGAGTTTATTGAGTACAAGAAAAATTTAATAGAATAATGTTTTGAATAAATATAAATTATCAATTTAAATATTAGCAAATGAAATAAATAATAAATTGTTAACAAATGAAATAAATAATAAATTGTTGAATATATAATTATTCAATTGATGCAATAAAATCATTAGAAATTTAGACTTTATATAAACCGTATTTTCCTAGTATTTACAATAATTCGCTACATTGAAATTGCATTTATTATATGTAATTTATATATTATTCAAGATTAAAATGAGCTTCGACTTATTTCTATACATAAACATTCTTAGTGTTATTGACTTAATGGTGTATAGCAAAAACAAACATATTTCATTAGGAAAGATGTTATGATTTGTAATTGATTTTTAGAATATAGAAATATTTACTTACTTGCAAAACAGTAAAATATGCTGATGTAAAAAACCTCCTACATTTGTTATTAGTACTAAAAAAATTACTTCCTAAATTTACCGTCTTACTCTGAAATAAGAAGCTGTGAAATGGAAGCTGTTCGATCTCATAAATTAGGGATTTTTTTTTCAAGTAGTCCCGTACGACCAATGTAGTTGTAGTGTAGTCCATTCTAAACCTCCACAAACATAAAATGGCAATACTCATGTCACAATGGAAAGAGCATCTATCAACCAGTACGGCCAAGTGTCACTAATTACAAACAGAAGAGAACGAAGCGAAGTAGACTATACACATTACAATTCCCCGAAAAGCAGTCCTTTGTGACCCCTGACCCTGACATATGTCTTGAGATGTCTTGCTACAATTCCGACTCACGGATGCCTTTCAAACAAAGTTGGTAACAGAACAGGTGCTTTGGACCACTCTCTGTTTGGACAAAAGGGCATTTGACTAATGATACATACAAATCGTCTTCGAAAGGAAACTATTGAAAAAGGTTTGCAAGCGATTTCATTGTCAAAGCTACGACAATTCATTCTTCTCCTGTTCTTTTCAAAACGACCTCTTTCCTATTCCAAGCGCACGTAAAACACGTTTAGGAATAAACAAGGGTTTCCTTTCCAAGGCGGATTTTTGTCAGGACCGATTTTTGTACAAATTCTCTATACCTGCAATTGGTATTTAAAATGAGATTTATTTTTTAAAAAAAAGGTAGAGGGGATTATTATAATAGGGAGGGTGACTCAGCCCCTTCAAAATATTTCTTGAAGGGGGCTCTAGACCTTTAGCCCCCCCCCCCCTAAGCATATGCCCGGGATTGATTAAAAAAATTCATTACTATAGGCACAAAAGCACTGATAGAGGCCATCACTCTCTTAAAAAAATAGATTAAAATAATTAAAAATCCCACATATACAGTTAATTATTCTTTTAAAAACAAGAAATTACAACGTTTTTGGAAAAATTGCTGTAAAGTTATGCAAAATTGCAGTAAACGAATTTTAAAAAACATAGGCAATTTTTCTACAATAAAAGATGAGGATCATAAATCCAGGACTCTTAGCTACAGACTAATGTGCCTAATGATAAATCAGGCCCTGTTCAACCCAAACTTCATAGTTTATTAAATGAAATATTTTCAACGATTTGTCTTACGCTTTTAAGTAGACCCTAAAGCATCAATTCGAGTTTCTAGATACGTGTTTGATAAGTGTTATATATTTTTATAGCATAGGGGAATACTATAAAATTGTAACTTCTCTATATTAATACTCCCCCCCCTCTTCCCCATCCCCCCGGCCTCCTTAGCGCTGTGTAAAAGGGTCCCGTGCTTTGAGTTGGTGGCCTTTTGCCAACAAAAAAAAACTTAATCTGTATTTTAATTTCTTAACCCCTTTTTTTTAAAAAATATTTAGATAAGACCGTTTCGCTACATTTTTTAATTTTAAATAATGATTAGAAACTGCCGTTCTCATGCTCTATGCACTTAAACTCCGAGTTTATTTTTCGAGAGTCGTTGCTTAGCCCCACTCCTAAATAATAATAATAATCTTAAAATCTATTAAAAATATTATAATTCTTAAATCTATATTATAGTTTATGGATTCTCGCAGCTACCTTCGCACAGGGCAATGCGTCTCATAAGAGGCCCCACGTTTGGTCTGTTTACAAAAGCAGGGCCCTGCTCCCGCGTCGTAGATGATTTTAGCCCAGTCAATAAAGACCCTAAAATATCAAACTTCGGAAAAAATTAGGGTAAAGCTGATTTTTACCCCATTGATAGACCACTACTAGAGGAGCATTTTGACAAAAGTCCCCTAAAATCCCCCTGGAGCTTTCCCCCCCAGCCCCCCTCAAAGGTCAAAATCCCAATATTTACGGAACTGTCATTATATCTGTTACTAATGATCGGATCAAGCTCAACTTTTTTTTGTTTTGTTTGTTATTAAATGGGCTACAATATTGGTAATCCAAATATTTTCGTTAAACCAAATAGTTTTTATAAATTAAGAAAAATGTGTAAAAAGTAGGTTTTTTATTTTCAAATTTTTGTTTTGGGCGATATATATTCTTTATATGTCAAATTATGTAAAAACTCTTGATATAAAATTAATAACCTATATATTTTTAAATCAACTGATATACAGTTTTATTTATTTATGTGCAATATTAACGCGGGGCAAAGCAAAAATGTTCGGCGCGCAACGCGGCATAACCTGATAAAGTTGGCAACGTCGCCCAGTCAATAAAGGACTTGAATCGGAAAAAAATAGAGTAAAGCTGATTTTTACCCCATTGATACACCACTACTAGAGGAGCATTTTGACAAAAGTCCCCTAGAACCCCCCTGGAGCTTCCCCCCCCCAGCCCCCCCTCAAAGGTCAAAATCCCAATATTTACGGAACTGTCATTATATCTGTTACTAATGATTGGATCAAGCTCAACTTTTTTTTGTTTTGTTTGTTATTAAATGGACTATAATATTGGTTACCTATATATTTTCGTTAAACGTAATAGTTTTTTTTTATAAATTAAGAAAAATGTGAGAAAAGTAGGTTTTTTATTTTGAAATTTTTTATATTTTATTTATATGTCAGATTATGTAAAATCTCTTGTTATAAAATTTATAATCTATATATTTTTTATTAATTTATTTGCGATATTAACGCCGGGGAAAGGGGAGAAAGCAAAAATAATGTCCAGCGTGTAACGCGACATAACATAAAAAAGTTTTCAACGTCGTTTATATCACCATAAGTCATGTTTTCCTCTCTACTCAACCCTTCTCTTTTCTGCACCCACATAATAGCTAACACACCCTTTTCTGCAAGCACAAGATAGTTGATGTAACAGATCATATGGAGAAAATGATTTGATTGTTGTAATTGGTTTCAGTGTTCTTTTGAAAATTCCATTGTATTTAAAGTTTTAATTTTCCGTCACCATTTTGTAGTGGGGAGTTTGTTTCTTAACCATCCTTGAATTAGTAAATAAAAAACTCTAAGTAAGCGTTGTTGGCACCCTTTGAGGTCGGTGGTATTTTGCCAGGTCAAAGTTAGATTTTAGCGTACTTTTCTTTGTCAAAGCCTCAAATTTGAAATATCGAGCTTCGTTAAATGTAGAATATTTTTTTAATTCATACAAGTACAGCACAAATTGCTATCAGCCAACAATTCTTCTTTCTATGTGAAAGCATCTAGAAAGATATTGGCCCAAATGCGAGTCTCAGGCAACTTAAGCATGTCCATTGCTTTTATTTTTCCTATACCACAAAAACAAGAAGTGGTATCACAGCAAGTCATGGTTAAAATAAAAGTTGTCGGGAACTCTTGTACTTTTAATTAATGTTCCTATCTTATATATGACTGTTAAAGAAATAGCTCCACCTTTCTCTTTACAAAAAAAATATATTTTTCCTGTTCAGGAGATAGCGTAATTAACAGAACCTTTAAATCTGCATCGGAACCCACAACTACAACGTTAGAGCTAGCATTAATTTTGGTTTATGGCAGTCCTTTCAATGTCTACATATTCATCTGCTCCCGCTGTTATCACCTTCAATCCATGATTTTAACGGAAAGTTCCAATTGCGGCCCATGACAACCTTTTGTCTGGGCGATAAACAAATGTTTTCTTCTTTGAGAAAAGGTAAACCCGGCTCCCTTCGGCCGCAATTGGGCTATTGCTGACTTTAAAATTCTAATCCCAGAGTTAGTGACTATTTCTTTTTATTGGTTTCGTTTTCCAAGAACTCCCCTTTTGCTGTAAGACAAACGGTGTTTTTCTCAAAACGATATCGCAGGATGAATGTCTTGCATCCCTCCTGTTTTGCTCTTCATTCTTGGTAGTAGGCTCTTCGGGATATCCGTCAAAAACAACAATCGCATTTTCTCCATACTTATTGTGAATATATCCACAGTAGTTTTCTAGGATATCACTGTATGTATAATACAAAGACGTAAAGTAGCATATTGTTCATACCAGGCACTTGTCGACAACACCTTCTTCAAACATTTTCATCACAGAAGATTTTGTACCCTTTCGAAGAGATACACAATCAAATATGGATGTTGGGCGTGCTGACAATTCATATTCCAGATACAATTTTAATTTTCTGGGGCTATCGCAGACACATAATATACGGTTGAAGATGAAGAGCTGTTGGGAATTAACGATAACTTCTTTTGATTTGATCTAACTTTAACTGATTTTTTCTGTGCTTGAGTTTTTACTATGTCTTTCCTATAAAGTTCAAGTTCTTCAAAAAATTTCTCTATTATTTTGTCAATAGTTTTAAGCCCAATCTCATAAGCTTGGCCCCAATGTACAGAATTATCAAATACAAATACAAATTCCAAGGACACTAGTTCTCACGAAAGTTTGGCGAACGGATTGTGTTGTTATAGTCACGTGGAAAATTTTAGTAAGTCCAGAGATCTATTTGTGTTCTTGACTCTCGTAGTTCAACATGTTGTTCATTTTATTGTATTGATGTTCCAAAAACTCCAACTTCTTTCTACAAAAAATACACACCATATTTGAATTGTTTATTCCGATTTCGATTTAACGAACTGAACTTTTAAAAAATAAGATTGAGAAATAATATACTTGTACTTTGTAATGACTTTTTCCAGATATCTATGACTAACAATAAAGAATAATGTTTAGAAAAATAATGTTTATGAATTAATAATACTCATTTAATCCCTAAACACACAGAAATTGAAAAAAAGGACTGGCATACGTTAAATACATTGTAAAATTCATGAACACAAATAGTTCAAATTGAATGGTTGTTTTGATATGAAGCACAGGACACATAACTTTTTTTTTAAAGCGAAAATTAAACTGTTCTTTTACAGTGAATAAGACACCAAAGGTACTTTACAGACAAGGTCAATGTAGGGTGTGGAAGGATGGAGTAGAAATGAGTCAGGGAAACAGGACTTATGGTAATAAAAACGACGTTGCCAACTTCATCAGGTTATGCCGCATTGCGCGCCGAACATTTTTGCTTTCCCCCGCGTTAATATCGCACATAAATAAATAAAACTGTATATCAGTTGATTTAAAAATATATAAGTTATAAATTTTATATGTAGAGTTTTTACATAATTTATCATATAAAGAATATATAACGCCCAAAACAAAAATTTCAAAATAAAAAACCTACTTTTCTCACATTTTTCTTAATTTTTAAAAAACTATTAGGTTTAACGCAAATATGTAGATTACCAATATTGTAGCCCATTTAATAACAAACAAAACAAAAAAAAGTTGAACTTGATTCGATCATTAGTAACAGAGATAATGACAGATCCGTAAATATTGGCATTTTGAACCTTTGAGGGGGGCTGGGGGGGAAAGCTCCAGGGGGATTTTAGGGGACTTTTGTCAAAATGCTCCTCTAGTAGTGGTCTATCAATGGGGTAAAATTCAGCTTTACCCTAATTTTTTCCGATTCAAGTCCTTTATTGACTGGGCTATTTGGGGGCTGCTTAGAAACCATGTACAAGTGCTGTTTGCACGGACTTATTTGATAATGGGGCTCTGTAAAGAGGAGGAGTGGGCCCGGGCCCGTTGAAGAAGGGGCACCTGTCTACTCGTATGCATAAGGATAAAGGAATCCAAACAGATAATTTCAGTGAAATGTTTAGTAAAATTAAAATATGTTAAAAAATAAAAGAAACAATTATTTATTTTCCTCCCTTTTCTAACTTTGTGAGTCGGGGGGGGCCCAGGCGGCAACTGTCCATTTGCCGCCCGTTAAATCCGCCACTGACATGTGGCATACAAGTATGCAATTATAAAATTTTATTGAGTATATGTATTCTTAAAATGTTTTCTGGAATACTTTTACATGCGTTACTTGTTTTTAGAAGGAGACAAAATGTATACAAACATATTTTTGGTTAATTTCTAGTGTCCGGTGCCTTCTTTGATGCGTGCGAAAATATCATGTTCTATGGCAACCCACGTAGCTGCGCCATGCTGCGCTTTTTTACCCACGTAGCTGCGCCATGCTGCGCTTGATGGTGCGAGATGCATCTAGTTAAATGACGCTAAACTAGATGCCCCGCGATGCACTTAAGAGTGCCATCGAAATGCCCCAAACAACTGCCCGAAGGATCGCCTGTAAGCACCATGATCGACTTCCCGGACCAGCGCAATGTCCGCCATTTTGCGTCATCTGTCCATGGTTCAAAAATACGAGGCATTCGTTCCCGGGTCTTTCCTTCGAGATAGGCACCGAACCATCGCCAATAGCCCTCTGTGCAGCTCTAGTGAGACGTTAATTAACCAAACCAAACCGCCATTTTGATTTGGCGACAACGGGGCACCGTACACTAGGAATTTACCATATTTTTTATTGTAGAATTACGTATTCTTAATGATTTTAAACTAATAATTAATTAATAATAAACAAATTTCTTAAATGATTAAAAACTAATAAGTAAAAAATAAACGCTCATTAATATTGTCCCTTTGAATTGATTTCATTAATGGAGTTTGTGTATTGTTTTTTAATTGTATTAAATAATTTAAATTACATGTTTTGAAAAAGGCTCTAATTATTTGAGTGAACTTTATATGAATCATTTGAGTGATTAATCGCAGAGTTATTTTAAATATTTGTGTGCTACAAAGTTAACTTTATAAATTTGAAAACTTTGGTAGTTGGCTTAAAATAATTGTAGTCTTAAAATTGTTTTTAATAAAACTTCTTAGTGTTCGGTTTGTTCCCTTGTTGATATAATAATAGTATTTTTACTGATTTATATATTTCAGTTTACTCCTCTTTCAAAACTGCTGAGGGAGTCCAGTGGCCTCGTTTTACAGCACCTGGTTAGCAATCAGAGGACTGCGAGTTCGAACCGTCATGAGGATTTGATCAAAGTTAAGATGTAGCGATATCGTGATAGGAGGATTGCCTAGATTCGCTACTAAATTACGAAAGTCGTCTTAAATTATCCTCAATTTCCATTGGCATGTATACCGGACTGGTGCACGTTAAATCTGATCGTGGTCCAAAGGTCTGACGCCTATTCAGATTGCGTCAGGTGCCAGCTAATGTTTTGCCCTCGTCATCTGACCATGGTTAAAAAAATACGAGATATCGTTCCCGGTTCTAGATAGGCCATGAACCGTCGCCAATTGCCCACTGTACAGCTCTAGTGCGACGTTATTTATCAAACCAAACTATTAACATTTCAAATGAATAGCGAATATGCAAAAATAAACATGCAAACCCGATTGCAAATCGCAAGGGAAAAAAACTCTTGGTACGTGCATCCATTTCTATGGAGCTTTGGATTTTCAAGTTTTAAAATAAAAGGGATATTTTTGGAAATATTAAAAAAAACCTGCAATAACGAGTAAATGTCATCTTTTTTTATAAAATTAAATGGTTAAATAATTTTTCATATTTTTTTACATGTTTGTTTTTGCATATGCACGCTCCTCAAATATTAACAAAAGAGAAACCATAAAAAGGTTTGTGTGAGTGCTATATATTATAAATAATTATCTAAAATGATTTGTTCGTGTTTTTACATTAATAATTATACATAACAATTATTCTCATATTAAATTTGAATTTATTGTTTTCTCTGTTTAAATGCCTTTTTTAAATAAATATTTTCATAAACGAACCATTATTGTTTGTCTGTTCTCTGAATATGATCAGAATTGCGTTTCCTGGTAATTTTTATTCCACTCACATAAAGTAAAGATTCCGCTAATTTTTACAGTAACTACAAAAACCTTTAATTTTTTTTTTCGCCTGTTGCTGCATTTTTGAGTGTGCTATAAAAAAATTCTTTGTAATTAAAAAAATGCAGTAACAGGTAAAGAGAAATGAAAGAAATGTTTTTACAGTTACTATAAAACACTGCACAGACAAGGAAACATTACAGCAAAATTATTTTATAACAAACTGTAAAAGTTTAGCACACATGATGGAAAACTACAGCAAAAGTAGTTTACTGCAAACTGTAAAAAGTTAACACGTGTGATTAAAAAATACAGCAAAAGTAGTTTACTGCAAACTGTAAAAAGTTAACACGTGTGATTAAAAAATACAGCAAAAGTAGTTTACTGCAAACTGTAAAAAGTTAATACGTGTGATTAAAAAATACAGCAAAAGTAGTTTACTGCAAACTGTAAAAATAGAGCAGGTGTGATAAAAAGTACAGCAAAATTATTTTATAGCAAACTGTAAAAATACAGCACAGGGAGTAGGCATTACTTTTACCAGCACCCTATGCTGTAATCTTACACGGAATTTTTTTACAGTGTATATAGTTGATTGCTTTCCACAAACGCGATGGAAGAATTTCAAAATACTTTGTGCAAAATATTTATTAAGTCTATTTGCTTTAAAACTGTTCTTAAAATTATCGAATTAGTTATATTTTTCATTCAGCATTATTTGAAAGACATTTGAGAAAAAAAATCAAAAACTTTGGTTTTTGGTATCAAAGAAATGTTTAACTTTTTTATATTAGTAAACGAGGAATACGTTAATGTGTTTAAATAGCTAATACAATATTAATCCACACAATTACAAAATACATAAATTATGTTCACATTAGGTAAATATTGTACATAGAATATTTTGATGGCATTGATATCAGACTGAAAAGATATTTTCTTTATGTATAACAATTTTCTTTTCAAAATATATTATAAATTTTGTTGCTTTAGAAAATACATAAAACGATAATTTCATTGAGAAAATTTGATATCAAGTGGTTTTAAGATTTTTAATGAGCAGTTTCAGTGAAAATTAAAATGAGATTTTTCACGTTTGGGAACACATCGCGGAAAAAATTACTTAAATTATTTAGTTTTCTGAAAATTAGAGGTGTAACTTTTCTATAATTAAAAGAGCATCTTTTCCATTTTCGGCAATAAAGCAGATTACAGATATATTGTCAGACTTATTACATATTTATCGCGTCACAATTTCCCCGAATAAATTATTGAATTGTGATAGGGAGAAGAAGCATTGACATCTTACCAATTTCAGCATTAAATAATAATGAAAACAGGTCTCAGTGTCAAGCTCAAGAAGAAAAAGCCAGTATGATAGCCCCACCCAGCACAAGCGACACTTGGCAATGTAAAAAGAATGCACAGGAACCCAGCATATGCTTTTTAATGTGAATAAGCTAGTTAAAAAGCCACTCCTCAATGGCTTTTATAGCGGAAATAAAAGCATCAAGAAGAGCCTGCGGCAGCCATAGTTTATTATATTAAAAGCTCCTAAAGGTGAACTGAAAAATTCCTCCTTTTTTCTAAAGCAAGGCCCTTCCAAGGGTGTGCCACGAATGATGGTCAGTGTTACTAAGTCCACGATCGTCTTGGCAATGCCATCCTTGAGGGTGACCGCGGCGTTGGCGGCTGTCATTCACCTGGGCGAGAAAAACTTCCTCAAATAATTCACGAAACACCTTCACCCATAAATTAGTATTGATGAAGATAGGTTAAGAATTACACAATAATAGTATGACTAAGATAGTATCATAATATGCATTTCTACATTCAATGAAGACTAAATTCCCCTAAATTATACTTCATCTAAACATGTCCGTTATTTTAAACAAAACTACAAATTATGTTTTCACAAACACTTTAATTTTACATTTGATATATGAAGGGTACAGGGGACAATGTCAACTTAAGTGATTTTTTCAAAAAAAGGAATTTTATTTTTAACAACCCGCCTTTTTCTTCAGTTGAGAAAAACTTTCCCCTTCATTTACACTTAACAAAACATCTTTCTTGCCAAAATGCAACTACAGTTGAACAGTTCGCTCCTGATGCTACTAGATATGGTACGAGAATATATGACCCCTCCCCCCCCCCAAATAAAATTTTCGAAAAGTAGAAAACGCTAAGCCCCCCCCCAAAAAAACCTTTGCAATTATGGCTAAAAAAAGTTGTGATATAAAAAAAAACAATAAGCCAATTGCGCTAAGGGGGTCAACCCTGCACACCCTCTCACTAGCCTTCCCCCGGAAAATGGCTGTGCCTTCTTTTCTTAGCTCGGTTAACATTTTATACACGCAAATATTTTAACCGAGCTAAGAAAAGAAAGCCCGTTTTCCGGGAGAAGGGTATCGGAAGGGTGTGCAGGGTTGATCCCCCCTAGTGCAAATGGCAAATGTTTCTTTATATCACAAGTTTTCAGTCCTTTTTGTCAACCCATCTTTTGAAGAATGTCAGACCAATTGCCATGTAAACTTTATAAAAAATAATATTTGTCTTCCCATGTCATTAGTTTAATCCGATAGTTCAAGGAATAATTAATCGCACGAGCTGTATTAAAAATTAGGATTAAATTAACACGTTCGCTGCCAACTACTAGAAGATATCCTCCTCCCCCTTCTTTCACCCTGTTGGATATGTGACGTCCTCACTTTATCTAACTTAGCAAGAGCAATACGGAAATAATGGTTGCTAGGTATTTGGTTGCGGTTTTATATTTCTCTCGTGAAGAAGCAACGAGGGAAAATATTAAATAATGTTAATTATTTTAAATGCTTCTATCTTCATTAATAATTAATTGTCCAAGTGAAATAAAAAAAATTCCTTCTAATAAAGGGAATTTTTATCTTTCAGACGGTACACTTTTTATTTTGTAGAGCGTAATATTTACCGATTATTTTAAATTTTATTAAGCCCCTCTAAAACAAAATTTGCTTTGGTGACCGGACAATGGAAGGACTTCATATTTGGGTATTAATTGCCTGATGGCGAGAATTTTGGCTTTTAGAATTTAATTACTTTTTTAGCTAATTAAACTTATAAATAACTAATATTATAAAATAAAAGTAACAAAAGGGCCTAGTGATGCCATAAAGTTATCATATAAGCTATTAATCAAAAGAATCGGTTGAATAATGTAGTGTCTAGCATGTTTTAACAAATTTGTGCTTCATAATTTGAAAAAGTTACAAATCGACTAATTGTACGCAAATTAAAAAACTCCGTTTGTCCGTTGATTTTCAATAAAAAAATATATTCTTGTATTAAATTAAAGGTTGGACTGATACGGTACTACCAATACTAGTTTTATTATATTTACGAAATGTAGTTCGGGTTCTGGAATATGTTTTAGGGACGCGTTTTAACATTAAGAGTTGTGTACAGTATATATAAACTCTACCGGTCCGGCGTTCGTTTCTTGTTGGCTGTTTTGACGAGTTGGCGTTATTTCTTCTTTTTTGGCTTAGCGTTGAGAGCCCGACCGGGTCATTTGATGTTTAATATTTGTAATAATAGGTTTTTATTTCTTAGTAATTTTAATTTTAACGGATTACTTCTAAAAATAAGAACTTTTTTTAGAAATATTTGCCATTTTAAACTGAAAAGGTGAAGGATGGGCATAGACGACTTTTATTTAAAGCTTCAATTCTATTTTTTTACGACTAGGCTTCAATCAATGCACAACCCTATTCCATAACTACTTTTTCAATCGAACTCCCTAATGAGGGAGGGGGGGGGGGGAGGGGCATAGAGCGGAAAAATATTTTTATGTATGCAATATTTTTGTATATTTGTATTAAATAAAGTAGAATAAATAAAAATCAATAACTCTAAAAGCATAATGATTGAGTGCATATTTTTGTAACAGTTCGAAAGCAAGTTTGTTCTATTTTCAAAGCCTTCATTTCACAAGCAAGTATTAGTGATGAGATATATTTTAATAACAGGTATAAAATATCATTATTTCAATTTCTGATAATTAAAAATATTATTTATAAGAAATAACAGTTATTTACTTGCTCAATAAAGCAGTATTTCAAAATCAAAAAAAAAAAAAAATTACAAAATTTGTACTTCAAACAATTAATAAAAGTGCTGTTTAATTTTAACCAGAAACACCTCCACCGTCAAACAAGAGCAAGTTAAAAAAAAAAACATACGGCCTTGAGAAAAAAAGAGTCTATGCAAGGGGGTCGAAAGTCGAAACGAAACTTATTCTATGATACAATAACATGATAAAATTGACCGCAGAAGGATCGCAGATTGGTGAATTGAGATTTTTACGTCATTTTGTTATTGGAACATTTCCAAGTTGAGATCCAAAATATTTCAGGCTAATGTTGGTATTTTTATAACAAAATATATTTTATTATTAGAATACTCACTTCGTTATTGGCACGTGTCCAAAATACGATCCAAATAATTTTAGAAATACTGTTGATATTTACGATTACGATTAAAAAAATATATATTTTATATCAGAACTCGTTGGTTCAAAATATATTTTATGGAAGTTTTCGATATTGTGTTTATCATACGATTATTGAATCGGGATATTTTTTATATTTTTTTTGTGCGTTCTAGTCGGCAAAAGTTTTTTATTTAGTGAGAAGGGTCGTGATATGATGGTTCAATTCATTTAATGTGTGTGTGGCGGGGGGGGGGGGGGGGGGGGGGGGGGGGGGGGGGGGGGGGGGGGGGGGGGGGGGGGGGGGGGATGGTGTTTTTGATGGTTGGGAATGAATGAATGTGTGATTCTGCTTTTTACATTATAGAAATTCCTTGTGTAAGGCGCGGTTTTGTTTGGAGAAAGATACTTTGTTTGCGTTTCGCATTTAGGTGAAGGATTTTTAACTGAAAGTGATTCTATAATACTCCTCGTCGCATTGTAAAAGGTAAATAGCATAAATTTGAAATAATATTAATTTTCTTATTTATTATATCATATCAATATTAACTAAAAACAACATTTGGATGGAAATTTAAAGTGTATGTTAACAAAAATTTAATAGTACGGAATTTTTTTTATGTGTTTATAGAGATCGCCAATTTGAATGCGATTAAATAATTTGATTAAATTATTATAAAATGCAGTAATGTTTAGCATTAGCTAGAATGTATCACTTAATCATTAAACCAACAAAATATGATTCTAAGAGGAAATATTAAAACGTGTTTTGACACATAAAATGATTCCCGGAAAAATCACCTAACTTTTACCAAATACATTAATCTATGTAGAGATTTAATCTTTGAAAGGTAGTTTTAAGGAAACAAATCATGTTTTGGACAAATACAATAGTTTATTTCAATAGGAAATTCGAATTCGGAGATGTAATGATCTATTTTTAAAAACAGTTGAACAAAACGAAAGTTATTTTTATGAATGTCTAATCCCCCTATTTGAAAAATTGAATTGAAAAGTTTTTTGTTTATGCAATATTTATATTTTCTGTTTTTAGTTTGCATCATTATTATTTGTATATTTATGTTTTTTTCCAGAGTTTTATATAGTTCAAATAGTTAATCTTAATTTATTATAAACTTTAAACATAAACTTTAACATAAAAAGTAACTTAGGCAACAATTGAACAATTTAAATAAGATTTAACATATAAAAATCTAATATTTTAGAAACAAAATAAATAATAGTAAAAGTACCTTTTTGTTAACATGAAAGTAAATATTTACCCATAAAATCTATCTATATAAAATAAGTTAAGGTGAAAGTAAGGTACTTCTGCCACAAGAGAAACTATCTTTAGAGCTGTTTCTGTAAATGGATAATCTTGACCTATTTTTAGATATCCTCCAAGCAGCGCATGTTGGATTATAATAGTCTTTTTTTTCCATGCTTTTTTTTTAAATAGTGGAATAGATGCTCTATTTTAAACTTTTTTTTATGATGTCTATCTTGAATACAAATTCTCAGTCGCGACAAATTAATGAGTAATAGTTAAATATACTAGTTATTTCATTAAAATTTCGTAATAACTGTCGTTAAGCAAGTATACACATTATTTAAGAAAACTTTTGTTGTCAATTACATTCAGTAAAAGAATAGATGCTACGGAAAGCAAGAGATAAAAATATAAATGCAACATATAAATGACCATTAATAGTATTTATCGTAAATCGAGCTGGTTTAAAGAATTATTTTTTTTAAATAAATTTGCCCTTCGGTTATTCTTTTCATAACCTATCAAAAATTTGCATGGAATAATTTAAGTACGAAAATACTCAGACAAATCCAATACTAGTCGAAAGAATTCCACCAAAATAAACTTTAATTTAAATAATTAATTTTCAAATACGCACGATGTAATTAAATGTATGTTTACCTACTAGTTCAAGTATTAATTGTAGCCAATATTAAAAATAAATGCATGCTATCTCCCACGAGTTCAAAACTCATTTGCATTACATTTATATGTTCATATTTTTTGTCTCATACATACATAGCTTACATAGATTATTTCTCTTTGTGAAAAAAATATTTATTTTGTATACGCTGTGGGTATTCCTTCGGAAAAGTATTTTTTGACCACAAGCATATGTAGTCATTTCGATAACAAATACGTTTTCTTTATAAATAAACTTAACAAACAGAATTATTAAAAATATCTCCTATCTCGAAGAAAAGACCCGGAACGCTGCCTCGTATTTTATAACCATGGTCAGATGACGAGGACAGCACCTGAGCTGTCACTGACGCAACCTCAACAGGACATTGGACCCCGATCAGATCGTGCGCCAATCCCGTATACATGCCAGTATAACCCGATGGATATTTTAGACTTCCTAGTATAGTAGCGAAGCTGGCAATACTCCGATTACTACATTTTTACTTTTCTTTATCAAGTCCATCAGTAGAGCTCGAACTTGTAATCCTTTGATTACTAGCTGAACGCCTTTACCCACTGGGCAACTGGGGGCCCCTCTCTCTCTCTTACTTGAAGTCACAAAGAACTGCAGTGAAGTTTACTACCAGAGGTTTTGGCATGCGCAGAAAGAACATTTCTTTTGGCATCTGCTTTGAAACGTTTCGTGTGCCAAGGAAGATTTGTTATTCCGTGAATGATATGTTGACAGTAAAGATCGTATATGCTATAAATATAGGATTAAATACAGACATTTCTTGATATTGAAGGTAAGTGCAAACAATTTATTTTTAATACAGCCAATTTAAAGCGCACTTCCGTATGTTGTTTTCTAAAAAGTCTTCTGTCTCAAACGGACATAATGCGCCTTCTTTACGCTTTCAAAGTGATTGGGGTTCGAGTAATCTAAGTACTGGACTTGGAAGCTCTTTGTATTTTTTTTATATGTATGTCAACGGAAAATACGATTATATGGAACTACAGATTCAACGGAAAATACGAGAATTGAGAATAAAGCTGATTTTCATTAGTGGGGATCGTTTGTCAATGTTTTAAAATCCAGACAAATTTTTATATTTGTTTGATGTGCAAGATTTAACTAGTTTCGATTATTTACGAATAGCAGCAATCTGTATTTTAGGAAAATTGTATAACATCGGTAAATAAATACCTAAAGAGCCAAAAATGTAACAAACATTTCGGAAAATACATATTTTAAAACACACATTCCTAAAATTGTTCAAAACATCTTTTCTGACAAATATAAAGTATAGCTGTATCTTATTAGTCTTTTCACACAAAAATAAACCTTTCGGCGTTTCTTAATGCTTATATGAGCAATTAGTTTAAATTTGATCAAATCTAAAACTTTAAAACCTTGAACCACATGTGACAAGTATACAATTTTTTTAATTTTATTAAGTATGAGTATTCTTACAATATTTTCTGGCATACTTTTGCATTCGTTACTTGTTTTTAGAAGGAGACTAAAAGTATATAAACATATTTTTTATTGTGAAATTATGTGTTTTAAATGTTGTATTTTTATTTCTTAAATAATTACAAACAAATAAATAATTTTTGAAATGTCTAATTTAAAATTTAAAAAATTGTGATATTATTTGTATTTAAAAATAAACACTCCTTAAAATAATTGTAGTCTTAAAGTTGTTTTTTATAAAATTTCTTAGTGTTCGGTTTGTTCGCTTGTTGGTATAATAATATTTTTACTGTTTTAAGGGTTTTTTTTTTTCAGTTTACTACTCTTCAAAAACCGCTGGGGCTGGCGGTTGGCCTCGAGGTACAGCACCCGGCTAGCAATCAGAGGACTGAAAGTTTGAATCGTCATGAGGACTTGATCAAAGTAAATAAATAGCGATCTTGTGATAGGATTGCTAGATTCGCTACTAAATTACGAAAGTCGTCTTAAATTATCCTCAATTTCTATTGGCATGTATACGAACTGGTGTACGTTAAATCTGATCGTGGTCCAATGCTCTGACGCCTATTCAGATTGCGTCGGGTGCCAGTCCATGTTTTGTCCTCGTCATCTTACCATGGTTAAAAAATACGAGACAGTGTTCCCCGGCCTTTTCTTCGAGATATCCCTGAACTATTGTCAATAGCCGACTGTGCAGCTCTAGAGTGACGTTAACGTAATAGAGCGATGTAATCATACATCAAAAACTGCTAAAAAACAAAAACAAAAATTGCAAGAAAGAAAATAATGTGAAAGAATGTTTCAGAAAGAAACTAATATGCAATTTTTAAAATAGTGACGACAGCCGATGACTCTTCAAATGAGAACTTGGAAAGATGGCTCAATTTTTTCTATAATGTTATGAACATTTCGCAGATAATTTGAAGTAATAATTGTTTTAGTAATTTTGATGGTCATCATATGTTATAAGAATTGTTAATTACTTGTATCACATGTACTAACAGAATTGGGTACTTAACGAAACTAATTGTAGCAAATAATATAAGTTTAATTGTAGAATGTAAATTAAGTTATAATTATAATTATTAATTAATTATAATATTTTTAGAAATATTAAAACAAATGTGCAAAAACGGGTAAATGTTATTTGTTTTTATAACATTAAATGCTTATATAATTTTTTGTATTTTTTACCATGTTTGTATTTGCACATGAAGGTCTCTTCAAATATTCTACAGTTTTTTTTAATGGAGATAGATTATTAGAGTTTATGATTAAATGTTATTGTGCATTCTAAAGTAAAGGCAATTACTTTATTTCTTCCTACGATCAGAATAGCAAAAAAGCAAACTTGAAAAGTTTTGTATGAGTGTTAGATGTCATAAATATTTATCTAAAATTATTTGTTCGTGTTTTTGCATTCATAATTATACATAACGATTATTCTCATATTAAATTTGAATTTTTAGTTTTCTCTGTTTCAATGCCTTTTTTAAATGTTTTCATAAATGTACCATTATTGTTTGTCGGTTCTGTGAATGTGATCAGTGTGTTGCCTTGTATTTTTTATTCCACTAAGATAAAGTAAAGACCCCGCTAACTTTTACAGTAACGGCAAAAACATTTCATTCTTTTTTCGCCTGTTGGTGTATTTCTTTTGATCGGTTGCTGCATGTTTTTAAAATTACAAAGCATTTTCTTTTTTTTAGAGCATACTAAAAAGTGTGCTATAGAAAAAGAAAATGCTTTATAATTAAAACAAATGCAGTAACCGGTCAAGAGAAATGAAAGAAATGTTTGTATAGCTACTGAAAAAACACTACACAAGCAAGGGAACATTACAGAAAGATTATTTTATAACAAACTGTAAAAATACAGCACGTTTGATTAAAAAGTTCAGCAAAATTATTTTACAGCAAACTGTAAAAATACAGCACACGGAGTAAGCATTACTTTCACCAGCACCCTGCGCTGTAATCTTACTAGGAACTTTTATACAGTGTACGCTTAGATTTTTGACACTTTAAAAAGCATGGTTGCTTTGTTCAATGTTGGCAAAAGAACTAAATTTCAAGTTACAATACGAATGATAAAGCTTTTAAACATATACAAAACACGAAAAGTCATCAATATCTAATATATTTTTGCAATGAAAAAAATCGTGAGAATGATAGAAAAGAATTTTACTGAGAATCCTGAACTATTTAATCGTTTTGTCACTCATAAACGGATGACAATATCAATATCGTATAAATTCACTTGATAAAAGAAAAATTTTAAATTAAAAGATTTTAGCAAAAAAGAGAGCTTTTTAAAAATTCAAAAACAATGACAAACTTCGGCCAATTTTTTTTTTTAAATTATAAGATTTTTTTTTACATCCGGAAAAGGACAAACGCTTAGCAAAGACTTATACATTTATCCAAAACTCGATAATGAAATTGACCAAATTATCCGCGTAAAGTTAAATTTAAATGCTTCTTACAACAATATATTAATTTCAATTCCATCAATCCCTAATACTAGATATACAGGATGGGCACAAATTGTTGTGCGATGGTCATTGGTTGGTTGTATCACATTTAGCTGTATTAACAGAATTAAACATTATTTTTATCCAACTACTTCGCTTTTTGAAAAAGTCATTTAGCTTTAGTAGCAACAAAGTATTTCATATATAGCAAAAATAATGGTTTATTATATGCAGTTAAACAGCCAAACAATCCCTCAACAGTTTGTGACCACCCTGTAACATTGCTTCTTTTAGAAACTATTCACACACGAAAATTGAGAGTGAGAATTGGAGAAGAAATTTGAATACAAATAACATATTTCCATAATGTTTATTAAAAACATGTCATTATGAAAATACATTATAAAATATTGATAAATGATTTATACTTTCTTAATTATGGTTTCTTAAGAAACTATACAAGAGCTCATGAAAATAGTCAAAGCACATCATTATGAAACTAGTGAAAAACACTTCATAACAATTTATTTATCTTTAAAGAAAATAAACTCTCATTTCGATTCAAATGTAAAAGTTAACATATATATATATATATATATATATAAGTTAAGTTGTTGTTAAGTGAAAGTTGAAATTTTTATATAATATAGAAAAATAATTGAATTTATTATATTTTGCATTAATATAAATTTTGCGCATACTTTGTGACAATGGTGCAAATTCAAAATGGTTGCTATGCAAGGAAACTAAACTTGCTTACATTTGCATTATTTCTACTCCTTGATTCCTAATATAAGTTACATTTTCTAAATATTTTGAGTATGGGTTTTTAGAAATACAGTTAATGTACAATCAAATTCCTTACTTTATAAAAATTTATCTTGATTTAATTATTGATTTAGAACCAAATGAAATATGTATTTTTCAAACGTAGTGTAAGTAACAAAAAAAGAACAAAAGTTCTTCTATTTTTTTTAAATTGAGCCACAATTTAAAAAAAAATCCGTGATTTCCTCCTCTATACTAATCTCTATCGGACTGTAGTTTTGATTTTTAAAAGAAGGAAACTTTTTAGTGAATATTAAATAAATTAAAACTGTAGTGTAAGTCACAGCGTACAGTAAGTCACAACTATATGCTGTGTTTGTAGAACAACGATTACAAAATGCACAGTAACAATATTTAAAAATAATATCATAAGTGATCTTATTTTTAAAAATTGTTATTTATTATACTTTTCTTATTTAAACTGTAAATGGGGGAAAAGTAGCAAAATGAAAGATAGAGATTAGAGAAAGAAAAAAACAAATGGAATATTTCAAGCAGTTAAAGATAATTAATCTAGATAGCAAGAGGAAAGGTGTAAGAACGTGGAAATTACAATGAAAGTTGATCAAAAGGATTTTTAAAGCAAAGAAGAGGGAATAGATAAAAAAAATACAGGTAAAAAAGAATTTCCGCAACTGCTTAAAATGAACCAAGCCCTTCTAATCCAATTTCAGTAGATTCTCCTAAGAAAGCCTATCAAAATTGTAGCTCATTTTTTAAAGATATTGCAAGAGTCAAGAAAAGTCCACCTTAAAGCCCAAATAAATGTCAGTTTACATCGGAGATAAGTCAACCTGCCTGCTCAACATTCAAGAATTACTGCACTAAGGAATGAAATAAAATATTTGATAAAGATTTTTATGAAGAGGCATATAATATTCCAGTAATCAAGGATTTTGTAATTTTTAGAGAACTGAACAAAAAAAACGAGAAGACCTAAGAAAAAGATAACAATCGAGATGAACTTAAAAGAGGCAATAGGGTATAGGTTTCATCAGTATTAATTTTCTTCCGGCATAAATTTCCCCCGGTGCGACGGGCCTGGGTTTCATTTGTAGGAAGAAGAAAAGTGAAATATTTTGCTGGACAATTCATTTCTAAAGAAGGCTCTACAATAAAAGTGGATTTTTGCAATGCACAAGGAATATTTTTCATTGGCCAGAAAAAGCAGGTGCCGCAAATGTTGTAATTGTTGAAAAAATAAAAAAAAAATTGCCTGACTGAAACTTTGATTGTAAATTCTATTATAGTTTTTTACATTATAATTTTTCAAGTTATGTAAAGTCATATTTTAATTTTATTTATACATTTTACCAGTGCCTATTTTGAGGTGTAGTGTAAGTCACGTTTCAGTTGTAGTGTAAGTCACACAGATTAATTTAAATTAAAATAATTTGAAAACACATCTAGAAATATAATTTTTACCTGATTAAACTTCAAACCCTATACAACGAAACTGGCATAACATAATTTTTTTATATCAAAGCATGAGGAAGAAAACGTAAATTGAAATGATATCCAAAAAACCGTGTCCTTTTTTGTAGTGTAAATCACACTGTGACATTTTTATTTTTAAAAATTAAATTTAAATAAAATGAAAAAAGTTTACATTGTCAAAAAATAGAACATATATGCCTGGTATGTCTTTTGACATAAAAAGTTTTTTTAAATCACAAAATGCTTTTTTTAATTAAGCTTACAATGTGGTATAAATTGTCAAATGTAGTGTAAGTCACGCGTGGAATTACCCATATATGTGTGTGTGTATGTATGTATATATATATGTATGTATGTATGTATATATATATGTATATATATATATGTGTGTGTGTGTGTTATGCGAGTTAACTTCAAAGAGAGAGAGGTACAAAGTTTAATCAAATTAGCAGTAAAAAAATAATTCGGCTAGTTTTAAAACAAAAATATAGTATTTAAGGAAGTTGATTTGAGCTATCTATTGGAGAGGTGTATGGTCCTAGCTCACTAAAGGTATGCATGGCTACACTTGTCAGGACATCAAATGAAGAGGGATGGATAAGGTCGCAAAGTAGGGAAGGTGGACAAAGATACATACGGGTGAAAGGTGAGAGAACTGACACTGTGATTGTTTTCTTTAGCAACATGTTAAAACTGCGTTCTGCTAAAAGCCACATTGGGTAGAGAGAAGTGACCGCCCATTACAATGAAAAATGAGGTCCTGATTTTATATAAGACTTGAGCCTAACTTAAGACATTCAAATTTTCAGCGGTAGAAAAAATACCACATTTTATAGTTTTAATTTAAAATATTAATGTATAAAAATAAAGAAGTCAGAAATATTTGCAAAAATCTCTAATTTTGCGTTAAATATGAATCTTCCTACAAATATGTACAACATTTTAATTCTAAGAAATACGTTTTTTTATTTATATAAAAAGTATTACTCTAAGTAGAGTAATTATTATTTGAGTTTTTATTATTTTGACAATATCTTTTTTTAAATTTCAAGCTCTTATTAATGCCATAAAAAAACGCAATAAGAAACGCAAAGAATCGTTTTTGAACTAACCCTTGTTAATAGTTCATTTCTGACGTCACTTGGGACGTGACATGGGGAGGAGGGGGATCATTTGTTACGGCGCTTCGTACAAAACTTCGTACAAAAATACCCAAAAACCTTGATATGCCAATTTTGTTTAGCAATCTCTATTTTTCGAATGAGATGTTTGCTAAAATACACAGAATAGAAGCTTAACTGCAAATATTGGGGGGGGGGGGGGGGGGGGGGGAGATAAGGAGAACGTGAAAGTGCGTTAGGTTGGAGAGGGGGGTGTACACTGTTAAAAATAGGTACTCAAAAATAGTAAAATGTACTCATTTTTGAGTATATTCGATGCTCATCATAGTTCCGAATAGATAAGTTTCAATTTTGAAAAAGACGTACTTTAAAAAGAGTACAATGAGTAAAAATTAATAGAATGAGCAGATGCTAGCCTACATAGGCTGCCTTCATAAATCACTTTCAACAAACGTCGATAATTGCAAACAAGACATACCGGGAATCGAACCTAGATCATTAGGCATTGCAGTCCAAAACCTTATCCGTTAAACTATCAGGGCTACTTGAAGAAGTTTTAAGCAGAAGAAATGTTAAAAAGGTGTGCCAAAAGAATGGGAAGTAAGACAACTGAGTTGTAGTAACTCAGATTCCATTTAAGCAATCGACATCAAATAATGTGAAAAAACATCCTCTGAACAACTATATTAAATTTGTCAGATCGCTTTATTAAGATAGCTTGAACAAAAGCTGAGAATAACAATATTATTACACTCCTCATTTTTGAGACAGTGCGGTTATTTAAATTTGAATACGTCATCGCTCATTTTATATGCAATTGTACTCAAAGGAAAACGAGTAGATTCAGGTACTCATTTTTTACGTACCTTTTTTTTTTACAGTGTACAAAAGCGTGACGTAATAAATGAACATTCCCTTTAGAATTCTCCCCCCCCCCCCCAACTAGTATTTTTCGCATAAGATAGCATTGTAAAATATTGACGTATAATAATTATTTATCTCTAGTTACACAATAAAGTTATTTTTGAAGTGAATTGAATTTCGTGATTGCGGATTTTTTCAATTTCAAACTTTTAAAGACTGGTTGTGAATGGCTTTCTGAAGTCCAGCCCTGGTAAAACACAAATGTATATTTACGAACATTAAGTCAAATGTGTTTTGTCATGTCACAAAAAAGTGCTTGAAACACTGGGACATAGAAGTAACTGAATTTTGAAGTCGGACGCCTTGCATAAAAGCTCAAGAAGAGTAATTAAAATTTAAATGAATTCTTTGAAACTTTTTTTTATTAAAAAAGCATTTAATAACTCTGATAGGGAAAAAATTGAATATATATTCATTGTTATGCCAGTCTTAAACTTAAATAAATTAACAACTTTAGGTTACAGATTGAAGGTAAACTTAGCACCCAGCTAGGTATAATGTTCAAATCCATAAAAAAATCAAATGTTTAAAAATTATCACTTTTCGAAGTAAACTTTGCAAGTCAAATAAAAACTGCAATTCTAAAACTATTCCAAAATTATAAATATTTTAACAGTATATTCGGTATTTTTAATTTATTATTTTAACTTTTAAAATTAAAGTTTTAAAATAAACGTGTGCAAAATGTATACAATTATTAGTTTAAACTATAGCCATTAAAAAAAAACCATTAACAAAACTTTTGTTTCTAAAAAATGCATTTTGAACACCTAGTCTTCGTCAATTGATAATAGATGCTGTCAATACAAATACAAGTTATCTCTTAATTTTTATAGTATTCAATCCCATTTAACTACCGTTTCTTTCCTTCAAAAATAAAAACAATTGAAGTAATTTTCGTATTTATTCTTGAAGAAGATTTTGTTTGAATTCAAATATAAAAACATTATAATAATATAAAAAATCATTCAAACAATATAAAAACCCAACTAAGACAACATCGCGCAATTTGAAGACTTTGAAACACACTTCGAAAACGCTCTTTGAAAAAAAGCGTCCCACAAAACTGGGCTGCATTCTTTTGATGAGTTAATTAACATAGCTAATGAAGTAGGGAAATCGCTGCCTTTGATTGGTCGAAAGACTCCGAGAGTGCAATGTGCTTGACTTTCAACCAATTGGCATTGACACTATAGAACCGGGAGGAAAACAACAGATAGAGCAAATATGGTTATCGTGAGACTTATTCGATGGTGTTTTACTTTTTAGGCTTGAGGCGTCCCAAAATATGTAGTGAACAGAGGTTTTTCTTAATTCTTTTTTTAATTTGCTTGAAATTGCAAGAAAGAATCTCGTTTCTATTTCATCCCTTTTCTACGGATTTAAATAGGAATTATCGTTGGAGCTGCCCCTATCCTTTAAGGCATTTTAAAAAAAGGTATTTTACAGCCTTGTTTTTATTTGGAACTTTTGGGAAATACTCTTAATAGGTTAAGAACACACAAAAACATGATGGAAGTTTAAAATATAGAAACGTTCATTGAAAACAAGGAATCTAATAATAATTTGAAAGAAATCTAAATGAAAACAGGATTTCGGTACATAACTTTTAGTTCATAGAAAAATGAAGATTTCAAATTTAAATAAAAAATATCTTACAACGGCTTTGATTTAGTAAAGTTTTCATTATAAAATCCCAAGTAATAAAAATACTTTATAAAGAAAATTTTGTAAAATAAAAACATAAATTAAAATTTGAAATAGTTTATAAATTATTAAATTTTTATAGCAATGCGCGTTTGAGAGTCATGAATATAAAATTGGACTTAAAATTTATCAAATGGAATATTACAAGTTTTATTTTTTAAACTATTTAATTTATTAAATAGCTATTCACTTATTTGTAATGAAAATATCATTGTTAGTTATGAATTGCAGCAAAATACATTGAATGCGTCTTAAGAAACAGTAAAACAAATTCCCGAAACAGGAATCATTTTCAAATTGTGGTTTCAAAAACTAAGAATATTCACTGTAAATAAAAGTACTTAAAAATGAGTGCCTGAACCTACTTGTTTTTTTTTAAAGTATAATTGGATCGTAAATGAACATTGAATGTACTCAAAATTAAATTACAGTATGTACTCAAAAATAAGAAGATTTAGATATATTCATTTTAGGTATTATAGATGATGATAGAAGAAATGTGTAATAAACGTACACTGTTAAAAAAAACGTAAATATACAGCATGATACATGTACAATAGCTGCACAAATTGCGATATATCTGACACAGACTGCACTGTTCCCAATGTTTACAGCCAATAGTTCTGTTATTTTTCAAAATTACCATGCTGCTTTCTATTCCTACAACAGAGAGCGTTGTATGTGCTTAAACCATCAAAAGTTGTATTATCCATTTACTTCAGAATGTGTAAGAATCCGCTAGGGACGCTCGTGATAACCACAAATTGTGATGTTATTAGTATTTCAATTAATCTGAGTGTGAGACTATTTCAATGTCCGCGTCTGCCCAAACCATGTCTGTCGTGTGTGAAAGGAACTGTTTTGAAAGAAAAGTAAGTGATTTATTTAATCTTTTCACATATTATTTCATGACTTGTGTTTATTTATTCTCTGGATCAACGTTATTTCTATTTCTTATGATATTTAAACTTTCCTCTATTTGAAAACATTAGGCCTAATATCTAGATTCTGTCCAGGTTGGGCAATAAGCGATGGGCTTGTTTTGTAAACATACCGGCTTCTCGGAAAATCTGAAGACAAGCGAAACATCGTTCGCGGGTCAGCGTTTTACATGGGTTTAGCATGTTTGCGATCGACCAATGAGTTAATACTCTATTTGAGGATTACTTGAAACTAACTATACTGATTAAAAATATAATTTATAAATAAAGTTATATATTTATTAATATTTTGTTTATTTAAGGAAATTTGAATTATTTTTTTAGGTTTTTTTGTTTATTTTAAAGGTACTTTTTATAATGTGAAATAGGTATAACTTTTTGTTTCAGAAGTGATAGTTTTACAGAAATATTTAAAACTTATGTGCCCCAGTAGACCCTAACCGTCGTAGTACCTATTTTACAGACAGCACCTTGAAAATGCTAGATTATCAGACTTTTATTTGAATTATTAACTATACAGAAAAATTATGTGGAATAAAATGTTTAATAAGAAAATTTAAAAGCATATTTTCTGGTTATTTTGTTCACTAATGTACTGAGGTCTCCGTGGCCGAGTGGATTAAGGCGTCAGATGAGAATCCGAGGGTTCCCGATTCGAACCTGTGCGACGGACTAGACTAAGAATAGTAAAAAAAAGTAGTGATATTGCGATCAGATGGTTACCAATTTCGCTACCAAAATACTAGAATGTTCGTCAGAACATCCACAAAAATTAACGACGTGTATACGGGACTGGTGCACGATAAATCTGATCAGGGTCCAAAAGGTCCCGACGTCTATTGAAGGCGTTGGGTGCCAGCTCATGTGTTTTCCTCGTCATCTGACCATGGTTCAAAAATACGAGGCATCATTACAGGGTCTTTCCTTCGAGATAGGCCCCGAACCGTCGCCAATAGCCCACTGTGCAGCTCTAGTGCGACGTTAATTAACAAAAACAAACCAAACCACTAATGTACAGAAGGAAAATTAAGATTGTGATTTTATCTAATTTGTCTCTCTGTAAAAACTATACTTTTGTTAAAGGATACTATACAACAAAAAGAATTTAACGAACTAAATGAAATGTGCACTTATTTAGTCTTTCGCCTCCGACTAAGAAAATAAATAATATTTTTTTTTATTTTGAAACTGTGTGGTTTTCTTTCCAACTTTTAACCACAAAAAAAGAAAACAGTATTCTATTCTGGTTTGGTTAATTAACGTTTGCACTAGAGCTGCACAGTGTGCTATTGGCGACGGTTCGGGGTATATCTCGAAGGAAAGACCCGGGAACACGTTCATACATGCACCTCGTTATTTTAGAACCATGGTCAGATGACGAGGGAACACTTGACCTAGCACCCAACGCCTTCAATAGACGTCAGGACTTTGGACCCCGATCAGATTTATCGTGCACCAGTCCCGTATACACGCCGTTAATTTTTGCGGATGTTCTGGACGACTTTTCTAGTACTTTGCAGCGAAATTGGCAACCCTCCGATCACAAGATCACCATTTTCTACTTTTCTTTGTCAAGTCCATCACCTAGGACCGAACCAGGAATCCTCGGATTCCCAGCCGACGCCTTAACCGCTCGGCCAAGGAGGCCTTGGATTCTATTATGATAAATCAGGGTGATCATCTGTCAATGCATTTTGGAGGACTCCGTGGCCGAGCGGTTAAAGGCGTCATCTGGGAATATGAAGATTCCTGGTTCGAGCCTAGGCGATGGACTTGACAAAGAAAACTAAAAAGTAGTGATCTTGCGATCGGAGGATTGCCAGCTTTGCTACAAAATACTAGAAAAGTCGTCCAGAACATCCGCAAAAATTAACGCCGTGTATACGGGACTGGTGCACGATAAATCTGATCGGAGTCAAAAGTTCCGACGTCTATTGAAGGCGTTGGGTGCCAGTTCAGGTGTTTCCTCGTCATCTGACCATGGTTCTAAAATAACGAGGTACATGTATGAATCTGTGTGTTTATGTGTTCCCGGGTCTTTCCTTCGATATAGACCCCATCGCCAATAGCACACTGTGCAGCTCTAGTGTTTAATTAACCAATACAAACCAAACTGTCAATGCATTTTGGTGTAATTATATTGTTTTAAAGAAGTTTTGTAAATATGTATAGCAATAGAGAATAACCGCTTCAAATGCATTGACTTGCACCTTGACAATGCTGCGTGTGGGAGAACTTTTATCCATACAGGCCAATAAATTTTGTGGCAATCGGTTTTGTTGCCAATAACAGAACTATTTTAATTTCTCCTGCACGGTTGATGAAAAAGGTAAAGAGATTTGGTGAAAAATCAGAGGAACTGGTCATTGCATTTGAACATATTATTCTCTGTTACCACTGATGTTCAGTGTTATTCTAGGAATACATGCAGAATTTCCAGCCCTTTTGCAGTATATTGTGCAAAATAAGCATTCAGTCATAAGTAATTAATCTTTTGGGCTACCGGACGCTCTGTCTGAGTGATTCATACTCCCTCCCCTAATAATGTTTTTTAAAGAAGTTTTGTAAAGTATTGTAATAGAGAATAACCGGTTCAAATTTAACTTTTTAGAACACAAACAATGGTTATAAGTTAGTAAATATGAAAGAAAATTAATTAATATATTTTTTAATAAAGCGTGTTATGTAATGTCGGAATTTCTTGTATTTTTTTATTTAAATCTCTATTACTTAAAAAAAAATATTTTAATATTCGTTTATGTGAATTATTTCGTATAACACCAATGTCCAACATAAATACCAAAAATAATATTAAATATAACTTTTCCCAATACCATAAATGTAAGTAAGGCTATCTTACCAAAACAAATTTTAAACTTTACAAGCTACAAATTGGGGAAATGTGTATGCTCATTTCCTGTGAAACCTTGCCTAACAACGTTTTAAAACTCGTTATTTTTTTTATTTCTTTAAGTTTGTGTATTTCATATAATAAATTTAAAGTAGTCAAATTCTATGAGGATTGTTGGAAAGGGGGCTATAGCCACATTGGAAATAGAGGCTAGTTACACCAGTGAATTAATGTACCTTTTTCAATTTCAGAATTTCTTCATGCCTCTCGTAAAAGTTTGGAACCATGATAGATGTATCTGCAAGTTAAAAAAGGCTAAGAGTTACTGGAAGAAGGGGGATTTTGAAACCATTAAAATGACTTTACTTTTTCACAAATGATGGTTTCTCCACTGTGTACTTGAGAAGGATGCTTTCTCAGGGCTGATGGAATAGCTTATTTTATGTAAAATCCCCAAACTAGTAATAATGCACTAAGTGTTTCAAGAGTATGTATATGTACAAATTAAAATTTTGAAAATATGTACAATTGAGAATAAGATACAATTTAGCTATTTTATATACAGTTATTAAAAAAAATAAGAATTTTGTTATTTTTTTTTAATTATCCATCTAGATTTTCATAAAAGTGTTGGTGTTGAAAATTGGTATATGTAACTAAGTACTTTTTCTTTGACATATGTTATTATTCAATACATAATTGCCAGGCCTGAATAAAGTATTTATGAAAAAATATCCGGCATTTTTCATTTGGTATAAAAATAATTTTTTGTACCGTTCTTATTTGACCACCAAATATAGCTATTACCAGGAGTAATTGTGATTCTGAATTTTAATTGCTTTAATAACATGGTTTTAATATAGTTTTAAGTGAATATCTGCAGTTTTCATGAATTTTTTAATCAGTTTGCGATCACCCTGGCAGTCCTTTTAGGGCATATTAACCAAGTTAATTCATGCAAGGTCGTCTGCCAACTTATAAGAGCTGCTGGTGTAAGTAATATATATATTTTTAAAAATCGTGAAATATTAGATTGCCTATCTTTTCAATTACAAGAAAAATTTCACGACCAAACTTCACACCCAGAACTCGGCAGTCGAATAACAAGTACCCAAGGTAAAGGTTTAGGACGTAAAATTATCATATGTGTAGTATAGTATTTGATTTGACTATAAAATAGTAAAACTATGAAATCTGATAATAAATATAAAAATCTATATGTTCAATTAAATTTGAACTTAAAATACACATAAGTATAATTTATGACTAATGAAAATAAAAAATAATACATTTCACAGACTTATTTAAATGCAGCTAAATTTTTTTTTGACTAATTACAAGCAAACATTTTTTCAAATCTTATTTTTGTTTCTTCCAAATCCTGTTTTTAAGAAAAAATATATCAGATTTGAAAAATTGTTTGCTTCAAATTAGAAAAAAAATTTAACTGAATTAAAATAAGTGTGTGAAATGTACTACTTTGTAATCACTTTCAGAAATATGCTTTTTTATCTATGATTAAAATTAAAGTATCTTAAAAAATTGCCAAACCCAACCATTAATTTTTTTGACAATTTTTGCTGTAAATACGTAATCCGCACATGTTGTAAAAAAACGTCACAAGCTGTTAAGTTTAGGCACATTTGCTATAAATACGTAATCAGCACATGTTGTAATAAAACATCACATGCTGTTAAATTTAGGCACATTTGCTGTAAATATGTTAGCAGCGCATGTTGTAAAATAAAATCACATGCTGTTAATTGAAATAAACACATTGAAGTTTTAAGTTTTACAACACACTGTCATGGCACAATTTTTACCCGGACAGTGTGCTGTTTTCAGTCTGATTTTTTTTAACAGTGTACATTTCTAATTCTAAAATATTTCGTGCAAATATTCCGAAGAATAAAAGCTATGAGTTCCAACTTCAAGAACTCTATCTGGTGGTGGAGGTATACAACGTGTGCTTCGTTCAGGCTGCTGTTTTAGGCGATTGCATACCTTCCAACAGGCTGCCCCCGCCACCATTTTAAATTTCCTATGATTTTCATTCCTACGATGTCACCAGGGCCTGATTTTAGCACACGCAAACAATGCCTCGCAATTTCGGGAATAGATTGTTTAGTATTTGAATTCGAAGATGTTATGAGAATTATTTTGAATTATCAAATTCCTAATGATTTTTTTGGTTTGTTTTAATTAACGTCGCACTAGAGCTACACAGTGGGCAATAGTTTTACAATATTTTTATTATAGTGAATTATTAACAGATTTGTACAATGTAAATATACTCCTAATACTTTTAGGTTTAAAAAAAATTGTGATAATGACAATGAAATTTTTTTTTTTTTTTTTGGAAACGAGTTTTTATTTTCTTTACATTTTGATTTTGATTTATGGATAATATTTCATTATCATTCTCATAGATTCCAGAATGCCATTGCAGCTTAAGATTCCTGAAAATCGTTGAATTTTTTTTATATTAGTATTGGAATATATATAAAAAAAGTGTATCCCAATTTCATTCGTACATTCCTGAAAATCGTGGAAATTTTGTTACATTAGTATTGGAATATACAAAAAAAAGTGTATCCCAATTTCATTCGTACACTTAAAAATGATTCAATTTGCAGTTCTGGAATATATATTTTTCAAAAAAAGGGGCACCACATATTCAGCTTATAGGGCACACTAAATCTAAATCCGACTTTGGTGGTCCTGATGCCTATTGAGGTTGCTTCGGATACCAGCTAAGATGTACTCTCGTTACCTTACTATGGTTCAAAAATACGAGACAGTCTTTCTTTCGAGATAGACCCAGAATCGTCGCCAATAGCCCACTGTATAGTTCTAGTGCGATATTAATTAACCAATCGAGACTTTTTGTTGCTTTTAGATGGTTGGTTTGGTTTTGTTAATTAACGTCGCTTGGTTGGTTGGTTTGTTAATTAACGTTTCACTAGAGCTGCACAGTGGGCTATTGGCGACGGTTCGGGGTCAATCTCGAAGGAAAGACCCGGGAACACATACACATTCATATATGCACCTCGTTATTTTAGAACCATGGTCAGATGACGAGGAAACACCTGAACTGGCACCCAACGCCTTCAATAGACGTCGGGACTTTGGACCCCGATCAGATTTATCGTGCACCAGTCCCGTATACACGCCAGTATAATTTGTTGGATATTCTGCACGACTTTCTAGTATTTTTGTAGCGAAGCTGGCAACCCTCCGATCGCAAGATCACTACTTTTTTACTTTTCTTTGCCAAGTCCATTTCACGGATTCGAACCACCATTCCTCTGATTAGTAGCTGAACGCCTTATCCACTGAGCAACTGGGGCTCTCCAGTCTAGGTGTGAAACCCCTGAGCTATCTCATGCAACCCGAATAAGCGTGAGAACGTTTGGACCATTCCGGACTTTCTCTGTACATTATTTTTGGCATGCGATGTTTTTGCCCCAGATCAGGTCGCTCCTTTCAGATGCTAAGACTCGAGCACCCATTCCTCCGGTCCGATGGGACTAAGCTCACTCCAACGTTTTCTTTTTGGAGGTGCCGTTTCAAAAACAAGAAGCGCCTGTTAAAAAAAACGGGATTCACTGTTCCTGCCAACGCCGCCCCTGCCCCTTTTTATTTCTAAAATGAACAGTGTGATATTGTTTAGAGTTTAGGCTTGTTTTACACACAATTATATGCAATTATTTATGTTTTAATTGAAATTTAACTCAAACTTTACTTTAGTTTTCTGAAAAGCTTAGTATTTATATTGAAGATTAACTATATTTTAATACAACATGGTTATTAAATATTGCAACATAATTTGTGAATAAAGTTTTTAAAAACTTCTCATTTTTTTTGTAGCAATAGAAGCAATACTGTGCTCCTGGTAGCCAATCCGTTGCAGTCATGATGAGCAGGCAGCCTCAGTACATATAGCAAGAGCAGCTTCACTTTCGTCTGCATAAAACAATGCCAGGTGTCATTCGGCCAATCGTTCCATCCTAATCCTACGAGAGAGATGAGCTTGCTGCTTTATCGGCAAGGTCGTCATCAGCGCCCCTGCAGAAGTTCGGACATCTGCAGTGCTGTCACTCTGCATGCTATTCTACCATCCCTCGTGTTCAAGTAGAAGTATCGGGTGTAGGAGTCTCTCCGTGAGTCGGAAGGAGAGACGAAGGATTGAGAAAGTGGTGTCACATGGGCATTTCTGTCTAGAAGTTGATGCCGTGAAGTGATAACGTTGTGTGAAACAAAGAGAAACTTGTGTGAAACAAAGAGATGAGTAAAATTATGCACTGTGGTGTGACTCATTTGAATAATTAAGTAATTATTTTCAAAATAATAGTTTTTATAGTAAAAAAAAGTGAGTATGTTTAATTTTTTTTAAATAAGTTATTCTATAATTCCTAATGTAAAGGTATGTTTTAAAGTATTTTCAAATATGAGTGTAGAAATATATTGTGAAATTAATTTTGCACACAGTAAAATAAATTCCTTCAAATCGGTTACTTGGCAGGAATCAAAAATGTAACAGATGGTCAAATTTTGAAAATCTTAAGTAAAATTAGTAATTAATTTTTCCAAGAAACGTAAAAACTAACTGGCATTCATCCCATTTGGTTGTATTGTGCTCTCAAAGGGTATTTCAGTCACCCTTCTGCCTATATTTTAATTAAAAATAGTAAAACTAGGACATGAAAACATATTTCAGAAAATTGACCAATTTATGTAATGTGTATCTAGTTCGAGACCTTGCGGTGGACTAAACAAAGGAAAGTAAAAAAAAAAAGTAGTGATATTGTGATCGGAGAGTTGCTGGTGTCGCTACAATAATACTAGAAGGTCGTCCAGAACATCCAACAAATTATACTGGCGCGTAAACGGGGACTGGTGCATGATAAATCTGATCGGGGTCCAATGTCCTGACGTCTATTGAGGTTGCGTCGGGTGACAGATCAGGTGTTCACCTCGTCATCTGACCATGGTTTAAAATACGAGTCATCGTTTCCGTGTGTTTCCTTCGAGAAAGGCCCCGAACCGTCGCCAATAGCCCACGGCGCAGCTTTAGTGGAACGTTAATTAACCAAACCAAGGTAGACCTCGAATAGTCGCCAATAGCGCACTATGCAGCTTTAGTATAACGTTAATTCAACCAACTAATCATTCATTATACACGGTGGAGGTTTTTGGAAGCGAAAGAAAAACGAATTCGACAATTTTATATCAGTCGTGATGTTTGTGACGGATCGGAAAACCAATGATTATTTCGTTAGTTTTTATAGTAGAGCTAAACTTAATATACCATTTTGTATGGAATATAGTCTACTACACATTTATATACAAAACATTTGCATAGGGGACTATCTTCATATTAAAATCCGCACCAACTTTAAAATTTCCAATAGCAACACCCAATTTTCATTCAATATTTAGAATCTACGCCAAAATTTATCGATGAATATTAATTTGCAAGTCATTTGGTTAAGTTGTTTTTTAATTATGAATATCGAAAGTTTAGAACTCGTAATGTAAAAGGAATTTATTAAACTTTTAATCATATCTTTCGAAATAATAATTTTATTAGCTGATATTTTTATCTGTGTTACTTCTAAACGATCCAAATAAAATACATTAACTTTCATTACTTATATGTATATTTTTTAATTTTATTTAAATTAGGATATTAATATTCATAAAATTTATGAATAGCAACCATGCTATATTTTGATAGTGATGGATTCAGAAAAACGCTTTTTATGCATATATAAAATTTCGTAATTTTCCTCTTTGTAGTTTTTTTGCTATATTAAAATGTGCAACAAATGATCATTTCAGGGGTCATACACAAATTTAAAATCTACAGAACTTAACAGAAATCTTCACTAATTTTGAAAATTAAAAGTGCTGTGATCGCGTTGGCATAAATTTTTAATTTTTTTTATACCGGCGAGAGGTACACGGGAGTGGTGCACGTTAAATATGACCCAAGTTCAATGTCCTGTCGCCTATTGAGTTACGTCGGGTGCCAGCTTAGGTCTTGTCCCTGTCATTTGACCATGTTTCAAAAATACGAAGCATCGTTCCCGGGTCTTTCCTACGATATAGACCCCGAACCGTCGTCAATAGCCCACTGTGCAGCTCTAGTACGACGTTATTTCAAACAAACATTGAACCAGCCGAGAAAACAATGAGCTAGTTTTAAAGTTTCAAAAACTAGCGTGGCACTTGCTTCCGCTCGTCACCCTAATCTGCTTTACTTTGCTATTACTTGAATATTGGCTATTGTAAGGTTTATAAGGTTTTTGGACCACAACACCATATGTGGCTTTATATAAAAACTGATTTTTTAAAGCTGCAAAAATGTTGCGCACATTGAAGTGCTGTAAACATTGTTAAAAATCTTGACTCTTTCTTTTATGAATACAAAAAAACGTATGTACATATTTTTGTTCTTTTAATGAGTTTTAAAAGTATTAAAATACTTTTGGGACACCCTATACAACCTAAGACAAGCACGATCTTATGGGGAAAAATAAGTAATTACATAACCTCAATTCAAACTGAGTGTGTAAATATAACATTTACAATATTTCATTTAAATTTAAAATTGAGAAACTACGTATTGCTAGAACCCTAATTAAATATTTAAAAAAAATTGTTCCATCTGAGTTTTAAAATTAAAGTAAATCATTGGTATATGAATTTTAAACCTGGAATAAATAATTTTTTCAAGATATATTCTATTTTATTAATTTTTCTTACAATATTAAGTTTGTCATTTGCCTACATAGTTTCAGGACATCCTAAGAATACAAATAATAAAATTTCCCGTCATAAAAATACTAACATTAAAGTAGTAACATATCTTTAAGTATAAAACATACTGTATCATATTATTAGAACAATTCTAGGTGAGTCTGACCACGCATAAGAACGGCAAAACATTTTCTACCAGCGTCCTTCATTTCGTAGTCCAACTAATACTTTGTTCAATGTGGCAGTAGCCCCCTTTAAATAAGATCGATACATATTTTCTAATATCTCTGCATATAAATGTAGGAAATTAACAAAAATTTATATTTAGATTATTTTGAGGGCGGGGAACATTTCTGTGCTAGCAAAAGTAGGTGTTGCTATTGAAAATTTTAAAGTTGGTGCGGATTCGAGTATGAAGATAGTCCCCTATGCAAATGTTTTGTATATCACTGTGTAGTAGACTTTATTCCCTACAAAATGGTATATTAAGTTTAGCTAGGTCTCTACAATAAATAGAGGCCGAGAAACCAGAGGTGGTTCGTTTTTTTCTCCCGGCTGTACATGTTGAGAATTGAGTAAATACGTTCCAAAACGAATATACTAGCATACGATTCCTGCATGTACTTAAAAATAAGTACATATAGCACACATCAAATCGAAAATGAAACTAAATAAGCTTAAAATTGATTCCATGTTGGTACTCAATAATGAGTACATGTTTTTTTCAAATTTGAAAATAATGTAATAGGAGCTATGATAAGAATCAAATGTATTGAAAAATGAATACATTTTACTCATTTTCAAATACCTGTTTTTAACAGTGTATAAATAGAAAAGGTAGACAATTTAACTTTAAAAGTTGAGCGGATTTAAAAGCAAAATTATAAAAATATTCATGCTGAAAAAGTGCTTTTCAAAACTTGCGTCAATTTTTGAGGTCTTAACAATGTATTTTTGTTGTACTTCACCCTTTTCAAACTACTTTCGTTGTGTTACAACGAGTATTCATTTACATAAACCAATTATATTAGTAGTAGTTGACTGCCACCGTGTAACCCTGTAATAAATTATCATCAAAAGACTATTACGTTAAAGACCAGTTCCAAAAAAAATTTCACTTACAAAATTTATTTTACATTGTTTCGAAACAATATTTTTTTTTTTTTTTTTAAACTAAAAGTAAAAGAAATTTTTTTATAATAATTTAAAGGTGTAATAAATAAAATATTTTATCAATATTTTTATTATTCATAACAAGTATCTATGTTCATTCGTAATTTTGCTGCAAGTACAAGGTACTTTATACATGTATTTGAAAAAATAAGGTAATATACTGAATTACATCGATTTTTATTACCATTAATTTAATATCTAGCGATCTTGGGACACCTTGCTGGATACGTGTTTAAATACATAGATGATATAGACTGAAAATAAAGTTGTTCATATTTTTTTACTCCACTTTGTTCAGATATGGAATCAACGCAGTTTCAAAATAATACTATTTTGATTCAGTATAAGCATGTTATTGACTTGAATGTAAAACAGATGGTAACAAATTATTATCCAAACGTTTTTTCTGAACTCTCTCTCGTTTTGGATTGCAAATGGTCATCTTGATCTATTCATCTAATACTAGCAAAGACATTTATCCACATCCGTTTGGTGGATTTAAGCTAAAAGAATTCAAAAGGAAAGCTTTGCATTTATTTAAATAGTAGTGAAAAGTATCAAAAACACACACATATATATTATTCTTTTAGTGAGTGTTGGGACAAAGTTGCGTACATTAATTGTGTTTACTCGCTAAACATACTTTATTCAAAGAATACCATTTTACATTGAATGAGTAATGTGCTATAATGCGAACCTCAAAACACAAACAACGCGGCTCATTTCAGTCACAGAAATATGACTCGCTAACGACAAAACAATGCAATATCCGATGCATTTCACTTCCCCAGCGGGACTATCCCAACCGAATACTTGATCCAATTCGTTGCGTTTTGAATGTTGTTCTAAAGCTCGTGGTATTTGATGAGTTCTTGACAAGTCAAATATGTGAGAGAAGGCACAGTTGTTGAAGACGCGGAAACCCGTTTAGTGACTCGGATCTTGATAACCTTTCTCTTAACTCCACCCAACTAACATTAACTCTGTACAGCAAAGATACATATTCAAGTTCTGTCTGATGCTCCGCCCTTCCCAAGGAAAAAGGGGGGAAGTGAGCCTCAACCCCGAGATATCCGCGTAGTGGGTGGATGTAAGCTACACAAAGAGAAGCGACTCGATTTCGGTTCTTTATTGAAAGCTTTTGGGCACTTTTCGAATAACAAATAGCCAAAATGAGAGGTAATATTTTGCGTCACCTTGTTCATGTTAAGAGGCCAGTCAGCAAAGGGTTCAATTCAGAAAAAAAAAGGGGAAAGCTGGAAGCTATTTGAATCTTTTCCAAACAGTGTTCTGTATGATATAGTAATTTGGCACCCCTGCCACCATCTGGGAAAAATGGCGGCCAAAACCAGGTTTTTGCAAATATCTCTTTAGGTATTAATTATAGAGAAAATATTTCAATTACAAAATTATTCCCCATGTAAATGCAATTTACACTTTTTTACTGCGACTCACCGTTTAGACTCTAAAGGCGAATAAAGTGAATACTAAATCACTAAATGGCATAAAAACTCAAGAAACCGCTTTGCTTGGACATCTTTTGCTCTTTACTTTGTTTAAAACCTCTCTATATCTTATGCATGCATACTTTTTTTAAAATAAGTTATGTGTTTCTTATTCATAAAACTAGAAATTTTTTCAGTTTCAACATATATCAATATATATTTTCTATTTTATCATTGTGTGCAGATAGTTCTAAATGTCCTTATACGCACTGCTAAATTTATTTACTTCAAATCAGTTACCGTATATATAAAAAACCCCAAAAAAACTTTAGAAAAGTAAAAAACGCTAAGCGCCCCCCCCCCCCTAAAAAAATCTTCGAAACTGTGGCTAAAAAAGCTGTGATATAAAAAACAAACAAGCCAAGAGCTCAACCGTGCACACCCACTCACTAGTCTTTTCCCGGAAAAAAGCTGCTCTTTCTTTTCTTAGCTCGATTAAAAATTTATACACACATAAATTTTTAATCGAGCTAAGAAAAGAAAGCGCAGCTTTTTTCCGGGAAAAGACTAGTGAGTGGGTGTGCACGGTTGAGCTCTTGGCTTGTTTGTTTTTTATATCACAGCTTTTTTAGCCACAGTTTCGAAGATTTTTTTAGGGGGGGGGGGGGGGGCGCTTAGCGTTTTTTACTTTTCTAAAGTTTTTTTGGGGGATATCAGTCCTTTTTTTTCAACCCACCTTTTGAAGGATGTCAGACCAATCACCATTAATCTTTTTAAAAAATACTATTTGTTTTCCCATGTCATTAGTTAAATCCGATATTTCAAGGAAAAATTAATCTCACGCACTGTATTAAAAGACTGCTGAGAATAAATATAACCTCTACCCCCCCCCCCCCCCCTCACACTCTTTCTTTCAGTGCTTTCACCCTGTTGGAAAATGGTTGCTAGTTGAGTTGTTTCTTCCTTCTCCCGCGAATGAACGATGAACGATAGGGGAAAATATTCAATGTTATTAGTTATTTCAAATGCTTCTATCTTCATTAATAATTGTTCAAGTTAAATGAAAATTGATCCATCGATTAAAAGGATTTTTAATCTATCGGGTGGTATAATTTTTATTTTGTAGAACGTATTATTTAAAGATAATTTTCACTTTTATTAAGCCGCTCTAAAACATAATTTTCTTTGGCGTGATTAGTGAAAGGATTCCATATTTAAGTAAAAATCGCCTGCCGGCGTAAAAATTTGGCTTAAATTATTTAATAACTTTTTTAGCTAATTAAACATATAAATAAATTATATTATAAACAAAAAGTAACAAAAGGCACTTCTGATGCCATAAAGCTATCATATAAGCTATTAATCAAAAGAATCGGTTGAAAAATGTAGTATCTAGCTTGACTTACAAATTTGGGCTTCATAATTTGAAAAAGTGACAAATCAACTAACTTTACGCAAATTAAAAAACTTCGTATCTCCGTTAATTTTCAATTAAAACAAAATATTCTTGTATTAAATTAAAGGTTTTACAGATACGGTTCCATCAATACTGGTTTTATTTTTTTACGAAGTGTAGTTCGGCTTCTGGACTCTGTTTTACGAACGCGGTTTAACATTACAAGTTGTGCAGAGTATATAAGCTTAAGTCCTGTCGGGCGTTCGTTTCTTGTTGGCTGCTTTGACGAGTTGGCGTTATTTCTTCTTTTTTGGCTTAGCGTTAGCGAGCCCGACCGGGTCGCTTGATTACAACTACTATTTTTTCTGATGTTTCTTCACCTGTGTATTATAGTTCGGTACGACAAAATACGCCTTTTGTAGTGATTACCACGCAAACTATTCTATGACCGAGTACATGCACTATATTTTTCAAGGGCATCAATAGTTATTTGCGTTACAACATTGGAAAGCCTTTTTATAATTTATTTTTAATGGGCAATGGTTCTTTATTGCTCTTCCACTCTACGCGAAAAAAGACTGGGCGTAGGAGTAAAAGTGTAAAAAAAAAAATATGTCATCAATTAAAAAAGGCTGGTGAAAAATAATACTATATAGTATTTCTGAAAAATTCGAATGCATGTAGACGCTAAATTTAAATGTTGCCTGAGTTTAGAATATAATTTTTTAATGCGTAATTCATATCAATTGGTTAAGTAAGATTTGATCAAGGACGGTTTAAAATTGTTTTTTAGCACAAGCGAACAATTTTGGCGCTTTTCTTCCTTTTGAATAAAGTAATACTTTTCAGGCAATCAGACAACTACGTAATATAGTACAGCCGGGGAAAAAAAAACGAACCACCAATGATTATTTCGTTAGTTTTTATAGAAGGGCTAAACTTAATATACCATTTTGTATGGAATAAAGTCTACTACACATTGATATACAAAAAATTTGCATAGGGGACTATCTTCATATTAAAATCCGCACCAACTTTAAAATTTCCAATAGCAACACCCAATTTTGACTCAATATTTAGAATCTACGACAAAATTTATCGTTGAATATAAATTTGTAAGTCATTTGGTTAAGTAGTTTTTTAATTATGAATATCGAAAGTTTAGAACTCGTAATGTTAAATGAATTTCTTAAACTTTTAATCATATCTTTCGAAATAACAATTTTATTAAGCTAATATTTTTATCTGTGCTACTTCTAAACGACCCAAATAAAATACACTAACTTTCATTACTTATATGCATGTTTTTTAATTTAATTTAATTTAGGATATTAATATTCATAAAATTTATGAATAGCAACCATGCTATATTTTGATAGTGATGGAATCTGGAAACGCTTTATATGCATATCTAAAATTTCGTGATTTTTTCTGTGTAGTTTTTTTGCTATATTAAAATGTGCATCAAATGATCATTTCAGGGGTCATACACAAATTTAAAAACAGTAGAACGCAACAGAAATCTTCACTAATTTTGCGAATTAAAAGCTATGTGATCGCGTTGGCATAAAATATTAAATTCTTATATACCGGCGAGGGGTATACGGGAGTGGTGCATGTTAAATATGATCCAAGTCCAATCGTCTACTGAAGTTGCGTCGGGTGTCAATTCATATGTTGTTCTTGTCATCTGACCATGGTTCAAAAATATAAACTTATTTAATTAACGTTGCACTAGAGCTGCACAGTGGGCTATTGGCGACGAAGGAAAGACCCGAGAACGATGCCTCATATTTTTGAACCACAGTCAGATGACGAGGACAACATATGAATATAAAGGATTCCTATATGTGGATCTCATCTAACATAATAGAATAATTAGGATTTTATTAAATTGAAAACATTTAATTCCCCCATGCTTTAAAGCAAAATGACCATTAATTGAAAAATTCCAATTTCTATAGCGCTAGTAATATAAGAAACTTCCACTGTAAATTTCGTGAGCCAAATGATTGATGTTAACCGACTAAATGTGACATAATATCTTTATTAAAAGTTGTTACAAAATTTACTAAATATGAATACCATTTAGGAACCGTTACGCATTTATGCGTTGGAAATACATTTTGACACTTTGGTATGTTTATATTGATTCTTTCAAATGTTGTTGTTAAAGTCCTAGTATATTTTATGAGGAGTTAAATGTTTGTTTTTAAAAAGGTGGCCAACGTTCTTTTAGTATGTTGTATTACCCAAAAATATTGATGTTGATGAACAATATGTATTCTGAAATATCATCTCTCATTATTTAAAATAAGATAAATATACACATCTTCCTTGAATTTTTAATTAGTAAATACAGTATGTTTAAATAAATATATTAACTGAAGTATATTTAATACTGGACTTGTATTTAGTGTAAGAATTGCATTTGGTATCTATATTTTTTAAGTGTTAATAAAAAACATTGATCCATGCTTTGTCTAATTTTCAACTTTCTGGTGTGTTCCGCGGCCACTGAAAAATTGAGAATCATTGATTTAAGTTGATAATACAACATGTAAATATTTAAAGAATGTAAATATCGTAGTTCATTTTACTTAAACTTTTTTATATAATAATTATGTCTGTTGGTCCATGTCTTTTAAAGAAAACCACACCACACCACTATATAAGCCACCACTACATATTGCAAATAAAAAAATGGGTAGTAATTAATAAAAAATATATTATGGATAAATCGTAACTATTTTAAATAAATGCATCAAAAATAAACAGAGATGTATTTCTTTAGAGGAAGGGGCTTTAAGTTAACAATATAATTCCAAAAAATTAGAGTGAAAATCAAATTTCGAATGAAAAGGACAACAAAACAATTCATTCTTAACAACAGCAACAGAATAACAAGTTTCTCTTTACTAAAGTTTACTTTACTATTATAAGGTTTACTTAATTTTAACCTTGTAGTAAAGTAACCCCGAATGTTGGATTGGAATGAGGTTAGTGAACCAAAGGATTTGTAACCTGAACTAGAAGCAGAAAATCGATTATCATACTTTTAATTGTTACATAACAGAATTGCGCCCTAACCTTATTCAGGGTACACGTGGTTATGTGAAAAATACAACTTTTTCCACTGGAAGAAAACCCGTGTTATACCTACACAACACTTTTGCTGTAACCTTCCCTAAAGAAAGGGATGGAAAAAAAGGCCTACTGTTGGACAGCAGGATTGCTAACCCTCACGGGAAATTTTTTTATTGACTTCTTTCGCTGAATGCCCCGCCTTTATTCAAATACGAAACTTTTTTTAACAGGTGGAGTAAAGTTACCCTGCAAGGTGTAAATTAACCCTCTTGACGGTAACGTGAAAAATAGTAGTTTAAAAGTTCACAATCAGTGTCACTGACTAATTGAAAAGCCGAATTGAATTACAGCGGCAATTGAAATTACAAATTTTCCAATATTTCACATAGCAGGATTAGACACACCATGAGATTATATTTTTAAACTATTTTTTTTAAAGATGCAAAAATTGTGTGCACTTTGAAGTGGTCTAAATATTGTTTAAAAAAACTTCGATGCTTTCTTTATTAAATACAAAACACCGTATGTGCATATTTTTGTTTTTCATAGGATTTTTAAAAGGATTCAAATAATTTTGGGTCACCCTGTAGTGTATAACTAAGACAAGAATAATCGTTTGGAAAAAAAATTAGCAATTACATAAACCTCAATTCAAACTGAGTTTGTAAATATAAATTTGCAATATTTCATTTAAATACATATAGAATTTTTAAAAAAAATTTTCATCTGAATTTTAAAATTAAAGTAAATCATTGGTATATGTATTTTAAACTTTAAATAAATAATTTTTTCAAGATATATTCTATAATTTAAAAAATTTCTTACAATATTAATTTTGTCATTTGCCTATATAATTTCAGAACATCTTAAGAATACAATAACATTTGACGCCATCAAAAATACTATATACAATCCCATTGGAGTAGTAACATATCTGTAAGAATAATACATACTGCATCATATTATTAGAACATTTATATGCTAGCCTTATCTTATCTCTTGTCTGACCACGAAAAGATGGACCACGGCTAACGCCAAAATTTTTTTTACCCGCGTCATTCATGTCGAAGTCTGACTAATACTTTGTCCAATGTGGAGGTAGCCCCTCAAATAAGATCGATACATATTGTCTAATATATCTGCATATAAATGTAGGAAATTAACGAAAATTTATATTTAGATTATTTTGAGGACGAGGAACATTTCTGCGCTATGAAAAGTAGGTGTTGCTATTGAAAATTTTAAAGTTGGTGCGGATTCGAAAATGAAGATAGTCCCCTATGCAAATATTTTGTATATCAATGTGTAGTACACTTTATTCCCAACAAAATGGTATATTAAGTTTAGTTCTACAATAAATATTGGCCGAGAAACCAGGGGTATTTCGTTTCCCCCCCCCCCCCCCGGCTGTACATTTGCTAAGTCCTTTAAATTCAAAATTTGGAAATTTTTATGCTATGCAGACATTTTTTTAGTAAGAAAAAAATATTAAACTATACATCCCCTATGAAATTAAATTGCACAAATATGTATAAAACTAAATAATGAAATAATCGAAATTAGAGTAAAAAGATTCTTAGCAATCTAATTTAAAAAATGTACACTAAATTTGGTGCCCTCCTTAGTCCAACGCCGCTTGAGTCTTAATAGTCACCTGTCAGTTTTGTCTTCATAACACAATTCTGTTTTATTTGCGATCAGGTTAGAATACCCGGGAAGTAAAAGAAAAGGGACTCAAATGTTAATTGAATATATTAATTGAATATAGTTTGAAATGCGACAACATAGACAAATATGAGGATTTGAAAATATTACTGTTCATGAAAAATGTAAATCTAAACACTAAAAAGATCATAACATAACCCTTTAAGAGATTTCTGCAAGAGCTGCAATCTGTGAGTGCCATTCCTGATATTAATGTTATTCATACTTTGTATGATAATATTTAACAGATTTGTGGAAATCTATTAAGTTTCAATTAACTATTCAATATCAATACGGGAATTTAAACGGTTATTTGGAAAGTAGAAGGGTGTTCCAAGTGGGAATAGCTACTCCGAAACAAATAGGTAGATTTATTCTTCAGCCCTACGGGAACATCATCGTGAAATCTCTTTCAGAAAAGAGAAATATAACTTATTTGCAAAATCCCCTTAGTAAAATTACCTTTATCCTAACGTTGAACAACCATTTTTTATTAAAATATACGTTCATCAGATATAGAGCGGTTTTTTAAACAAAATAAAGAACAAAAACTGTCACATCAAAGAGATGTTTTGAGTTGTCATGCCACTTAGTGATTTAGTATCCACTCTATTCGCCTCTAGCGTCTAAACGGTGAGTGGCAAATAAAAATTGTAAATTGCTTTTTTGTGTAAAATTACTCAGGGAATATTTCTCTATAATTAATATCTAAAGAGATAATTGCAAAAAAACTGATTTTGGCCGCCATTTTTCCCAGATGGCGGCCAACGCGGGTGGTGCAGAGGTGCCAAATTAACATATCCTACAGAACACCTTTTGGGAGCGATTAAAAAAATTTCCAGCTTTCCCCTATCTTTTTACATGCTTTGCTGACTGGACTATAAGTAGACAAAAAAACTCGGTGGTGAAAATCTGAGTGAATCGCGGATTGAAGAAGAAAGAGAATATATCGAATATAAGATATCTTTCATGTGCTTTAATATGAGGACTTGGATAAAGAAGGCATTTGCCCAAGGCGCCGAACTTAATTAAGGGGCGACAAATGAAGTTTTACAGATTTGCAATATATTATCACTCTTATCTTTTGAAAACCTCATCATGCTCAGGGTAAAAGTTTGTCTTAATCCGCCCCGAATATAAAATTTTGGAAGAACACGTAGTAAGAATTCTGAAACATTAATTTTTACATTTATAATTACTTGTAAAAGTTGTTTCATTCAAACTAATATCTTACGAAATAACTTATTAAGATATATTACTTTTAAATTGGTTGTTTTCCTTGATTATACACTGAATGACCATGTTGGTGACAATAACGACTATATAAGCAGACACATGAAATTAATAGTTAATTGCCACCATGACGAGCATCCAAAATTTTCGAAGAGTGTAACTCAGAATTTTTGGCAGGCCACGCTTAACCATAGCATTTATTTCAGGTTATTATTATTTATTTTTTTAAGGGGGGGGGGGGTAATAAGAAGAAATTTTACCCCTTACGAATTCTAAGTTACTAATACACATATTAGAATAATTAAGTTTTTAATTAATAAAAACTAGCAGTTTAACCGAATTAAGAGAATATTATTCCTGCGGCGTAAAATTTCATTAATAATCCTTTTTGAAGTATTTGAATCATAAAGAATAATTAAGAATTATAGTAATAACACTATTTTGATTGATGAAACTAGGACTGGTTTTACAAACTAAGTAAAACCAGTGGTTATTTTTATTGTAAAATGTAAGATCAATATTTAGATTGCAAAAATTGAACTATTTTCTACGCAAAAAGATTTAAAAAAAAAAAAAATTCAAGTGTATTTTGCGTTCTGTTTGTTTTGAAATTAATCCAATCTCGACGCTCATTTCGAAGCCTGGAAACTCCGGAAAGTTCCAATTGCGGCCCATGGCAACCTTTTGTCTAGGCGATAAACAATTGTTTTCTTCTCTGAGAATATGGTAAAGCTGGCTCCCTTCGGCCGCAATTGGGCTATTGCCGGAAACTCACCCGATAAGTATATGTTAAACTTCAGTTTTTATCGCAGTTTCAAAACAAAATGAAATCTATATTTTGCCAAGTAATCTCGATAACATACAAGTCTGGGTTCATAGTTGGGTATGAAGATCGCTTGACACCACTTTGGGTTGCTGAAAACTTTTTCAAAATGGATTAAATTTGCATTTATAAGGAAGCATTTCGTATACTAGTGTGCAAACGCATATCTAAGAGGATTTCCGATTTTAAATTTAGTAGATCTGTCTCCATTGTCAATGGCATAACGCTTTTGGGGTTGAAGGAGAAAGTGAGGATTTACTACGGTTTTTTTTGTAATTGAAAGCTGGTTTTCGAAATACGACTTTATTGCGAAGAGGAATCATCAGTTGCTTGTTTTCGTTGATGATTGGATCTGACAAGGGTCGGTTCTGTCATTGGGTTTTACGAAATTGAGTCTCAGAAACGAATTTACTTCATCGGGACTTTTCTTTTGGATCAAAGTACTACCTTTATAGTAGTTCTACTTATTTCTTTTTTAGTCATACCTTTATAAGTAATCAGTTGAGTAGATTTTCTGAGCGAAAACTTTTCAACACACAGAAAACACAATTTATTTTTAATTCTGTACAAAAAAAGCATGTAAAGTCGTTTTCAAGAAAAAGTGTTTAACTAATTTTTAACAAGTGTTAAAAATATACCTAACGTACAGTCGTGGGAAAAAAACTGAACCAGTTCTTGTTTTTTGGCCGCTATTTACCGTAGGGCTAAACTTAATATACCATTTTGTAGATAATAAAGTGTACTACACCATGATATGCAAAACATTTGCATAGGGCATATTAAAATACACTCCAACTTTGAAATTTTTAATAGCAACATCTACCTTGGTTACGCAGAAATGTTCTTCACCCCCAAAATAATCAAGATTTAAATTTTTGTTCATTTCCTACAGTTATATGCGGTGACATTAAATAATATGTATCGCTCACATTTGAGGGGCTACCTCTATATTGAACAAAGTAATATTCGGACTATGAAATGAAGGATACTGGTAGTTAATTTGGCAGCAGCCGAGGTTCTTCGCTTCGCGGTCGGACTTACGTTACTTCGTCTGATGTTTTTTTCGAAATTTTCTAAAATTAGTTATAATTTGATATAATCTGTTTTGCTTCTGGTCTACTCAATTATTCTTGATTTATATATTATATAGAAATATATTTTGTGGCACAAATTTAAATTTCCAGTTATATAGACTATTAAATAATAATTTTAAAGTTAATTTGTTACTAAAAAAAATTAACAAATTAACTTAAAATGGTTAAACTTTTTCTGGAATATCAGAAAAATAATTACACCTAGTTGTCCGGACCCGCGCTGCTGCGAAACCCGTTAAGGCTTATACATAAAATAAAAAAAGTTGGATTGCGCCGACAGAACTTGAACCCGCGACCTATCATTCCAAAGACCAGTGCGCTACCATCTAAGCTGCAAAAGAACGATAGGGTATGGGATATTTTTTTAAGATGTTTCTTTATGCAATATATATAAAATTGTTAAAATCATTAAAAAAAACAGAGCGAAACTTTACAAATCCGAGCTGTAAGTGCATATCTTTATGATGAATAGTGCTTATATATAATTTTTCAACTTTTTATACTCAGAGGAAGTAAGTGTTTTGTGATCCACAAACAGACACTTGACTTCATTATTATTGATAGGCGGTGGGACTGTCAAGTCTAAATTAAGGCCCCTACACACGCACCGACACTTTTCCTGCACATGTTCCGACCAAACCGGGATTCTCGATAACCTGACCAATGTAGAAGTGCTTGTGGTGCGTAGTAACTTTCATAATGGCTACATCTATAAGCATCAGAAACTAGGTGTAGTTCTATGTGCAGTGATAATTACAGATGAAAGATATAGAAAGAAAAAAGTTGAAATGATGTAGAAAGAAAAAAGTTGAAATGATGTAGAAAGAAAGAAAGTTGGAAGTAAGATGGTTCGCCAGACCCAAACCCTGACCATCAGGTGGTTTTAGGTCTGGCGACGGAGGTTGTCCCTACTGTTAGGCTGCCGTGTCGGTGCGTGTGTACGGGCCTTTAAAAGAATGAGTTAGTTTTGTAGAAATGCTTTTTGGTATCACACAAAGAAACTTTGTATTTCTTTTCATTCATTATTATTAGGCATTATTTTCGAGTTTACATAATTTGCATATACACATCCACAAGTTTTTAATCACACGACAAGAATTAAACATTTTATGTCAACGCTTTTACACACACTACACAGCAAAATTTTCAAAGATTTTTTTTAAGAACTGTCGATTTTAAATTTGCGTATGGCCCCTAACATGATCAAGTTGATGGAAATTTCAATATAGCAAAAAAAAAAAAAAACTACAGCGAGTAAAACTACGAAATTTTCCATATACACGTCAAACTTTTTCTGAATCAATTTCTATCAAAATACAACATGGTTGCTATTCATAATTTTTTTAATGTTCATATCCAAATTTAAATAAAAAAATTTAAAATATATAAAAGTAATGAAAGTTAATGAAAGTTTGGGTCGTTTAAAAGTAACAAATAAAAATATCAGCTTAATAAAATTGTTATTTCGGGTGATATGATTAAAAGTTTAAAATATTCATTTAACATACGAGTTCTAAACTTTCGATACCCATAATAAGATGTAGATAAGATGACCCTTGCAAATTGATATCCAACGATAAATTTTGTCGTAAATTCTAAATATTGAGTCAAAATTGGGTGTTGCTATTGGAAATTTTAAAGTTGGTGCGGGTTTTAATATGAAGATAGTCCGCTATGCAAATTTTTTGAATAAAAATGTGTAGTAGACTATTCCCTACAAAATGGTATATTAAGTTTAGCCTTACAATAAATAGCGACCGAAAAAAAGGGTTTGTTCATTCCTCCCCCCCCCCCCCCCGACTGTACTAATAATTTTGTGATATATTGGTATTCTTTGAAATTGACGTTAATATTCAGGTATATTCCCCGGCTGTACTATGAATCAGTGATCCTAGATACTTGATATTATATTATTTGTAGTTCTCTTTTTACAGCAGGTTGATGAGAAGCAAAACAGAGAACAAATATTTATCCAGAATCCATGAAAAATGTTATAGAATTTGTTACAGTATCCCCTGAGAAAAGAATTCTTATTATAGAAGCGTGTAATTTTTTAAAAGTCAAATTTGCTACTTTTGTGCGGCAAATGAAATCTTTCAAAAATCTGGAGTTGATGATGAGATGTTTTTCTTACTTTGGAAGAGTGATCCGAGGTCCATGATACCAGAAGGTCTTGCACATTTGATCATTTGTATGCAGTTTTTTTTAATTAAAAAAATATTTACGTACTAAGAATAGATGTTATTAATACCTATAAATAAAGGAAAATAAAGGTAGAATGAGATTTTGTGGGTTAAAATGGAAAGACAATGATAAATAGGTACTTTCCGATGAGATTTTAAAAAAGTGACCCAAGGTCTCCTCTACCCGTTATTTTAAAGGGTGTTACTAATGCAATGTTCATGAAAGTACTGTAATATTTTTACACGATATGCATTTTTGCATAAAACCCTCAAAAATGTTTATTGATTTACAACAACACTTATAATTCATTCTATATTAATTAACACCAAAATTATATCGATATTTGTAATAGAGTCTTTAATATTGCAAGTTTAACAGCTCATTGCCTTTTAAGTGAAAGTGAAAATTTGAATTTCATTTTTAATTGATAATTTTTGTTCAATTCTGCGCTCAAATCACTCAAAACCGGAGACAAATTGATTCGAGTACCCCGAACTAAGCCGAGTCTGCCCAATCCCAAGTGGACTGAGGCGCAAGCAGATATCTCGTCTTCTCAAATTTCGTCTGCGCACACATCTGGGATGGGTCGCAGCCCTTCCAGTACTGCAAAAGACGCTCTCTCTTCTGGAAAGGGGTCTGTCTAGTCTACTGCAATTATGGGTCGCGTTCGGCATCAAGTAAGAAAGAATGCGTTCCATGGCTCCCCCCGTTTGGAATTGGGTACTATTTCTAGAGGTTCGCCTTGCAGGTAATAAACAGAGTGTTGGAGGAAAAAGTCGAGTATAGAAGTAGAAATGCGCAACGTAAATATGACTTTTAAGGCTCAAATGAAATCAATGAGGAAAAAACAGCATATTATAAAATGGAAATTGCTCCCCATAAGGCAGTTTCTTCTCAATTCAAGTCGGTATTTCCGTTTGTGAAATAACTTCTAATTTTAATTGATATTATCTCTAAATATTGATTTAACATTTTTATAAAATATTTTATCAGGCCATAAGCTTGTTTTTTTAGTTATGATGGTGATGCATTCTAGACAGTGCAAGGAGGTAGACCCAGTAAAATAATTAGTAATATAAGTGTAATATATTATGTAATTTACATATAAGTCTCATTAAGTAATATAAATAAATAAAGTAAAATAAAGGTTTTAATTGGGATCATTATCTAGTACTGCTCTATCTTGCGCCAATCATTAAAAATATAAAATTTACAATTGTATTCCATAAATGTTGACTGAATATACTTTAATCTATTTTTAATTAATTATAGGATAACATAGATTTCGATTATACAACTGTTCTTAAAAAACGGTGCAAGGGGGTTTCTTTTTTGTCAAGATATAATTTTGTTAAGAAGGACATGAAGCAATGAAAGGAAGAAAATACAAAATTGTATTTGGGATTTATCTGAGCCATGGATCGGAGCAAACATTCTTCTCTCATGCCTTCAAGTAACATTTTACTTTGCATCAGAATTACGCTTATAAACTTATATTATTCACATTTTAGTAATCGTTCCATGAAGGTCCACCCTCCTCTCTATTCATATTTTGACAATACACCGAACTAATAGTGACGATTAAATGTCATTAAATGTCTCAAAATGACAAATACTTAACTTCAGTTTTAGGTTATTGTGAGAGTTACACACTGCAAAATATACGCTATATGAATAAGGATAACTTTGAGTCTTTATGTGGTCCAGGCACGTAGGTATAGATTTTTCAAGGGAATGGTAATAATTTTAATTTAATCTTATATTAATTTTTATTCAAGTGAACAGGAATACGTTGGCATATAAGTTATCATTTATTTTTCATGAAATCGTTACCATTATCAGTCATTAACTATTTTTAAAAATTAGTAAATATCACTCCCTAATTACGAAATAAATTTAGAGAAAAAAAATTTAATTTTAAGATTGCTTGTTTAAAATAATATATATAGATCCCGTTTGATGATCTTTTCCCTTTGTCACAGAAATTCAAATGCTATATAATGTAAAACGATGACGTCGTGTTACGCTTATAGTTTGATATAAAAATGACATTTTTGAAGCATTTTGAAAACTTTTTTCCGGGGGTAAGACCTTCTGAAAATACCAGGTTTTCCCTCATGCAACTCAACAATAAGTATAATACTAGAAATTTCTCGTTTTTCAAAGTATTTTTATGAATTTTAGATTAATTCGATTTTTTTGTAATTTTTCTTTTTGACTTTTAATGGGAGGGGTTTGAACCCCCCCTTTACCTACGTGCCTGATGGGTTCCTAAGAATGTTTTTTCTCACCTAACATGTATCTGGTGTATTTGGTCATGTGACTGCATCAGTTGACATTCAATAGGATGCTTATTATATAGAATAATTTATTTCACGTTCCGAAATTGCTTTTGTTTGAATCCTCCCATAAGCGTAATTGAGTTTATTATTGGCATACGAACTTCTTTCTTTGACAGAGTTTACGAACACATTTTAACTCAATTTATTAGAAATTTGTATTTCTGATACCACGTGCAAATATTTCTTGTGCATAATTATACAATGTAATAATTGGAATTATTTGACAAGAAAATTACACTTACCAAAAAAAGCGGAAGTAGTACGTAAACAATTACTGACGCTTTATTTGACGAAAAGAATTTTTTTTATTTTACTTCACATTTTGAATCATATAACTTACTTTATTAACCATTTTATTTCCTTTCATCGACAAAACAAAAAACATACGCCTATTTTTAAAGAGAAACGCAATTTGAATAAATATATATAGGAACCAATTCAAAATTCATCCAGCGAGATAAACTATTCAGCATGAAATGTGCTCTAAATAAATGAAAGTCTATGAAATGACACAAACTGCAATCAAGTGCCTTGTCACCCTAGCCTTGAAGTTGGCAGAAGCCAGTCCAATTTGTATGGTACGAATACAGACTAGCACTGCCTGACGTGAATGGCCTTGCATGAGTGCGTATGCACAAGGTAATGAGCCAGGTGTGTTAACGGTATATCTATCAGCTGTTTACCCAAATGAATCAATGATTGCCAAGAAAAAAGCACTTTCGTAGGGTGGTTATTCTTCTGAAAAGGATACCCCCTATTTTAGTTGTCACTATTAGTTGGAAGTTTTTATATGCCCCAAGTAGCGCAAAACCTAAGAGTTGTAGTCATCCAAACAAACAATGCAAAAAAATCCCTCACTATTGTATTCCCAAAACTAGATACCAGGGAGTGCTAAAAAATCCCGTGACATACAATGCAAGAGGCAGTATAGAGTAAATTCTGGATGTTATAAGAACTAGGCATAAGACATTTCGTCATGCGGATAGCGGGAATTCTAATAAGAAAAGAATAATGTGGTTCATTTGAATGATTTTTCGAAATACATAATCCTTCTTACTAGATCATAGAGGCTTATATTTATACTATTTTAAGAGTAAAAATAACTCTTCCTATAATTAACAGATATCTACATACTATTTGTTGGTATGGCAATGTTTTCAATATAATTCAGTATAGCGTCATCTAAGAGTATTGCTATCTATTTCGCAGAAGAGCTTAAAATCAGGAAAAATAACATACTTTCTAAAAAGTACTTAAGCCATTTGAAATTCTTAGAAAATTTAATAATTAATAAAACCCATTTTGGCATTAAAATGGTTTATTGCTTCTTATAATGGAGTAAGTGCAACACTTTTCTACAATTGAGGTTACTATATGAAAATTGCGTAGGAGATTTTATAGCTACATAAAATAGTTAAAGAATATTAAAACGGGCCATTAATAAACTTTGATTTCAAAATTTAGTTTTATCAATTATATTTATATATAATGAATAAACGTATTTTAAATAATTTAATAACCACTGTATATTATAAATTCGAAATATTTCAGAGTCACGAGGTCAAATTTTTATATATTTTATTTTTTACGGCATACAATTCACTTTAAATGTCTAATGTACAAATGATACGAGGTGAAGCCCTTTGCTCTCTACAGTTATTTACGGTATCATGCTTCAGTAATATATCACACCTGACTCGACGCGTAAAGGGAAAAAAAAATGTCTACAGTGGACAAGTAAAAACAATAATTCAAACGTTGGGCAAAAGCCTTTCAGAAAAGATATATTGTTAAACCAGGAAGGAAATATGAAACCAAAGCAATGTCGAAACTCGTGTTCTTTTTATTGCCTCTCTGGATATCACCAGGTTGTTGCTAAGTATCCCGTATTAGTACTTCCACCCAAAATAATTTCTCTGATCTTTTTGTGTACCAAAGATCACCGGCTACAAACTTTTGCAAAAAGAAGAGAACCGGTTTTCTGTGGCAGCTGAGGAGAAAAGGTGACAAGCCCCCTTCTGAAATCAGACAAACAAGTGGCTTGCTTTGGTGAACGTTGACTCTTAGCTCTTTGCGTTATCAAGATAGCACGGAGAAGTGTTGCAATTTATATAAAGATTGAATGCCAAAGACCTTGGGTGGCCCAAAGTAAAAAGTGTTATCTACCCTTACTGTCTCTCTCCCACAATTCCTAGAAACAATTTTCCAGAATGGCGATTCGAATTCCTCAATGGAAGTGACTTTTGGCTAATGGATAAAAAATAAATGCATCGCTTCCGACTCGTGAAGTTATCATTATTTGACATAGAAAAGGTTTTTCACCTCGCGATAAGGCTAGATTTGAATCTGGACTAGTCTATACGTCTGTCAAACTGAGCTACTAAACTACGTGCTATTATCGACTCTTACGAAGTCTATATCGGCCAGTGGAAACTTGAAGACAGGAAATTCGACTTTTTCTGGGGGGGGGGGGGGGGGGGGGGGGGGGGGGGGGGGGGGGGGGGGGTGTGTCTTAATTCAAGAAAGGTAAAAAAAAAAAGCGATTGAAAACAACATTTTGCTTGTGTGTTAAATTACAAATGACTGTTTACAGCTAAAAATAAGTCCTTATTAAAACTTCCATTCTGTGTATTTTCTCATTAGAAAAAAAATTGTGATTTTTATAACAAGTTCATTTAGCAAAGCTTTTGAAAGAAATTTCAGAATTTAACTTTTGCTACATCCCGCAACCAATGAAACCCCCTGCTCCATTAATTCAAGAAAGGTAAAAAAAAAAGCGATTGAAAACAACATTTTGCTTGTGTGTTAAATTACAAATGACTGTTTACAGCTAAAAATAAGTCCTTATTAAAACTTCCATTCTGTGTATTTTCTCATTAGAAAAAAATTGTGATTTTTATAACAAGTTCATTTAGCAAAGCTTTTGAAAGAAATTTCAGAATTTAACTTTTGCTACATCCCGCAACCAATGAAACCCCCTGCTCCATGGAGAAACCCCTAACGTACCATTAATATCTAGCTGCAGACTTCAATCCCCAGTTTTGGCCGTACCAAAAATAATTTATCCCCCCCCCCCCCCCCCCCCCCCCCCCGCCCTTCGTACAATCTTGAATACGCCACTAATACATATTAAGGTTTTTAAGAGCTGCGAGCTTGGCGTCGTTACTCGTGATAGCAAATCGCTTGTCGAATGATATACTTTGCCCGAAAATAAAGGAGATTTTTATTACTTACAAACCAGAATCTTTACATCGAAGCAAAAACGGCTTTAGTTGAAATCTTGTGGCATACAAAATATAAATTGAATTGTCGCAATCTAAAGGATCCATGCTTATGCACTTATGATGCGAATACAAAATAAACTTTTTTTAATAACGATTCGCTGGTTTATAAAATGAGATATTGGAATTAAAGATTTTTTTTAATTAATTTTTATTCATGTTTCAAACTATTTTTTATTTATATTTACTAAAGACTTTTTAATAATTCAAAACTATGACTAGTTTTATGGCATTTATCAATAAACTATATTTCGTAAAATACATTAACATTACCAATTTCTTTCGATATTTTATAACTGATTGCAAAGTTAATAAATTCTGCATATAATCGCATTTAAAAATTGAGCTCAATTTAATGAATAGTGTGACAGTTGCTTCAAGTACCAACGTGAGAGCATAATATTTAACTCAGGGAAAGGCGCATATGAATGCACGTCAATGGAACTCGATTGTCAAATTTTGACATTAGTGGACTACAGAAAACGTTTTCTTTTTCACTCGATTTTACTTTTCGTTAAATTCCCTTAACAATGACAATTCTAAGAATTTGTTTTATAACATTACAAAAAAACCGTAATTATTTCCCAATAATTATTTAACATAAAGTGCAGAGAAAAATAGAATTACTACGTACTAATACGGGTAATACTTTTAGAGAGATACTAGTCTAGTTTATATTTCAAAATTATCAAGTCGACAAAAGAAATGATTTACTTCATAATTTTTTATTTTTACTTAATATATTTCGTTAATTTAAATTGTAATACGTCAACTGTTATGGAATTTTTCCAAGCTTAAACTAATGTATCTAGTAAAGTGAAATTGATAATCAGAAAATAAATTTTGTAACTTTAAATTTTCAATAAGTTGAAACGTAATATACCTTTGAAAATATATCGCAAAAAACTAAAAGGTATGTCTAATAGAAAAATTATTAAATATAATGATCCGCTCAATGAATGAATATGTGTCCTATCTTTTCCTTGCTGTCGGAAAATTCAATCTAGAACTTGATTCACTCATTTCATCGAAGTCTTCCCCAAAAACAAGGATTACTGAACAAATCCCTCTCTGTTTATTCTAAGATAAAACAACCATCTGTCAAATTGGAACTTTAATGACTATTTGTAACGCCAGATGCATTTCAAATCATATATTTAGGAGAATCCGTGGTCCGCTTCCTTCCAATGCCAGAAGGGAGCTCGGAAGTGCTAAGGAACTAACAAGGGAAGGTGAAAGGCTGCAGAGCATCTTGCCTGGCGATAGGCACAGTAGCAGTCACGACTGAGGATTCGCTTCTATCAGATACCCTTTCTGTATTCTGAGGGTCGATCTCTTCTTTCTACCTTCCAGTGAAAAATGAAAGGGTAATTATACTGCTTTCCTTTTTTTTTATATGCTGCTGGGTAGTTGCCGAATGTCTTCGACGATTATAACATTAATAATGTAAAACGCGAATCCTTTAATAATGCAACTCGAGGCTGTTCGCTTTTTAAAGGTTTTTCTTTTTAAAAAAATGCCGGTGTAAAATAATAAGACGAATTCCTTATCTTTTCGTGTCATAATTTAAATGTGTGGTGGAAAGAAGGAATTTGAAAGATGATTTTCACCTCTTCTCAGGTTTTATATCCATTTACACATTATAAGTAAATTGTAGGCACACCGCTCTATGATATGCATGCTAAAATATGGATGAAAGAATTTGAATGATACGATTTGAAAGGGAATAAAAGATTTTGTGAAAAGATGATATATATTAAGGACACCACTAAATTGATAAGAAAAGCATGACCTAATGAAGCAATCAAACTCAATCCAATGAATGTTAACTCATGTAAAACGTGAATTTTAAGAATTTAGACCTGCATATCACAACTATTGATATATGTTGCTTGGCAAAAAAGACTGGCTTTGAAAATTGTGCATGTACATTACAAAAAGAAAATGATAAAGTCGCACTTTCTGGTAACATTACAGAAATTGTTAAAATTTCAACATGGAGTATCGATAGTTGAATATTGAACAATGACTATACTTATCAAAACTAAAGAAATATTAACAGTCGCTATAACTAATATAGCCAATTATTAATATTATATTTCCCTTCGTTTTTCCGCAGCAAAACTAAATATGAATACAAATAACTGTACCCTATCCGAATCCCCCCGAAAAGAACCGTGTTTGAGGACGCTGTGCTGTCCTTCGGCGTGAAACTGCATTCCAAACGACGGATAACAGTCAGTTCTCTCCAACCATGTTAGAGAAAGGAAGTATTTCGTCGGCATAACTGTTCACATCAAAGCGACGATCCTAAAACGAAATTTCAACAACAATTCTGAAAAAGAGAAAGAAACTCACCTCAAAGTTCGGCAAAGGATTGGCTCTATTGGAGCGAGGATATATGAAGTTGCTGTTATCTAAATGTTTTTATTTTTTTTGAATATTTTAAAAATTGTTTCGAATATCGAAAAGATTATGTTTAGTTCTTTATGGATTAGGATTATATAGATTATGTTATGTATTATTCCTCCATATTTGTTTAACATTAATCTTACAAACAGGCCATGAATAGACTATATTTGTCTTTGGATCCTCAAACAAGTTTTAGATGTGTACAAACCAACAGCAGAAAAATTCTTTACAGTATGCGACAAGATTTTAGTGAATAAGATTTGTCTGCAACTTAATTTATTATATAACTATTGGTATACCTTTCATGAGCAAGAATTCAATTCAAAGAGAGAATCTCAGGAATAGTATTACATTGTTATTCACGTTTTTTTCTTCATGTGGTGTTTAATCATTGCTAGATTATAAGTATTCATCACTTAAATAATAAAGTACCAATTATTTAAATATTTAACATCTTTATGAAGAAACGTATACCCATTTATTAAATATAGTTTCAGTATTTAAAACAAAAACTCCTTATATTAACAATATTTTCTATGGAAAGAACCATACAAATTAAAATTTTATTTCATTGCTAAAATTTATAAATGAAACAAAAGAAAGATTATTTTCCGAATTTCCTTGGTAAAATAAAATTGGAATTATAACTTTAAAGTATGGTAACTTAATTAAATTTCAGAGTTCATACTGGAAATAAAAAAGGAAGAGTGCAAAAAGAAAGCATTTCTTTTTAATCTGCCAGTACTTTAATATGCAAGTCTCAAAATTGCAAAAATTAACTTCTAAAGCAATTTAAATTATTATTTATTATGGTTTTAGACATTTACTATAAGTTTCGTAAGAAGCAAGTCTTATAAATTATGCTTTTCTTTTCATTGAAAAATTTGCATAGTAAATGAAATTTAATGCAAACATGTTCAAACTGTCATTTTACATGTAAAAGAATCATGGCATAAAATCAAATATTTTGAGTATAAGTTTATTTTAAAATACTAGAATTCACACAATATCCCTCAGGAATCTTCAAATAATCCAATTTATAAAAATGGAGGAACTAGCGAAGTCCGATTTTTAACAAATTTGGTACAACTAATTGGTTTGCAATAGTAAAAAATATATATAAATAAATAAAAACTAAAGAAATGCCTTTTAAAACGAGAAAAATGGCTTTAAACATGTAGTAAAACAAGTTTTCTGTCTTGAAAATCGCAAAAAACCCCGGGCTAAAATGTCGATTTCGTACAAAATCGGCAACTATGGTTAACTGATAATAATTAAATTTCCTAACAAACTCAATAAAAAATTAAGAAAACCATGTTAAAACTAGACAAAAATTAATAAATATGCTAAAGACATGCATTTTTATTCACCAAAATCGGAGTAATCGCGGCGTCAAATTGCTGATTTCTGAAAAACTTGCATCACTGATTACCTATTTACTATCAAATAGATGAGATAAGAATGAGTAAAAAGAAAGAAAAAAGGAGCTATTAAAGTAATAAATTGAGCTCTAAATTCAAAAGAGAAAAAAATGATCGCCAAAGTCGGAAATCTACCGTGGAAGCTGTATAAAATACCGTTTTCGTTTAGCGCAAATTCCCTTCTCAAAGAAGGTTCTACTAATTATTTTCTAGTTATTTATCTTGTCAAAGAACAGGTACTGAAATGTACCATGGCGTTAACAAAAGAGAATCTACAACAAAGAAACGTTTGCGGGAATTTGTTCAAACACGTGTAACTTATCGCGATTGCGACTTTCTATTATAGGGACTTCTTCCCCACCCCTTGACATTTTTAAATGAGAAAAAGCCATTTATCTAACCTAAAAAGAATCTTCAGAAAATGTTCTAAAGTAGTGCAGACATAAAAAAAATTCGTATGGTAGACTTCTGCAAAAATTTGTCTGCAGACCTTTGAAAAAATCTGCGTCGTACGACGCCGCGTTTCTGCTTCCGGGCTGTACAACTTGCCAAACTGCTAAAATCTGCAATGGACAAAAAGTAGAAATTCCCAAAATTCCAGAGATGGTTAAAAGGTCGTTTGCAACAGAAAAATTGTAAATGATATATTAATTTTCATTCACGCATTTAGTTTTAGCCTATTTTGGGTAACCTTGAACAAAAATTTGTCTGATTATTAAAAAAAAATTGCTAACTAAGAGCGTGCTACACTTTAAACGATAACTATTATGTAAAAACTTTCATAAATGAATTATTAATTTGCCTGCTAGGCTTTTTTAAATACAATCTTTAATTTCGAAGTAAACTTTATTTATCGTTAGGCATATGGGTAAGTGAAAATTCTGCAAACCAGGTAAATTCCAAAACAGTACTCTCTTTTATATTACATTTAAATATTATTATTTTTTAAATACAATAAACTTGTGATTTTTTTACAAACACTATCCAACTTAATAGCTGATATTAATTGAAAAAAAAAAGTATTTTAAGTTATTGAAAGATAATATCTATTTTCATCTATCGTGATCTGCAATTGTGAAATGCTCTTTTTTGGATGCCTCGTCTTTACTGAGCCCAATAGGTACTCTACAATAGAATATGGAATGCTGGACATAAAACTAAAAATCAGAATAAGATATTACGTCCTTCAAAAGATATCTTACTTTGACTAGACACTAATGAAATTGAAACACACTAATTAGACTTTCTTCGAATATCAGCAGTCTCACACATACAAGCAACGCACAAATGGAACTGAATCAACTCAGCTGCTTTGTACGTTGCTTTTCTGTGTGTTTCTTATCTTCTTTAGGAATACAATTTATTACGCATTGTATAATGAAATCATAAAACCAATGGATAAAATAATCGGAAATAAAAATTACATTTTAGAGTGAAAATAGAGCTAAAAGACTTACCTTTAAAAAGCAAGTTCCAACATTTTCATTTTCTGCAACTGTCACGTTGTAAAAACTTTGATCGAAAATCGGTTCATTATCATTAACGTCACTTACAGTAACTACAATTGTAGCGCTCGACGAAAGAGGAGGAATGCCATTATCTGTAGCCACAACTGTTATTTGAGGGATAGGATTCGTTTCACAATCGATATAAGTGCGAGTTGTAATTAATCCTGTGCGACTATCAATCTGAAACCATTGGGAATTCGTCTCCGGAGTGTCTTTGATGGAATAAGACACGATAGAATTATTACCCTCATCTCGATCTACAGCCGAAAGTTGAAACACAGATGTTCCCGGATCGGCTACCTCCAAAACATTGGCGTAGTACATAGTGTGATCAAACTCTGGTGCATTATCATTGGTATCTGTAACACAGAGCTCGAAGGTGCGAGATGTATTTAGAGGCGGATTGCCCTGATCAGTTGCTGTGACAACCATGGTATAATTCGGTTTGACCTCTCTGTCCAAAGGATGGGATACAATAACTAAGTATATGATGTTGTCCTGTGTAGTTAATCCAAAGTAACCGTCCCCACCTTGTAAAGTAACGTTCACGTTTGCATATTCTTCTTTCGAGTCGGGATCATTGACACTGATCCTAGCGACAAATTCACCAGGGCGAGCGTCTTCAGATATCTTCGGGGATGCATCTTCGCTAAGGAAGATCAGGTTGATGGTAGGCTGGTTGTCGTTCACGTCTGTCACTCGTATAGAAACAAAGGCTGTAGTTTCTAATGGCTGGACCCCACTATCCCTGGCCACGACAACTAACTCATGGACATCCTTCGATTCGAAATCAAGGGCTTTATTTACTGATATGACACCCATTTTAGGATCAATAGTGAACTTATTTTCCCTATCACTTTGTCGCCTATTGATGGAATAAGTGATCCTCCCATTCTCGCCGGTATCCGTATCAGTAGCAAACACGCGCAGCACACTACTGCCCACGGTCGCATTTTCAGCAATTGTTGCAAAGTACCGACTTTGATTGAAGATAGGCTGATTGTCGTTGACGTCCTGTATTGTGATATTGACAGTCATCGCACCTTTCAGAGGAGGTGTCCCACCATCGTAGGCTTCGATAAGGAGGCTGTAAAAGGGAGTGGTTTCGCGATCAAGAAATCCATTGATCTGTAAATCGAGATACAGTACATCATCCCGCTCTCGATGCGAAGACAATCGGAATGCATTGTTAGTGTTCCCCGAAACAATCTCATATCTCTGAGTGTTAAAAATGCCGAGATCGCGGTCTTTCGCCGGATTGAGCGTGCGCTTCATATCTCTTGGAGTATTTTCGGGAAACTCAATAGTCATGAAAGAAGTTGGAAATTTTGGAGCATTATCATTCTCATCACGAACCTTGATTTCTACCCGTATGTTTTCGCCGCTAAGCGGAATGGCTACAAAAGAATAATAGCTACGAACTTCCCGATCCAGCACAATACTACTGCGGATTTCGCCGGTTGATTGATCGATGTGCAGATCGGAATCAACTGCACTCCCCGGAACTGGCACTATTAAATATGGAGGTGAAGGAGGCGGCTTGGGACTGGCACTATGCCCAATATAGCCTATGGTAGTCCCGACTCCAAGGCCTTCTGATATCTCGAACTCTTGAAGGTATTCTGTCAACACTAGTCTGCATCGGGATAACAATAAAGTGAGTGTTATCCTCAGCAGAAGATTACTTCGCCATCTCTCGAGAAACGCCATCATCTAAGGATTTAACAAAGCCCAGATACCTTCACGTAGGCTGGAAAGGCCCTTTTCATAACTGCTCCACACTGAAGAGCCTCATTCGACATTTTGGGCTTGTCTGACGTTGTTTCACGCCATTAGCATTTCCAATCCCTAAAAAAAGAAAATGCTTTTAAAATATGAAAGAGAATAGTTTAAATGACAAATTTAACATAAACGACATATGATAGTAAGAATCATAGGCGTAAACTTGCATTGGGCCCAAGCCCCCTCCCCCCCCCCCCCCAATATTATTGAAAACTGGCCCAATTTCGCTAAATTTAATGCGTTTTAGTAAAAATTAGAGCCTCTTTTAAGAATGACCAAAAACTCATACAATCAAGTGAATAGTTCTGATTTAAGTGAATCAAGTGAATAGTGATCAAGTGAATAGTTCTGAATAAAGACAAAAGTAACATAAAAAGCTGATAGTTTAAAATTAGATACAGTGAACAACTTTAATAATCAGGTGAATAATTTATATTCAAGTTGTCCCACCTCTAAAGAAACGCGCTTTTTTTATCGTATCATAGGGAAATAATAAATGAGGATAATACGTATAAAATATAATCCCTTTTCGTTCAATAAAAGAAATTATGCAATAAATAAGTTACATTTAGCACATTTTAGATCAAAAAGTTAAATTAGAAAAAAAAAATCGACATTTGTGATCACAATTATTTCATAAAGTTCCATAGCTGTATTTTATATGTTGAATGAGTAATAATTAATTAAAAATAATTGGGCTCGAATAAGAAAAATTTTTGATTCCCATTAACGATAAAGGTTTCACACTACCTTGTAAATTTATATTCCAAGTTTTCAAATGTTAATGTAATTTTTTCTTTAACTACAAATATACTCCAACTTGAAAAAAGTTTATATCTATGGTACAGATTTTGACTTCTTTAACTACATATAGATCTTGTGTTAATATAGATAATACATTATTGATCTTACAAGCAATATGATCTCATTCCATTAGTTCGTAAACAACGTCGATGACATAAGTTTTTCAAAACAAGTCTTTTTTTTTTTTTAAATATTGTATTCGCAACTAATTTAATTCTGAAAGGTACACTTACGATAAATAAAAAGAAGAAAATTTTATTAAACTGGAAAACACAATGAAAATAAATTTCTTTTAATCAATAGTGTTAATAAATGTTTGGAATGAAAATGGTTTTATGCAAATCCACTTACGAGAAGTGTCAATTTGATGTCACGTCAATTGAAATAAACCCAAAGCACATTGAATTATGTATAACGAGATTAAACTCATTTGAAAATACACTGATTTTTTTTTATTTTGCTAAAACAGTGTAGATTTGATTGTTCTTAACACAAATTCGATAATATATGACTTTGATTAGGCAAGCGTAAAATAGATTTAACAATGCTTGAAATACATCCACTAATAACACAAGACTTACATGTTTAAATTCTTCCTTCTAAAATAGTTGTTTTTTATTTAGACTTACAAGTTCCTATCTAATATTCTATTTCATTTTTACTATGCATAACAAAAGTAGAAAACGAAATTCAAATGCTATCATTGGGGAACGGCTTTTCCTGAGTATGAACAGAAAACTGAGTGATAAGAAGGTAAATTTATTACAAGTGAGCTTAAGTTATCGCCTATTTTATAAACCTGTTCGCCAAAAATTAATTTCAGAATATTAATAAGTGAGTGATAGTGTCCTGTAGGTTTTTTTTAGTTCTTGATAATCGATTTGAGCAGTGGGACAAACTCATAAAACATATTTTTTAAAAATTCGTTAATCTTTATAATTAATCTCTTTTATTTGGTTCAAATAAAGCTTAAAGAATTTATAACTCAACCCCTACACAACTACTTCTTGGCATAATAATAAATGCGTATTTTCTATTTAAAAACTATAAAAAAAACAGGATTAAAGAAACTATGTTACTGATGAAAATTTGTCAAGGACTTGAAAATAAATGTTTGCTTATGTACGTATTTAAAAAAGATTATTCATTTACATTTTAATGAAAATTAAGTCATCTTAATATTTGTAATTAAAAACAAATATTTACTTTAAATTACATAATACAAAAACGATAATCGCGCTTTACGATTGTTATTTTGTTTCAATCTTGAGTACTGTTATTTGAAATGTTTTCAAGTTTTATAAGCTTTGTGTTCTTAACCAAGTGACATATAAATTTCAGAGAGAGGGGAAATGGTTTTGGGCCTATTTTGATATATTTCCACATTCTTTTACTTTATAATAATTTTTTTGGGAATTCTATTTATTTTCTAGAACTTGCTTTGTTTCTATGACGTTTAAGTTTTAGCTTCGTTCATATTTAAGAATGTAAATAAATTTGTTAAAAACCTTTTTCGACAAAATAAGAATCACTCAACAAAAACCATAAACCGTTGTAAAATTTGGATCAATTCCACAAATGTTACACCTGGGTTTACAAACTTTGATCAAATAGATAATTATTTAGGAGTATTCAAAAAATAATTATCTAGTTAGTGACAATTTCATTAGACATCTATGATTTTTTTTTTAATTCAACAAAGCTCATATCTGACATCAATTGTTTATCGGCATCCCTATAGCGATGGCCTACGAAAGCAATCCACAAGAATCGCTGCAGGTTTAGTGTTAAAAATTAAGACGAATGTCTCTAAAATCTCCTATAATGCCGGTAAAAAACGCATTGCACTTCAGACCCACCTTTCAAGACCTTCGATTCTAGTATTCAGCCAAGCATGTCACTGACACGAAAGTCAGACTCCTATCGTGGCAGAACACCGGAAACATGTCTACCTGGAATCACCTTTTTTTCTCTCTTGTTTTGGATGTCATTTCAAGGAATTCCATCTCGGAAGGTTTCTTGGAAACCTCCTCCAGAAAACGAAGGTGGAGAAACAGATTCAATTGCCGTTTATTACCACAGCCGCATTCTGCTTTGAGAATTTCTCGGAAAGTAAAACATGTCCTGCCTACACAAGGCCGGGAATGATGAGAAATTCGCAGGTAAAGGCAAATTGAAGATAGCTAAGAAAACAAACGATTCAATTGTTGGTTCTTTTCCAAAATCAAATTTGAAAGATATTATTTCGTGCTTAAAAGGAAATGGTTGTTTTTCGTGTGAGATTCCTAGGGAAAGTTATCCAGAACATGTGAGTAGATTTGCAAGTGGGCGAAAAAATAACATTTAAGTTATATTTCGGATAAATCTTAGAAATATTTCATTCTCTGTGGTTTTACAAGAAGCCAAGTGTTAATATATATCGTTATTTTAAATATAAGTTTTCACAAAAAAGAAAATATGACGTGAAATAAAACTTTTTTTTTTAAGAACTGAAATCTCTGTCGCCCAGCCTTGATGAAGAAAGACCGTTCAACCTTTTCAACTATAGTTTTTTGGGGGGGTTTTCAATTTATGTGTGCCTAAATGTACATTGTTGTTCGGATCTCATAGCTCAAAGTTGTACCACCCTTATGTGTATTTTTTTTTTAGTTTAAGAAGAAGTAAAACAAAAGATAGATTTTATATAATTTATCAGAAGCTGAACTTCTATATAACTTACTTTAATCACAAATATTAGACTGGAATTTACCAAAGAGCGATTTGGAACTGTCACGTGATTTTGGCAATTGTAAAGTTGTATTTAATGCTTGGAAGTTGAAATAATTTTTTCTAGGTGCACTTTTATTTTTTTTACCAAAATTTTATATAATTTTAATGAGATAGCTTTCAAAGTATAATTAAAAAAATTATTAAATTAAAAAAAATCTTGAAAAATGGAATATTTTAATGAATTTAAAAATTGAGTTCATTGATGGAAAAAGTGGAGATCCTTGGACGTGATATCACGTCCATAAACGTCAAAGGGTTCGAATCCTTTCTTCAGTGGCGGCTCGTGCACTGCATTCAGTAGTGTATTTTGAAACAGGATGTTTTACTCATTTTCTGAAATGAAGATTAGAATTAAAATGACATTTCTAGGGTAGTGAACAAAATATCCGATAAATAGCAAGCCTGTTACCGCACAATTCAGGAGGGGGAAAAACTCCATTCAATCAAAACTGCAGCCAAAAAGCGAAATCGGCTGCATCGTTTCCATGGCAACCTCTACGTAGTATAGAGATCCTCTCCCCTCCCCATTGCTAATGCACTGCATTTGTGAGAAGGTACAGCCGAAATAAATGTTCTTGTTTTAGCTGCACTTGAGATTCGATAAGCTAATTGGCTCGTGCGTGAAACGCGGGATGGGTGGGTGAAACGAGAACTTACAAGAATATCTCCAAACGGAAATGGTTTTCGTGATAAATGTACTGTTTTTCTGTTATTTCAGGACCATTAATGTCTTGTTGTTGTTTCATTATTTAAGTTAATATTAAAATTGACCGATTCCCATGTTTAAAAGAAAGGAAGATGGCTTTAATTTTCAAAAAAAAGTAAGTGTTTTCTATTTTTTTCGCATGTTCTCATTTTGTAAAAATTGAAAGGAATCTGTGTAGTAAATAATAAAGAATTCCTGTATGGTTTGTGGAAAATAGGGGGGATTTACAAAGCTTTCGAATAACAAACCTCCAGTTGATTCCAATAGAATACGAGAGAGAGAGAGCATACCTTTGAAGCGTGTCTCCTAATGTATTTCGTATGAAACTCTTCCGTTTCATACGAATGTCTCACTTTCCGTCTTGCCTTTCAGCATTTGAGTGTTGCATTCCTTCCAAGGAAGGGAAAGAGGGTAATGGGATAAATTAAAATTGTATAGTTTCGCAGGAGGACTAGTGTAGAGCAGGACCGAAGAATGAAGAAGGGCTAGTTCACGGAGAGTAAAAAGTGCTCAACAGCCAGTGACGTCACTGAACAGTGGCGTAGGAACTTCTTTTTTTCAGGGGGGGCTGAATTTTTTTTCAATATATATATATTGTTATACAATATAAAATAGTACGGAGTTGCGAGCTATTAAACAATTAAAAAACAATCAATGCTTTAAATTTTTACAAACAAGTGTTTAACTTGTTAAATGTTTTAACTTGTATCCGTTTTTGTTTGGACAGCTTTAGAACATAAAGTAACCAGGAAAAGGTTAATAGTAATTTCAAATGTCCGTATTGTACGCTAAAATATGAATTTTTTCAGATTTGAGGAATTCGTCTCTATTTAACTTTCTTTAATAAAATCTAATTTTCTAAAAGAAGAAATTTCAACTATATAAGCTGTTTAGAAAATAGTGCATGAATCTGATGGTTTATTATTTCAAAGGGAATAAATTACGGGAAATACGATTATAATATATGAAATGTCCACAAATAATATTTTTTTATTTAAAAGCGTATTTTTTAGATTATTCTTAAAATTACTCTTTAAAGCTTTAGCGTTGTAGCTTTCAAAGCAAATTCGCCCACTTTAAAACACGTTTAGAATAAATAAGGGACGCTTCCTTTCGAATGCCTTTGTAGGAATTCTCTATTTCTAAAATTTGTTTTTTAAGTATTTTTTTTAAAAAGTAGTATAATATTAGGGGGGGCTGAGCCCCTTCAAAATAATTCCTGGGGAGGCTCAAGCACCCCCAGCCCCCCTACTTCCTACGCCTATGTCACTGAAGTTCCTCTGGCACCGCGCCAAGAAAATAGAGAAAGGCTGATTATTACTCGCATTTTACTAGACAGAAATCCAAAATTTTCGAAATAATTATATGATAGAAAATATGCAATTAATCATTAAAAATACGACAAATTTTTAAGATGGATAGATGCTTGTATATGTAGTGATTCTTATATTAGATAAGGCGGGTCGGTTCCTGCCGGTAAGTGCTATAGCAAGCCAACCCGAGGCGAGGGCAGATTAAATTTTAGCTGAGCCTTTCTGTATGTGTACAGAGCCAGAAGCGAACTGGCATTCAAAAACGACCCTACCTCCTATAACTTCTACCTATACCATTCGTCTATGCAAGTAAACAAAAAAGTAAAAACTGCAAATTAAATAGTGAAAAAACAAGGTTGTTCTTTACATTGAAAACAAATCTAAATCTAAAAATGAAAATGCAGTGTTAAAGTAAGTTAACTTTGTGTAATGAAAACAGCACATTAGTCAGGAGTGTGTACTTTACATAATATCTCAAGTACAGTATACAAGTTAACCTTATATACGGGACGTGACAACAATGTTTTCGTCAAAATCGAAAACAACTGTAAAATTTTTCTTCAAAAGCACGCCTAAAATAATAACAAGACTGAATTATTTAAAAAAATCTAAGATGTTGAAAATGAAATTATTTAAAAAAAATAATTCTGCTCATATAAACTTAAAACTAAAAAGACAAACATGAACGAAAATTCATATTTTTTCATTTAAATGCTATTTTGCTTGGTAAATCATTTACTTATCACTCTTCTCTTGGTGCAACGCATAAGTAATGTCACAACAGATACGTCACAAACCGGGATTCCCCTTCTCATTCGCGGCCGTCGGCATTACGATAGATCAAAGAGGGTGAACCAGCCCTTATCTCTATTCTATGGTCCTGAGTGTAGAGGCTGTGGTTCAAAAATCATTTATGAACCCTAAACAGATAAAAAACAAAAACTTCATTCGAATAGAAAATAAGATTGTTTTAACTTTAACGCGTTTAAGTAATCAACTTAATTTGTAATTGCTTTTTGTGGGAGGAAAAAAAAAATCAAAGATTTATTTTAGAATTTTTATTATTCCTTATTCTTTATGAATAAGGAACGTTTTTTATTTTTGCATAAAAAGAAATGATGTGGAAAAAGTTTTTTTAGTATGCCAATTCGTTTCATATTTTCCAATATATTTGTTTGCCTTGTTGGAAAACTAAGTTTACTAAAAGTTATTTAAAAGAAATGTTAATTTGAGTCTTAGAATGAATATTTAATACACGTAAAAGGTAAAATATTTTTTTATTTCAGAAATCGATGTTTTAAGTATACCTCAAAATGAAAAAAAGTTACATTACGAGAAAAGAATGTTAATTATACAAAATTAAGGGTATCCGTTGATTTCACTTAATCAATACATGTTGTTAACAATTATCGAAAAATTTAATCTGTTGTTTTTGTAAACGGAATAAATCCTTCTATCAGTGAAAAGAGGAAAATAAGTGCATTCACATTCAATTTTGTAAGTAACAACGTTTAAAATAAAAATCAATCTGCTGTCAAGACAATCTATGCAATTAAGTACGTATTATTGTTAAAATAGTATTATTTGTGAACCCTAAAAATAGTGAGCCAACCATTTGTTTCCTTGAATCTTGTGATCCGACAAATATTTCTATAGCAAAAATGAGTTTTTTCAACTCCAAACATAAAACGCGTTAATTTTCATTGATTCTTGTTCCTTGTCTTGAATTGAAATGAAAGTAGCAATAAATATTAGTCAAACAATATGGGTTTCAGTGCAATAACCTTCACCTCACCTTTAAAAATAAGATAAAAACCAAGCAAAAACGAAATAGCAGAACATACCTAGTGTAATATTTTATCAACGATGTTTTTCGATGGAAGCTTGTGTAAATAAAAAATATTTTATTTTCAGTTTCTATCACTAAATTCGAACTAGTAATAAAATAATAATAGTTTGCGTTATACGAATTCATATACACATCAAAATCGAGGAAGTCATGAGATCGATCAAAATGCCCGTCGCATATTTTTCTTCTTCAAAAATTTTAGTTTAGAAATGACTATATACAATTTCGATAAAATACCCACGCCACCGCTTAGCATCACAAACATAACGAAATACAACTTTGTATATATTATTTGTTGTTATACAAAAACTAAAAAAGGATATTGGAAGAAGAAAAACTAGTTTTCCTTTTTGAATTTTACATAGGTTTGTATTTCTTTTAATTTAATAAATGACATAGTAAGAGAGTAGAAATATGTTATTTTTAAAAAATTATTTCTAAAGAGTGAGGAAATGTTGAGACAAAACCGCGGAAGCATAGAAAAAGTTGATAAAAGGAATTCATTTCTCAAATGGGATGATAAAGGAATATAAAAAAATAATTGTCTTCCAAAGTTTATTAATTTACTTTTTTCAAGATTATAAATTTTTTTTAGCAAATTACCTCATTCTCATCTCTTATTGAACCCTCTAAAAGTTGTCATACTGTTTTAAAACAATCCAATTTGTCACCTGATTTGGTGAAATATTTTTTATTTTACTTTTCTGCATATCAAATACTCCCAAGGTTCCGTACGATCGATGTTACAACAAAATTAAATTGTACCTTTAATTACGAGAATGGTGAGACGTTTCAAATGCAATCCAGAAGGCTCGATAAATTGAAATTAAAAAAAGTGGTAATAATATTACTTTAAAAATCGTCAACTATTTTAAAAAGCAAGACAAACGAAGTAAAAGTGAAACAAAATAAAATTGACGGCAATTAAATAAAAATACATAGAAATAAATTAATATTCAAACTACAAATATGATACCAACATGAAATAAAAATGTCAAAATCGAAATAAAAGGAAACCCTAACGAAGTTAAATAGAAAACCCATTGAAATCAAAACAAAAGTACGAAATAAAAGAAACTAAACAAAAAAGGCAATACCTGAGAAGAAACCGCGCGAAATGAAAAGTCAAAATCGAAACTAATAGAATACCATATCGCACCTCCACCGTGGTTTCAGTCTGACTCAACGCTGTTCCTGCTTCTTGACAGAAGACGACCCATGGTACGTATGTGTATCCTCATCAAGTAAGGTCATCACCGCGCCTGGGGGCTACGAAGGGAATGGAAGGGTTCGTGTGTTTTAGGGCTCTCTTTCGTGTTCTGGCATTCAAAACTGGCAATTGAATTAGATGAACAAATGGGACAAAGGAAATGTGACTTTTAGTGTTGATCCTCTCGTTTCAATGAAATACTCAATGAAAGCTCACAAACTGATATGATTTATTTTTCAATGTGGACAAAAGCTCCAAACTAATGTATATTGTTAATTATTTCAACAGAACTCACAATTATTATATACAAATGTTGCATGAAAAATACTAAAGGTATACTTTTCAGTTTAGTATGAACTTAAATTAAAAATATAGCTGTAAGTTACGAATACATGTAACATGATATCCTATTTGAATTTCAAAATAAACTATAGAAAATATAGGATATTCGACAAAAATATCTCATTTCAAGGTATTTTGAAATATTTTATAGATATATGCAGCAGTCAAACTCTTCATAAATGACTGTTGAAAATATTACGCTGTACTTTGAGCAATTCTTAGTAATTTGATAAAGTCTTCGATTGCTGCATATGCCTGTGAAAGACACATATATATTATAAGGAGACTAAGAAGACCAAATAAATAAAACCTTTATTTACACGTAAAGAAATTATAAGTAAGTTTCTTCATTTTTACTTAAAGTTTGAAATCCTTTATTAATACAAAGTGTGTTGTGCCCAAAGCCAATTCTTAGAGACAAGTAAAGTTACCTATCAGTTAAGGTATTTTCTCAGATTTCCGCTACAATCTTCAAACATCTTTTACGCAATTCTCAGAGCAACTTTCCCGATTTCAAATATTTTTACGGGATGCTTTACATCGTTAAAATCCTCCACTGGAGGTGGGAGGGGGTCGGATTCCTTTCAAATTGATGGTTCTGTTTTCAACTAAAGCAACTCCAACCCACTGCGGCACGGATATTTTCTCAAGAACTGATTTCAAAATCGTATTGAACTATCAACACTCTGCAATTAGTAAGCCAACATATCGGGTGGTCGGCCATTAATCTAAAACTGTTACGAAAATGGGAAAATTCTTGCTAGCTCAGCGATTACTGTCCAGACTCAACACGAGTTCAACCGATTCGAGCAACAGTGATGGAGTATTCGGAAGGGGCAGCATTGTATCTACTTTCTGCTCAAGAAGCGTCAGCCATGATTTGATTCGACGTGGGTGTTTTTTGAAAAGCATCGACGTTCCAACACTAAGTGGAATGGTGTTACACTTATTTCTGGTTTTGATGCACTAGAATAGAGCAACACGGAAATACCTTTTCTTAGTATTGTAATATGGCTATTTTACTAGGAATGTTTGAATCTTATAAAAAAAATGAATAATTCGCAATATTTATTTTTGGTAAATTTGTAATTTTTTAAGTTAAAGATTACTTTTCACTTTGATTCAAAACGAAGTCAATCATCATATTGTGGGGGTATTAACAATTTACGATAAATTAATTCATCACTAATTTTAAAGTAATCCTATAAATTCGTAGGAAGGTCCACTTAATTTTTAAGTGGTGAGCAAATAATCAAATGATGTTTACATTTCCCATTCAGTTCATTTTGGATTATTAAAAAAATAGTAAAGTAAATAAATATAATTTAAATAATTTACTATAAGTATATTTTAAGTAAAAAACTAATTTTGTATAAGTATACTTTAAGTAAAAAACTAATTTTGTATAAGTATACTTTAAGTAAAAAACTAATTTTGTATAAGTATACTTTAAGTAAAAAACTAATTTTGTATAAGTATAAAACTAACTTTAAATATAAAATTAACTTTAAATATAACAATAACTTTAATTTAAGTCTAAAACAAACTTGAGTTCAGCATTCGCCATCTTTTGAAATATCTACAGAAAAGTTTTACACCTTTCTTTAAAATAAAATAAATAAAGGAATACAAACGTATTGATACAATTTCGAATTTCTTAATATTGTAAAAGAAATGACAAATTCAACTTGTTAGAGTGTATCCAAGTAAATTGCGAATAAAGTACGACAAAATTAAACTGTTTGTAACACTTTTAACAACCTAAAATTGAACAATAAAAGCCAATTAAGTGGATAAAAAGCAATTGGAAAATTCTTAATTACCACAATACTAGAATAAGCTTATATTATAATGAAAGCAATTCTGAATGAATTGTTCCAGGCATACAAATTAATTGTGTAAATTGTAAGGATCAGAGTTTGCTTCTAACGATCTAATTTAAAAACGGAGGATAAAATCGGAATGCGGAAAATAAAAGCCATCACGACTCTGTAATATATGGTCAAATAAAGATTTAAATTAGTCTTTCTTGGTAATTTAGATCAAAAGTACATTATACAATTTCTTAGGAAATTCTACTTAATATTAATATTGTGAACAAGAATTTCTAGTAAAAAAAATTTATATCTTTACCTATATATTTGTTTAATTTTTTTCTCTCTTGTAGTAGAATAGAAATTCTCTGAAATTTAATTTACAATAAATAGGTTGAACATATTTCCTTGAACAAAATAATGCAGTTATAATCGAAAAAAAAGTCCTCTTAACATTTCCAATAGGGTTTTGTAATTGCAATCAATTTTTCATTCAGTGGAAAGCCGCTTAATTAAAAAGAATCGAGAGCATCAGATATGCCTTAAAAACTTTTGACACTTTCAAAGGGAATTATATGTTATGAAATTTAGACTTCATTGTTCGATAATTAGGTTTTAGTGCTAAAACATAATTCTTTCAAATATAATTAAGGTAAATTGAAGTACGAATATATTAAATACGCTTTATTTCTAGTCTTAAAATTTATCATTTAGCTCTATAATTTTTTTCAAATAATATCAGGTTAAATTTTTAGCGTTAGCTTGTAATATTTTTTTCGAAAAATTAAATGAGCATTTTCCTTTAGATCAAGTTTGCTTTTAAGCAACACTAAATACATTAAAGTTCTAATAGGTTTACATGTGTCTTTCAATTAAAGCATGAAATTGCAATTTATCATTAAACTTTGAATGTCAACTTTTCCTTTTACCTTTCGGCAGTAGTACAAACAATTTTAAATGTATATAATTACACTGGAATTGCCTTACTTATATTAATTATTTCAAGCTGAGATCACGATTTTTTTTATTAAGAGACAATTCTATTGCTTTTAATGTATAGTTTACATCTTAATGACACTTTTCAAAGTTAAAATCATGTTTTTAAAAATTTCAAAAGGTAAATCTTTTATATAAAAAAAATGACAAGGACTTCGTATTTTAGTCAATGACCTCAGCTTCGCAGGTTCCTACCTAGTGAAGCTGAACTTTTACCTCTTTGCACCTGATGATTGTTTCTGTGGAATATAAAACCTTAAAACCACAAGGCGAACAACATTTCAGATAAGTTCCAGTTAGATGCATGACATCACTATTAGTAAAAACATCATTCATCATTAATTTTTTCATATCCTACGCAACCATTTGATAGCCACTGCGAGTAGAGAATAGTAGTTCCTCCCAAGAAGGTTTTCTGCAGCTAATTTAACCAGGAATTTGATAATATTCGCATAAGTGCGTTGACATCGATAACAAATATTACCACTTCAAAGTTGGTACGGAAAGTTAATGAACTATATTTCGATCTTGATGAATTTTCATAGTAGATTTAAGACAACAGATTAGAGATAGTAGATTGAATGCACAAGTTTTATTAGTTCTCTCATGCCTAAATACACAGTGATTTCTTTGAATCTGAATCATATATTACATATACAGGGCCTGAGTGAGAACTATTGGCACAGAATTACTGATATAAGCCCCTCTGCTAAATAATATACTTAAACTTCAGGCCCTGTATAATCTCCCTACATATATATATACATATACATGTAACACGTACCATCCCACACTTCGATTCTATTCTTGACCCAGATATCACATCTTATGAATTGGAATCTGTACTACATAAATTAAAAAATGGCAAATCCCCTGGTGTAGATGGTTTGAGACCAGAATTTTTTAAATATTTAGGCCATGTGTCCAAATCATTGCAACAGTTTTTAATAAAGTTTTCAACTCTGGTTCCTATCCCGCTAGCTGGATTGATATTTTAATATGCCCAATATTTAAGAAAGGTGATCCAATCAACCCGAGTAACTACAGACCCATATCTTTCGTTCCAGTAATAGGTAAATTACTTACATCTATTATGAACAATAGACTGGTAAGCTGGCTTGATAAAAAAAATATTATTTGAAGAACAGGATGGATTTAGAAAGAGATATAGTTGTGTGGATCAATCGTTGATTTTAAACTCAATAGTACAAGACAAGCTAAGGGAAAAACGTGGTAAACTCTATGTTGCATTTATAGATCTAAAAGGGGCATTTGAGAGCATCAACCATGATCTTCTGTGGTCAGCTTTAAGCTACAGACCCATATCTTTCGTTCCAGTAATAGGTAAATTACTTACATCTATTATGAACAATAGACTGGTAAGCTGGCTTGATAAAAAAAATATTATTTGAAGAACAGGATGGATTTAGAAAGAGATATAGTTGTGTGGATCAATCGTTGATTTTAAACTCAATAGTACAAGACAAGCTAAGGGAAAAACGTGGTAAACTCTATGTTGCATTTATAGATCTAAAAGGGGCATTTGAGAGCATCAACCATGATCTTCTGTGGTCAGCTTTAAGCGGTATATCAGTCAGCCCAAAATGTATTTCTATTATAAAAGACATGTATAAAAAAGCTACGGCCCGCGTTAGAGTAGGTGACGGATCTACCGAATCCTTTAATACTGCAACTGGTGTTTTACAAGGCGAAATTCTGAGTCCTTTATTATTTATCCTGTTTTCGAATAATTTAATAATATGGTTAAACGAATCATCAATCCCTGGTATATATATCAATTCAGATATTTTTTACATATTTTGCTTAATGCCGATGACGCTGTGATTCTCGCTGATTGCCCAATAAATCTCCAAAGAAAACTTAATATTCTTGAAAAATTCTGTGAGAACTTCTCTTTCTGTTAACATTAATAAAACTAAAATAGTTATCTTTCGTAAGAGCGGTAAATTATCTAAGCATAAAAAAAAATTCTACAACTATAACGAATTGGAAATAGTTTCTAGCTATGTTTATCTAGGTATTCCATTTTCTTCATCTGGTTGTTTTAATCTTGCCAAAAATTATTTTATTTCTAAAACAAATAGTGCAGTAAACACTTCTTGGTCCATACTGACAGGTGCAAAAATTAATTCGGTTAACTCACGGTTTAAATTATTTGATGCTTTGATTTTATCAGTTTTAACATACGGTGCTGCAGTTTGGGCGATAAATAACTACAACGATTTAGAAAAATGTTTTTGTATTTTTGTTAGAAAACTCCTTACAGAGAGAGCTTCCCGTTATATACCTGGATATATTTTAAAACTCGAATTAGGTCATCCTCGGATCTCTGTAGTTTTTGTTCGTTTAATTTTAAAATACTGGATACATCTTCTCAAAATGTCAGATGATAGGTTTGCTAAAATTTGCTACTTAAACATGTATAATTTATCCTTTGACTGCACAAACAATAAATTTAATTGGGCCATCTCGATAAGAAATATTTTACAAAACGCTGGTTTTTATTTTGTTTGGCTTTCGCAAGACTATAAAGTTGCTGAACATTACATTTCAACGATTGTACAAGTATACCACGACCAATACACCCAAAATGATCTTGCTTCAATGAACAATAGTATCAACCACTCACAGTATAAATATATCAAAAACTCACATTTAATCGAAGACTATTTAATTTCAAATATAGATATCACTATAAAAAGAATTATTATTCAAATTCGTTGCAATCAATCACGTATATTTTTTAAAGGAGTTGCTTTTGAAATTTTTCTTAATAATTCCTGTAAATTTTGTAACACAACAGCAAATGAAACCTGGGATCGTGTATGTTTTGTCTGTCCGGTTTATGATGCATTCAAACGAAAATACTTATCACCAATTGAATCCAGTAACATTTCAACCATCCTAAAATTTTACAAACAAGAATATTTTTGTTTTATAATTACGCAGTCTCTGTTTTAAAATTCCGCGAGGACTTGATCAGTGAACTTGTGCAGGAATAACAGATTAAAACACTAATTCTAATTGCTCATGTAATTTATTTTTGTCTTTTGTTTTGTATGTTTGTCTCAAATTGCGTTTTAATTTTTTTTAATGTATTATATTGTATTTTGTGTAATAAAATTTTGTATTCGCTTTTGTTAAAATATGTTGCCAACCCTTGTAAATGGGCAACGACCCACTACAATAAATCTCTCTGTCTGTCTCTTTCTCTCTCTCTCTCTCTCTATATATATATATATATATATACGCTATTTAAGTTAAATGTGCTGAGGTAAACTGCATATTTCACACTTTCCCTTTCGTGCTTTTTTTATACGACATTCTTTTATTCGTGAATATTATGCAAATAGCCTTATAACCAGTAATTGAAAATTAATATGTTTGATATTTCTATTTAAAACTTCCCATATATATTATCTCCCCCACACTATTTTTTTTTTTGGTATTACTGATATGCAGCTTTTATGACTTTTTTTAGTTCCTTAATAGTAAGTCAATAGTTAAAATTATAACTCACTAAAGTTCACCTGTTTTCTACGCTTAATGTGATAGAGGTATAAGGATCAATTGGTCGACACAAGATTAACTACAATTTCTGATATTTTTTTAATAGAGAAATTTTAATCTTATTCCAATGTGCTTTCTACGTAAAATACCGTGATGAAGGTAAAAATCTTGGGAATGACTATCCCTATAATATTTTTTTTTTAAAAAACTGCGTTTTTAAATATGTTTGTTTTTACCAACAATATAGAAAGTAGTTATAAACCTTGTACTTGTATAATACTTGCTTGAAATTGATCTAGAGGTTGTGCCTAAGCAATTTGTAAACCTTTTTCAAATTGCCCGCTAAATGATCAGAATGTTTTTAATTGTTTTAGAAAACATTCGTTATTTTACCACTGAGTATGAAATCTAATACTATTAAACGAGCAATGTCACTATATTTGTTTGTTCGTTTGTTTGCACTATCTCGAAATATGCTCTAACGATTTTCACGACAATTGACGTATTACCAATTTTCGGGGTAAAAATTCGATTGGGACAAGTTTCATCTTCGAAAAATTTCATTTAGGTGAAATAAGCAGATTAAAAGTTTCTATTTTGTTCTTTCCATTGCAAATTATTCATCGCGTATGAGTTAGTAGGTTATATGGCAATAACAGCTAAACGTTATTTAATTCGTCATATGTTATTTTAATTTAAAATGTGTAAAATATTTTGATGATATATTTTCATTATAGTTTTTTATAAAGTATTTTTTGCTCATAAATAAACGAAAGAAACATCAGTAAGTTAAAATTGAAAAATCGTTTGCGTTTTCAAATAAAGAAAAAAACATTATAATCACGTGACTTTTTCATCTACTAAATACTATAAGTTTTCTAATAAATATTTAAAAAGAACTTGAACAAAAATCGTTTGTATTTAAAATAAAGTTTAAAGAAATTTAATCTTGCGATTTTTTTACTATGTTTATTTACTTGACGTCATAAGTGGAATACACAAGAGCAAGTTTTTAAAATTTCGTATAAGAAAATATCGTTTGGAAAATTACGTAGTTTTTTTTATATTCCATGTAAAATGGATTATGTATTTCCACAAATAGAACATGGCATTTTTAATTCAAAGTATGTTTGATTTGATGCAATTTTGTTTGTTTTGCTAAGTATTTATATGCCAATGGAATCAATTGAATTATGTTTTATTAAATTAATGTTACGTGTTATTTATAAAATATAATTTATTTACATTTAAATTTAAACTTTGTTCCAAATTGTTAGTTGATAGATTTTATTTTACCATCTGTTTAGTAATTCTTTTTTAAGCTTTTATATTTAAATGGAATTAATTAAAAGAAGTTTTATTAAATTTTTTTCCGTAATATTTATAAAGGTAAAAAATATTTTTATACATTTAAAAACTGTTTTGTTTTACAGGGTTCCCACTCTTTTTTCAAAATAAAAAATAAGGACTTTTTAAGGACCAAAAAAAAAGAAGTTAAAAGTTTTTAAGGACCCTTTGTTATCGCGATTCTTCTGTAGGTAGAAAAATTTTAAAGACAAATTGAAGCAGTCAATGTTCATATTGACTTACAAAAGACGTCCAATGCAATGTTTGAAGATATGTCAACATACATCATCATATAAAATGAGCTTAAGAAATAATAAAAAAAAATTAGGATTTTGCTATCAGAGGGTTTAAAGCTGCATTTATGTAAAAGATATAAATTTTAATTTAACAAGTTTTAACAGAAAATAACACAAACGCATTGATTTGCAAATGATTATATTTAACAAGATTTAAATTTGTTATTGGCAGTTTCTACAAAAAACTCAGTTGATATCTTTCTTTTTGCCAGAAATAGTTTTTTCCTATATCCTATCCTTTATCACAGACATTTTTTTTTTATTTCCTTACGCAAACTATTAGCTTTTATAAATAAAGAAATGTCATTGACAGTTTCTGCCTCGTTATCTAATTTTTCTGCTGTGCTTTTTAACGTTAAAATTTCTCTTTCCAGGCGTATTTACTTTGACTTCAAGTTATTCACTTCTTCCATTTATAGTTTTTGTTTCTTTTGCACTTATGAAATTTTTAAGTTATTACGAAGTTCTTCCATATGCATAACTTTTTCTGTCTAGAGTTATAAACAAATTTTCTCATGTCTTTTCAAATTACAGTTTGTGTATTTCATTTGAACTGTTTCTGTTCTGAAAAATGAGTCTTTATGCTATGTAGGATTCTCCACTTCTAATGATTTATACATCTCAATAATGTATTTTTGGATTCATGAACAGAAATAAAGTCTTTCAAAAAAGAATCCAATCAAATAGTTTTAGGATCAAAATTCGGAAATAATGAAGTAGATTTCATAACTGTGTCTTGTAAATAATCTTTGAATAGAAATAAGATGCCATAAACAATTATTTTCGAAAAATGTAACGCAATTTTGTTAAGTTGGTAGACTCAGGGGTGGTACTTCCTAGGAGTAAAAACCCTCAAAGCCTCTTTTGCTGTTTATATTTGTTTTATACAATAAATCGAAACTGTTAGGCTTTAAATGAGACTATTTAAAAGCAGTTAAAAATATGCAACCAAAAAGAGAATTAAGAATTAATCAATTTATATAATATTTTACAATATATACTTCACTTTCATATGTTGCATTTTTTAGTAAAATGTAGTTTATACAATAAACCAAAACACTAGCAAGTTATTACAAATTTGCATATCTTGTGAAATGAAGTCAGTTAAGAAGGTTGCCACTGTCAAGAGAATATAAAATTCCTTAATTTTTCCACTCAAACTAGATTTATTAAATCGTAATAAATTTATAGAAAGCATACCTTGGTACTTATTCTAAGCATGTTAATCTAAATCATTAAAAATTACACAAGTTACTTCCTTAAAAATTAGTTTAATAAGAAATTTGAGAAACTTTCAAAAAGCTAAATAAAAGTAATTTTTTTAAGTGGGAGGGTTTGTGAAAAAGGAAAGTTTCAAATAAAAATATTTCATTTAGTAAAATATATAAAAGGTTAAACAAAATATAATTAAATTGGAATTATAATACTAGCCCAACAAAAAAGAAACAAGCTTCTTTAAAAATAAATCCTTTTATATTAATGAAAATGACAAGCTCTAAACTTCAATTTCGTGAATTAAATGATATTTTCGAAAAATGTAATGCAATTTTGTTAAGTAGTGCAAAACAAATCATGATAAAACAAGAGGTAATGGAATACATGAATTTGTATATCAGATGCAAAAGGATTGAAAGTCTTCCAACGAAGATCGCAGCAGATCGCGTTTAGTGAATTTCTACAATTTCAAGGTCTCCATGAATAAAAAAAAATATCAAAAGAGTGCCAATTGAAGGTTACATTTGGCAGATACACGACGAAATTATAGTTATAATCATCTCTTCTATAGAGTGATATCATCCTCGTTTGACGAAGATCGCAAATATTTCTAGATGTTAAAGATGCTAAATTTTTCTGAAATTATCTGTTTTTTTAGATTGAGCATCGATTCTTCATAAAACCAACAAAAGAACTGAGATTTTCCGATGACAAAATGTCTTTTAATAAATGAAATAAAAAATCGGACAAATCTCAAAAAGTTATTACCTTAAATTTTTTTACAAATGTTACTTTAGAAAATGTGCTTAAAATTGAAATGTTGACGAAATTTGTAATCAAAATAAAATCTAGAATTCTGCATTCCTAAGTTTTTAATATCCCCTTAATTCCGGGTTAGGTCCGAAAAAGTACAACCCCTTGGTAGTGCAAAGCAAATCACGATAAAATTGAAAATGCTGAAAAATAAGGATTTATATTTATCAGATGCTAAAGAATTGTAAGCATTTCAAAGACGATCGCAACAGAAGGCATTTAGTGATTACCTCCATTTGACGAAGATCGCAAATATTCCTACATGTAAAAGATGCTATATTCTTTTGAAATATCCTTTTTTCAAGATTGAGCATCGATTCTGCATACTTTTGTCATTAAGCAAACGAACCGATATTCCAATGATGAAATATTAAAATTATGTTATGGTAATGAAATGCCCTTGTCTAAAAAATTGGACATCAGGAATCAAGACCTTTTATTCTGACACATAATCCTTATACATTCATGCGTTTCTCTGCCTTCCGTATTGCATAATTATACTCCCCGTCCAACAGATAAAAGCGTGCCATTCGTACCTTACATTCTTACAAACACTATTTAAACTTTAGAAAATGTGCTTAAATTTTCTCCCATTTCCTCTTCATGAGGCAGCCGTAACTTCGTTAAGTGCCATACAAACTCAAACATGCACCAAGACTTGGAGTATGAAGGCTCATTTGACGCATGTGTTTAACGAGGATTTAAAACAAAATTGGTGGAGAATCACACATAAATATGGTTTTGTAGCAAGTTGGCGCAGGATACCACTTTTGGAACAGAATTCCCATCCCTTTTTGTACATTTGCGCTGCAAACAGGAAATCGCACTTGCTCAAGGCAAGACCTTGAGACTCGATCCCTCCCAAAACCCCACACATGGCGAAAATATAACCGATTTGTCCGATATTCATCGTTTAATAAAATTCCGTAGTGCCGAAAAGAGACATTAAGCACTTGTTTGGAGATAATGTAGGAATTGACAATTCAAAAATTCCAACTTCGTCGCGAAGGAAAAATTAAGGAGTTTTTAAGGGGGTCCGATACCCAAAATTCGCAAAAAAAAATCATTTTTTTTTATATTTAAAAAATAATATTCAAACTTATCTTAATAATTCACAAAAAACTGCTTCAAAAAATTCCTATTACTTTTTTAGTTATGAATGTTTTAAAGAGACACTATATTAATGATGTGTTCCTATAACATAGTTGTATCACTATATGTAAACTTTAAAAGCAAATATCTCTGTTCGTGGTTTTGAAATTTAATGAACACTAAAAATGCTAAGGCTTTTTTACTATTATACTTAAAATCATAATTTTTGTGTGTATAGCAAGATAAATATATTTTAAATAGATGTATGCATTCAGATTTCCTATTTTTACCATAATTTGTTTTTTAAAACCACTTAAAATGGAATTTTATTTTTTCGTCAATTTTTTTTCCAAAATTTCTAATATATTTTATTTTTTTAAAGTGATGTATCTGAATCAAAATTTTAATGCATACGTCTATTTACATATTATTCAAGATCTTAAATAAAAAAAATTGCTTCAAAATATTGAAAAACAAAAAAGGAGTAGGAATTTTAAAATTGTTAAAAAATTTACTAAAATTTTAATTTAAAAATAAATGTGCAATTTAAAAAAAAATTGAGCGTCTTAAATTGGTTTTTATGCATATTTAGAAAGAGAAAAAAAATTGGATTGTACAAGTATAAAAATAAAAAAAAAATGTCGAAGGTATCGGACCCCCTTAAGGACTCTTGATCAAAAATAAGGACTTTAAAGGGCTCTTAAAAATGAAAACCAAAAATAAGGAGTTCTTAAGGACTTTTAAGCACCCGTGGGAACCCTGTTCTATACATCATCGGTATTTGATAGGTTTTATTTTCCCAATTGTTTTTTTATAAATACACTACTATTACTGATAGCATTAAACGAGAAACTGAATTTTTTTGTAAGTTTAACAATTTTGAAGATATGTTTTAAAAAATTTGAAAATTGAAACGTTTCCAAAAATTTGAGTTTGTTTACTGTGGACACTTTGCACTGCTTTCTGCTGTAATTAACATGACATCTTTTTAGATACAAGAAAATTCATGCGCATTGGTTATTGGTTGATGGCGACCACGTGGTTTGTTATTCACCAATCACAGAGGCTAATCGACCATGCGTTTTTGTTAATCCGTCAAAATTTTAATCTTGAGACCATGTCACGCATAGTGTCTATAAAAATGGTTTGTTATTTATTCTACATTCTAATGAGTAAATAATTACCAAAAAAGTTAAATAGTATGAAATGCTAATTTTTTTCTGGAAAACTGATACCAGTAAATCTGTCACATTCTGAATGTAAAAGCAACATTCCTATGACTTTTTGTACAATGTTGTTGTTTTTATGTAGTATTTATTTTTAAATTTGAAGCAGCTGGTAATCGTTCAAAATTTGTTTGTGATATTTTCATAATGAATGTAACAGCGTAGAAAAATTGCGCGAGGTTGATTCTTACCTAATTTAATATGAAATAGTTCTCGATATTAAATTGTATTAGTGGGTAATATTTTAATAATGAACTGTTTCACGAATTACGTAAGTAAGTTTAGTTTCAAGCAGAGAGGGATTGAAAATGAGTAATAAGGTTTTACAATAGAACAACGGGAAAAGAGTTAAAATTTTTCATTACCAAAATTTAAAATCAATTTTAAATATAAATTTGACATTTACTATACGTATGTGTTTTAAAATTGATTTACTTTGTTATTTCAAATAATTCTTCTTCTTTATTAAATGATTTGTTCGAAAGCACCTGTCTAATTAAATATGAAATTGTTTTCGATATTAAATTGTATTAGATAGTAATAACTAAATACTGAATTGTTTCACGTATTACGTAAGTATGTTTTGCTTCAAGCAGATATTTAGATGAGTAACGAGACTTCACAATATAACAAAGGAAAAAGAGTTTTCAATTGAAACGTACATAGTAATCTAAACGGTTGAAAGAAAAAGTTTTCATATACACACAGGGAAATTAATTTAATTTAAAACTATTTTTAAAAATAAACTGTAAATATGTTTTTAATTATTTTTATCGTGTTACTTCAAATAAGTATTTTATTAATAAAAATTTGTTCGAAGCAACTATTTTTTTTCATAACCCATACTACTAGCGACCTACGCAAATTTTATACTGTGTAACCTTTTCTTCTGTAACCTCTTCAAAATTATGAAATATTCCTACCAACAGCCACAAATTTAATTTAACCATTATAATTAATAGTTAATTGGTCAAATTATATTATTTTTTACTAAATTAAAGATGAAACTGTTTTCATCACTTCGATTAATTCCGAATAACACATAAAATTATTCAAAATAAGTAAAAATCTTTATTATTGATTAAACGTTTAATAAGAATATAAAATGCCGTTCGTTCCTTATTATTTGTGTTTGCAGGTTGAATATAAAAAAAATACCGAAATAATTTTGGAGTAGCAAAAAATAATTTGATATCCATTATCACAATCTTCTTAATAACAAAGACTACTTTGTATAGCATTTAAAAATCCATTCAGTTACTCCAGAGTTAGACAGAAGCAAACATCACTACAAACTGTTACTTAAAATATTGAACAACAATAATATTGTCATGGTGGTTTAGCATGCAAACGAAAATAACTTTGTGCTACAATTGTGCGAATGGTTGTATTAGAGACGCTCAGGATGATTAAAAATATTATTTTAAATTACTTTTGCAGAATTGCAATCTTGACCCTTTTAATCAATCGCATGATCATTTCAATGAACTTATTTCGATAATTAAGACATTATTAGATGATAAAATATATCATGAAACGTCCAACCATTGATATGGACATTTCAAAACATCTGCATTTGATTCGATTCATTAGAAATGTTACTAAGTAATAAAATATGCAAACGAGCTGGGCTCGGTCCCCTGGTACTTAAAGTTATAAAACGTACGGTAATCCCTCACATTCAGGATTTTTATTTAATTCAAGTGGGTGATTTTAGGCTGAGTTGTCTCACCCAAAAAGGCCAGGGAAGTAACTTGAATTCTGCCTTTTTGATGTACTTTGTTTTGTTTTTTTAAAAAAAGAGTTTTTTTCACCAAAGAGTAGAAAGTAAATATATAAAACATATAAGCATTCGTGATTAAAAAAAGACGATGTTGTTTTTTACCAATCCGGCCGAAACGACGAAGAAATTTCAATTACCAATCCTTTTCTCCGGTTCACTACTCCAGGCGCAAAACATTGTACGCGTGCTACTTGGAAAGTTTTTTGGGTGGCCCTCCACCATTTTCTGCAAACGCTAAAGAGAAAAAAAGTGATTGGCGTGGAAACATGGAACACCTAATGTAAACCTATGTTGTTTAGACCTGTCTCTTTCTTTTTGATCGACGAAACATTCGCATGATGTTTGGTTTAGTATTTGCATCGTTGCTCTGCAATGACTTGCACCAACTGTTGCGTAGAGGACGTGATTATATGTTAGATCTTCCAGAAAACATCAGTGTTATAACTAGATAGCTTCCTTTTAAACTTCCATTTTTTGGATGCAGTTTCAATGACATACAAATGTTAGTTTAGAGAAATCTAGGGAAGATAGTGTCATTTCAGGATACTTTGATATAATTATGGCACATCAACGTACTGTGCGATAATACTGCACAGTAATAAAATGGCGCATCAGAGTATTTTATGATAGAGCACACATTGATCAAAGTAAGCTAAAAGCCGGTATTTATTCATAGGAAATAAAATGGTGCGGATAGATTAAGAATTAAAAAGAAGTAAGGTTAGAAGTTTATAAACGTTGGTCAAAATCTCGAGATAGCTCGTATTGCCACTTTTGATTTATTACAATCATACAACATAATCAAATAACTTAATACATTAGCCAAGATAGTGACTACAGTTCTATGGCCAATAACATTAAAAATAGATTTTAGGAAATTGAAATAGCGTTTGCGTCCACCGAATAAACTACTAATTGTATAATTAGACATTAGTATTAAATTCGACTTTTTAAAATACCGTCTCTACCTTATGCATTCTGAACTGTTTCATTATTACATTCATTTTTAGTTGTTTATTAGTATAGGAATTTTAGATAATATATCGAAATTATTGCTTAATTTGAATTAATTATTTAAAAAAAATTATTCTGCACTGTTATATTTTTAAATAATTTGTAATAACTGATAGTTTAAAATCTAAAAAAGAAAATAATTTAATTTCAATAGCGACAATTAAAATATTATATACAAAAAGTATGAATGTACATTGTTCTATTTTAATGTAATATTCAGTTTTGATTTTCTGATTTAATTAGCAAGTAAATAAAATAGCATACTATGCAAAAAATAGAGGATATTTTGTACATTTCAAAATGACAAAACTTATATAATGCTGTTTTATTTCTGTAATGTTATAACCGTTTAGTACGCAGTAAAATATTATATTTCATATAATAGTTTAAAACAGGGATTAAAAAAAGGAATGTTCTAGAATAAATGTATAGGTTTCCTTTATGAGATTGTTTGCTAGTGAAACTGCGCACTTTTTTGAATTCTCTTAATCTAAAATTCTATATGCATCATTTTATCATCATCAAACCTGATAGAATGAAATCAATGTAATGTATAACTTTGAATATTTGTTTTAGGAGCAAAATAGGTTCCATCAGCTTTCAGAAATACTTAAATAACTAAAATATTTTCCATTCAAATAACGCATAAGAATCTACAAAACAGCTAAATTTGAGTTTGTCACTAAGAAATTCTAACGCAAGTGATCTCTGATGAAATATTGTAATAAATAACTTATAATAAAATACAACAAGTAAAACAGCCAATGTAATTATTTTTAACGCAAACGCAACTAAAACCTTAGTTTCCATTGAAAGCTAAATATTAAAACAAATTTCTAATGGTCTAGAATGGCAACTACAAGTAAAAATCCAACCTGTCTCATAAAAGTCCTAATTAAGAAAATAATATAATAAAAAAACTTGAGCGAAAAGGTAATTTCTACCGAAAACAGCTGAACTGTCAAGGTCTTCCTTCGCAAGTGTATCAAAGAAAATGAATGAAAGAACCCTACACGCAATGTCTTCCAATACTTTCCCTAAGATACCATTAGAAGTGTCTTTTGTCGAAATGGCGACGAAGGAATGCTTGTTTGAAGAAAGCCGCCGCAAAGGACTGAGTACGAATCCTTTGATCTGAAGCCGACACAGGGGGAGACGCCACCGCAGACAGATTCCAATACAGTCCCGCAACACAACATGCGCTAAACTCAAAGTACATTGCCACACCACGCATTCACCAAGGCATTCAACGCATATATATATATATATATATATATATATATATATATATATATATATATATATATATATATATATATATATATATATATATATATATATATATATATATATATATATATATATATTCATTTTCAAGGATTATAAAAGTGTTGATTAGTTAGACACAACATTTCAGACATCATAGTGCAAAAAATAATTATTTTTAGAGTTTGCATAAATGCTCGTGAAACTATACGGATTCTTTATAAGGATAATTTATGTAGAAAAACAGGAGGATTTTCGGTCTAGGATTCATGTATCTAATGTATAATTAATCTCTGCTGATGAGGACCAAACGTATGAAATGACAAAAGAAAACAACAATATTTCCATCACAATTATAATTAAATAAAAAAAAATAACTTTTGTTATTTAAAATAATATTTTTTTAATGTAATTAACCAAAATTACATCTTTTAATCAATACATATATATAAGAATGGATTGTCTGTCTGTGGAATCAAACAAAATCACTCATTTTGAGTTTTTTACATGAATCGGGATACACTGACTTTTTCCATTTTCCCATATAGTATTCCTATTGGAAATTTACTTTGTAGAACTTCCCTTCATAACATTTTTGTTAAATACCACCTTGGCGACCAAACATATCTTTTGACAATACTGGCTACCATCTACTATTGCAATTTTCTTTGAAAAATATATTTATTGAGAAGGAGATTCTAGGAATCCGGCGTTAACAAAAACCTCGCCAACCGAAAGAGGAAGATAAACCAGCTGTTTCGTCTGACGCCACGGGTATTAATTCAAGTCCCGAATATGTTTTGCTTTGTTTCAAGATCTTAAACACGTCGATGCCTAATTTTCTACCCAACTGTATTACATTTTTGCCAATAGTGCTATTTGTTACGGAGTTGAACAATTTCATGGTGTTGGAATGGGCCACTCTAAAAGTTTAACTTAGAATTTTTATATTTATACCTCCATGTAGCTTATTTTAGAGGTTTCACTTCAAAAAAAATTTATTGAAATTCATAAATTAATATTGAAATTTGAAAAAATAATTCATAAATTATTTTTTTTCAGAAATTATGTTCAAAGACGGATATATAGACTAGACTCCGGTCGCCTTTTTGGCACAAAAAAAAAATCGAAAAAATATGATAAATTATTTTTATCTGAAAGAATGCAAGTTTTTAACTAATGATTTACTAACATGCGTTTACTGTCACTGAAGGGTTAATTTTTATACAAAAAATATGCAACTTTTAAAATGATATAAGTTTACAAAACCAATTAGCAGTAACATCGTCAAGTATTTTACTTTTATTTTTGCAGAATACATTATTTTATCGACATTATATTTACAAGGCGAATATTCGCAAATGCTTTTTTAATCATTAATTTTTATATTGCAAAAGAAACAATTTATAAAAACATCAGTTTAAATAGTAGTCGCATACCATGTAAAGTGAATATAAAAATTAAAAAAGTACTAGGTTTAGGTATCTCAAAAACTGCTCAAGGTATTTTAATAAATCGATATTTTGATGATAAAGTTTTTATTTTTCACAGTGCGCAGGGAATGATATTACAATAGCTACACTATCAAAAACAAAAAATCGCGCAGCTTTTACTGCGCAAAGTGATCACGAGCAACTCCGGGCCATCTTGCTGGTTTCTTTCCTAAAACCATGATGAGCATTTATCAGTGTTTATGATAATTTGTTTCTGCTTAGGAGTCCAAGGTCATTTGAGGGAGAATTGCTTTCAAAACCGCATTGATTTCAAGAGATTCGCATTGATTTCAAGAGATTCGCATTGATTTCAAGAGATTCGTATTGATTTCAAGAGAGTCCAATTCAAAGGACTAAAGGGGTGCACACTCTGCTGCCAACAGGCTTAAACGAAACAAAATTCGGTCATTTTTAAAGTACTAGTTTCTATGCCCACTTGGGATCATTCTAAAATAAAACATCAATTCTGGTAATTTTTCAATAATAAACAAAAATAGCAGTAAGTAAAATAAACGCTAAAGTCGTTAAAAAATTTAAAATATTTAAGATTATTACATATTGTTTTCGCAATTTATTTCGTCATATATTCAAAACTATTTAAAATATTTGTCATTGTATAAATTTTTAAAAAATGTCATCTCAAAACAAAAATATCAACGAGGAATTGGGACACATAGCATATTTCTTTGCGATATGATTAATGATTGTATTGGTACTTAAATATTCAAACGGTATATACAAAAAAATGTATACAAAAATACGTAATGTAACAAACAGTGTATATAAAAATATGCAATGCAACAAAACAGCAAAATTCAATTTCATATGCAATATTTTTAAGTGAGCTTAAACATTTACTCTACACTGTTAAAAATATGTATTCAAAAATAAGTAAAATGTACTCATTTTTGAATACATTCGATGCTTAATCATGCTCCGAATACATAAGTTTCAATTTTGAAAAAGGCATGTAAAATAGGTCAAATGAGTACAATGGGTAAAATTAAATAAAAAGTGGCATACATCGGCTGCCTTCATAAATCCCTTTCAATAAATATCGACAATTACAACCAAGACTTACCGGGAATCGAAAAGAGGAAACAAATTAGCCCCCCCTTTGGGTGACCCTAGACCCGCCACTGAATTTGAACGATTTGCGATCAAATAAATAATCCATCGATTCATTTTTACAGTTTAATAAACAAACTATTTCCTCGTTAAATGCCGATAAATAAAATGGGATGTTAGAGAAATATCCATATATTTCTTGTATAAAACTAGCTTCGATTATTGTTGCAGCTCAATTCAATTAGGATAGATTTAGAAACCATTCAAATTAAAATCTAAATATAAGTTGTTTTTTGTGTCAAACAAATCCGTTCGTATGGGAAAACTCTATCGTCAGAAAGTTATTTTTAAGTAATATTATACTGAATAAACTAAGCTTCAAAAATGAGTTAACTTATGTTTTTAACATAGCATACGAACTCCGAAATTGAAATAAACTTTTAAATATGAACTGTGGTATTTACTGTGAAAATATGCAAAATGTAGCTTTTTTTTAAAAATTCTTATTCAGAAATAAAAGGAGATATTGACAATTAAATTAACCCCGAATGGAGGGCATAACAGACGAGAATTGTCGTTTTTATGATCCAAAGTTCAAAAATTCCCTGACTTTTCCCCGATATTTCCAGAATTAAAAATGTCCCCGTTTTCCAGGTTATGTTGCCACCCTGTTATTAAAAGATAATAGTTTTAGTTATAAAAAAAACTTGCGCTTTTAATTTTGAGATTAATCAAAGGTTTTAACTTCTACGATTTTACTTTGAAAATCGCCATTAATTAGTTTACATTATTTCTAATATGTCATATATATAATAAGTTTGATCTAATACATTGGTCAAATACATTGTAAAATTTTAGGAATGTCGCCATTAAAATTTAAAATTGTATTTGCTCATTTCTTCTTCCTATTTCCTCCCTAAATCATATGTAAGATAGAATGCAGTCAAATCTAGAATGTATATACTAAAATCAATAATAGCTAAGTATGTGAAACTTGTTATTATTGTGTATTAAAACTAAAAGCACGCATAGACTTATATTATGAAAAAACTCATTCAAGAAATTTGTGTATATCTTATAGTTTTAGTTTTAGCGTAAAATGGAAAGATATTTTAAATAGATATCGCACGTATAAAGTGACTGTTATAGAATTTGCTATCAAAAACTATTTAAGTTTAACTAAAAACATCGTAGTTTCTAACAAACATAAACAATGCCAAACATATAATACTGAACCTCAATTTAATTAATTATGGCTAATTCCAAGCGTGACTTGCACTACATTTGACAATTTATACCACATTGTAAGCTTAGTTTAAAAAAGTCATTTGTGTTTTAAAAAAACTTATTATGTCAGTTGGCATACTAGACTTGTATTCTATATTTTGACAATGCAAGCTTTGTTTATTTTGTTTTACTTTAATTTCTAAAAATAAAAATGTCACAATGTGACTTACACTACATGAAAGGACGTGAATTTTTGAATACCATTTTAATTTATGTTTTCTTCCTAATGTTATGTTAAAAAAATTATGTTATGCCAGTTTTATTGAATAGGGTTTGAGGTTTCACCAGTTAAAAAAATATTTCTAGAAGTGTTTTACAATTATTTTACTTTAAATTAATCTGTGGGACTGACACTACAATGGAACGTGTGACTTACACTACAATCACTCAAAGCACTGGTAAAATTATTTCAATAAATATGAATTAACACATTACATAAATTGAAAATTTATAATAGAATTTGCAATTAAAGTTTCGCTCAGAGAACTTTTTTTTACGTTTTCCTCAATTTCAACATCTGCGGCACCTTCTTTTTCTGGCCAATGGAAAATATTCCTTGTGCATTGCAGAAACTTCACTTTTGTTGTAGAACCTTCTTTTGCAGTGATTTGTACAGCAAACTTATGTTTCTCTTATCTTTTTACTAGAAATGGAACCAATACCCAATTGCTACTTTTAAGTTCTTCTATATTGCTATCTGTTCTCAGAGGTCTTCTCCTGTTATGTTCAGTTCTCTAAAAATAACAAAATCCTTGATGCCAGGAACATGATATGTTATCCTCTACATAAAAATTCTTTATCAAAGATTTGATTTCATTGCATCATATAGTAATTCTTGAGTTTTGATCAGGCAGGTTAAGCTATCTCTGACAGGGCTCGCAACACTTTTTACATTTGTCCCTAGGGAAAAGGGGATCAAATATCTTAAAAAAAGGGACCTACAAAATTTAAGCCTGCGTTAAATTTTCGTTAACTATTACCATTATAAATATCGCACCGTAAAACTATTAATATTATTAAAACAATTTGTTAAATCTCATGAATATTTTAAACCTTATGTTGACCAAATTATAGGAACAAAGCAACGGAGTAAAAAGAGTTGTAAATAAAAAATAAATTATTTTCTATCCGTTTGAAAGAAAGCTCGAAATGGTATATGTAAGCTATTTCAGAACACTATACCAGTTTTGACAGGGCAATTAAGTAAGATTAAGTAGGAAAGTAAGATTTTCCTGCAAAGGTGACTATATCGTCTATGCTTTCGGTCAGGGTCGGAGTCACAACCTAAAAAATGGCATGTGTAAAATCAGTATAACTTCACTTAGAAACAGCCTATAGGGATAAATAATGTACGATTGTTTGCAGGAAAGTGACTTTTCGAACAGGTCTATTTTTAACTCATTCCCTCTTCTGACCTTTGTAGCGCGTGGATGGGGGGGGGGGGGGGGATCGACCTTGGCTACAGTATATGCTTCAGCCTCCATACTCCAGAAGAATCAACATTTGAGGAATAAATTATCTACCATCGTGTAGAGGAAGATCTGCCACACCAACAAAGTTGGCTATTTACCCACACCCTTTCTAAAATGTGTACCGCGTGGGGCCCAAATATTTCCACGAATAAATTCTGCCCACTAAATTTTTTTTTGCCGTTGAGGGGAAGGAAAGAGAAGGAATACAACGGGGGGTGGGGGGCAGTAAAGGTGAAAATTAACAAAATTTTATAGTGGCATGTGGCCACTAGACTTGAAAAATGCAGTGGACACTTTACGTTGTAGCAACATTACCAAGTTCATGCAGTACTAAAAAAATTAACCATAAAATGTATTAATTCACATTATGGTAAGAAGCTAATGATTGTGTGAATTAAGCTATTATTCAGAATATTTAAATTGCATATAAAATAATTGAATATTAAAAAAAAAGTCAGGAAAATTATTTAAAAAAATATACAAATTTGTATTTTTTGAGTAATATGACATCTCTGATGAAATTGAACAACATATTTAAAATTCATACTATTAAATAAAAACTTCAGTTGCATTGAGGTTTTTTTGGTGGTGGGGGTATTTTCTCAAAAGTAATCTTCTAAGCAGTAATGACTAATCAAGAAAACACCAAATAACAAAATAATTATTGCACAACAGTTCTAATTTATCCTTTACAAATTGATAGTAATTCAAATTAATTTGTTATGGTTCTGCAAATTTACAGAGGAATTCATGCTGAACAATTTCATCAATATAAAATTAAACATTTAATTAAAATATTAAAGTCGTATAATGCAATAAATTAGAAAGAAAAATCGACAATTTTTTTTTAATTTATATCATATATTACTGAAGCAATTTCGGTCTTTCTACAAACAATTTCAAATCGTTATTACTTCGCAAAGGTCAAAATATTACTCGTAATTAGCCAATTCCCAAAAAAGCTCTCTTTTAGAAGCATTTGTTGTCTAAAATTTAAAAAAAAAATCAAAAATTTTCAAACTTGGAAAACTTCAATTAAAATCAGCGAATGAACTTTAAAAAAAGTTTACATATTTTATTCTAAAATTAATATTTAGACTCAAAATTAAATAATAATAAAAAATATAGAAGAAAAGAAGGCTCTAAATTGGCAACGATTCATCATGTCTAAAACTATACACCGTTACTTATATTCATGTCTCTTTCCAACCTTCAATCGGACCTTTTAGTCTCCAATATTATCCTACAATAACATTTTAAATTTCAATTACAATTATAAACCATAAAGTTCAATTTATTTGTCCTAATATAATTTAATTAAAGATTTAGGGATATCCAAAAGTCATTTGAAATAGATTCCCGCGAAATTTAATTGCCGTCGATGACAATGTATTTTGAAAATAAATAAAAGTAACCTTTTATTTAAAATATTTTGAATGAAGACCTTTTATTTTGAAATGTTTATTTCAACTTAGTAGTTAGTATTAAGAATTTCAAAACACTTGAAATCGCGGAGTAGCGATGTTCCGATTTTATTGATGAAATTGGTTGCATCCAAAATTCTAAGGCTAGCATTAATAACTTTACATATCATTATCACCGAATAAAGCATTCATTGCAGCGGGTGGAAATATGGTTGTTTATTTCAAATAAGTTAGAAAAAATGTGGACTTCAAAATGCTGTGGCGTTCGCTATGTTTATTAAACAGTTCAAGTTTTTCGTCCAAAAAAAAGTTGGGGAAATAACGTCAATTTGGATTGCGTTCCTACGTGATGCTTTGCGGGCGACCTCAGATTCGAAACATCGGCGTGATTTAGTTGCTCGAATCCGAATCCTACCCAACCTTTCTATTTTAGAAAATTTTATAGTCTAGAGTAGTAAGGAGGCATAAACAGCTAAATTAATGCCATCAATTTCCGAAATTGTTAAATTTCTGATTAAAAAGAAGTCGAAATCCACGGTGGCGACTAGGTCAAAAAATTTCGATCGCCACTTTTAAAAAGTAAGTCGCCACGTGGCGAGTAAATTTTCACCTTTAGGGGGAGACCATTTCACGTGTGCGAAACCGCGTGATAACTAGTATAACATAAATCAGTGAATGAATCTATGCTTTTTGTTGTAGTAACGAAACTATGTTTAAGAACGTACATTGAATTGTTTTGACTTTCTTTCACACTTTTTTCCAGTACCCCTAGTAAAACCGTGAAAAAATAATTTAAGTTTTTTTTAACTACTTAACTACATAGCATTCTACTATTTCAAGCATTATTCCAACTAAATTTGAAGAAAATCGGAACAATATTAAAAAAGTTAGTAAATTTGTGCGAGAATGTTTTTTAAAAATTAATTCTGTAATATTCTCAAGTTATTTGTAACTTTTTAAATTTCGGCCAAATTTCTTGAAATTTAGCAGGGATACAGTCTATTTTCATATCAAAAGTAAATCGAACAGTATTTGCTTAATTAGAATATGAGGTACTGGGAAATCGTGTAATTCCAATTGACACTTTCACCTGCATCATTTACATTTGTTTTTGATGCAATGCATAAACCAGTGGTCCTGGGAGAACAGTTTACATTTAGGCCCACATTCCACACTAATGTGATTAATTAAATTTGTAAACACAAAACAGCGAGCCTTTTTCTGGTTTATAATGATATTCGTGAGTTGCAACACCCGAGCAGCAGATTCAGCACATATACGAACATCATTGTAATGACCATTACACAATAAAAAAAATGGTTAAATAATAAGAAGAAAGGGCCCGAAATGTGTTATTATAGTCATAATGGGTGGAAAAATTATTTTTGCTAAAATAAGGGGAAAAGAGACCATATTCTGAAAAAAAGGACTTTTAAGTACCTCAAGTAACAAAAAAGACTTTTAGGGAAAAAAGGGACCTGTTGCGAGGTCTGATCTCTGATGTGCTAGTTTCTTTATAATGGCCTTACATTTATGTTGACTTGAATATTGACTTTTCTTGACTCTTTCTATAGGTTTACCAAATGAGCTAACATTTTAATAGGCTTACTTAGGGGAATCTACTGCATTTGGGTTAGAAGTGCTTGGTTTACTTAAAGCTGAAATTATCTTTTGATTGTATTTATTCATCTCTTCTTCGCTTTAAAAATCTCTCTTTTATCAACTTTTATTTTCTTGCACCTTACCTTTGCCTTTTTTTTCGAAATTCACTCTCTTTAAATGCTTGAAATATTTTTTTTCTGTTTGCATTTAATCTTTCTGAGCTCCTTCTTTCGTTTTGCTGGCTTTTTTCCCCATTTACAGTTAAAATAATGAAAGTATAAAAAATAACAATGTTTAAAGATAAAATAACTAAGTGATATTATTTTGAAACCATGTTACTGTACATTTTGTAACCATTGTAGTTCTACAAACACAGCATATAGTTGTGACTTACTCTACGCTGTGACTTACACTATAGTTTTAATTTATTCAGCGTTCACTCTAGGCGTTTTTTGAAGGGCGGTCCGCCCTGCCCGCCTTTTTTTTTTTATCTCGATAGCGTCCTCATGCCCCTTTTTCAAAAATTCCGCCCTTCTTGCCCTTTTCAGTCAAGCACAAGCGTCATTGCTTCCCTAGCTGTCTTTAGAAAAGGCATCGATTAAAAAAAATGTGTGTGTAAATTGCAATTAAGTGAATTGTGACAGTAGAAAAACAAACTCTTTTTTAACTACGCGTGTTATGAAATCGCGATGATTCCGCAGTAATTTCAAGCACGAAGCATTCCACGAATTCTATTGGTTGCCTGTGCACGCATATGAAACGCTAAGTTTTTGTTTGTTTTTGTTTTTGAAGAGAAGATGGTTTGGGGCGAAGTTGCAAGACTAGGCATTTTCAATTTTAATTTAAGTAGCCTTTTTATCGGTTTTGTAAGGGGTCTGATTAGGGCTACTTACAGATTTGGTTTTTAGGGAAACAGTCAGTTTAAAATATCAAAGTTTAGATTGTAAGATAATATCTTCATAAAGTGACATCAATTTATTACGGGTCTTACCTTCGAGATAGGCCCCGAACCATCAACAATAGCCCAATATGCAGCTCTAGCGCAATGTCAGACAATAAATCGGAACTTTTTTTTTGCTTGGTCACGGGTCCGATGTATGAATGTGTGGCCACGCAAACATTTTTTTTAAAGTGCCCTTTTAAACACAAGAAGTGCCTTTTCAAAAACGGGGTGCCCTTTTACTGCCAACAGCGCCCTGCCCCTTTTTATTTCTAGAGTGAACACTGATTTATTTAATATTCAATATAAAATATTCTTTTAAAAATCAAAATTGTAATCTCTGACAGAGATTAGTATAAAGAAATCACAGAAATTTTTTTTAATTGTGGCTCAATTTAGAAAAATCAGAAAAACTTTTGTCCTTTTTTGTGACTTTTGGTGAACTTGCGTTACATTAAAATTGAAAATTTATTATTTCATTTGGTTCTAAATCAATAATTAAACCAAGATATTTTTTTATAAAGTAAGAATTATGATTGTATATTTCTCAAATCCATGTTCAGAAAATTTAACTTACCTTAGGAATCAGTCAGTACAAATAATGCAAATGCAAACAAGCTCATTTTCATTACATAGAAATCATTTTGAAATTGCACCATTGTCACAAAATATGTGCAAATTTTTATTAAAGCAAATTTTAATAAATTCAATTATTTTCCTATCAAATATAAAAATTTAAACTTTGTAAAAAAATATTTTTTAAATTTACTTCAAGGACACGTTTACATAAAATGATTCTTATATGAAAATTTGGCGGTAAAAATTCGCATTTTGCTATTAATATATGATTTTTTTTTTATAAAAATAAGACTTTTGTTAAAAAATTAAATATTAGTTATATCTGACAACAATGTAGAATAACATGAAGTTTTTTTTTTAAAAAATATTCTCTTTTTATGTATAAAATTAGAAACAATTATTTTAAAATAGATTTATTTGACTTTTTAAAAGAATTTTTTTTCATTTGTATGCAGTTATATAATCTTATATAACGAATATCTTATATAACGAAGCATTTCGCTCTTGAGCGAAATGCTTCGTTATTAAGCAATATATTCTTACTACGTTGTTCTACTCGATTCATGTAGTTGTGAATATGAGGTAAAATGATCAGAATAAATGATAAATAAAAACTAGCTAGTATTAGTTCAAACAACTCAAATCAAACTATCGTCTAAATGTTATAAAATCTCGCGAATAACATGTTCCTGAAGACTCAACTTGCATTTGACTGGGGCTTTTTTCCTGCAAATAATTCTAACGATAGGTTTTTTTATATATAGCACTTCATAAATAGAATTATTCTAATGTTTTTGAAACCTTTCAACGTACTTTTGCGAGAAAACAAAGTTATTCATTTTTTGTAAACAATGAGCAAAGATCTGTTCGGCCCACTTTACACGAATGTGAAAAACGCGCGAAAGCTTCTCTTTAAAGTGAGAGTTCATATCACGTGATATGAATTCTCCAATCACCGAGAAGCTCTCGCCCGTTTTTTCCGTTCGTGTAGAATGAGCCTTAGTGAGAGAAAGTTGCATAATACAATTGGTTTTCTTAAGACAAGATGTTTTGTTTATTTAAGTTCTTCTCGTTTCAAGTAATATTTATTTTAAAATACCCTTTTAAACATCGTTTTTACCTTTTCATTTCAAACTGAAAACACAAAATTGCTGCATCAATCCCTTTAATGATGCGTATTTTTTCATCATGTCAGCTGAATCCTAATAAAAGGACTTATTTGAGAATTGTTTGGTAACACACACAGACCCATTTTTCTATTTATATCAGATGTTTCCTTCATACTTTTGTTCTAAAATTTAAATTTTTTTTGGAACACATTATATTGTTAGATCTAGCAAAACTGTACATTTATCAGATATAAATCGTAGAAACAATATATTTGTATAGGTTCAATCCGTTTTAAATTCCTCAAACATTTGTTCAAGCATTTCTAATTCATGATTGGCAACGTTCGCATCGAAAAAGTTCGTTAAATGATTTTTTGTTAAATCTCCCTTTAAAAATGAATAATTACAGAAGCTTGCTGAAAATAATTTTTGAATGGGAAACATTTCATAATTAATAAATTAACAAACCCAATATCATTTAAAAAGCGTTAGTTAAAATTCGTTCTTTACATATCGGCTTTTCCTGATACGTTCGGCCAGAAAAACATTTTTGGTTTTTAGAAAGGCGATTTTGAATTTACTTTCCAATCAAGCACCCATATGGTTTTTAATGAGAATTTTCATTATTAAAGTGTAGAAGAAACAGAGGAGAAATTCAGAAGTTGTAAGTATAAAGTATTAATATAAAATTCCGATTGATTTATATTTATGAAAATTATTGCCTTTTAGTTGCTTTTGGAAAGTTATTAAAATAGCAAAAGTTAAGTTTTTAAATAAGCTTAATTTGAAATAACTAATAATACAAATTACAAAGATTTATTTTATTATAAAAATCACTGAATATAGCATATTGTCTATTTCTATTCTTATTAAATAATTCCAATGTCTTTTGAGTGAAATAAAATAATGATAGGAAATTTATACCTTTTGAAAAGAACTATTTAATGCTGATTGCGTGGTGAAAAATACTACAAAAATATTAAAAAACAATCATTTATGTAGGAACAAAGTTAATATTTAGAAAGATACATAGCGCCATATTAAAATATATATTTTTATCAAAATATCAAATAGATTTTTGAATAAATATCAATTAAATTTCCTAAAATATCAACTCAATACAAAGATTAAGCATGAAAGGTACACATAATATGAAAGCTTTCTTTAATAAATATCAAGATATATTTTTAAATTAAAACAATTCTTTTTCAATGTTAGATATTCGGAGAAAAAAACTTGCATTTGGATGGATTTGCTCCTTCAAATTTGCCTTGAAACAAAGTGTGTTCGTACATTGTTCAAAATTATGACGACAAAATTCGGTACCAATTTCATTATTTGGTGCTTAGTTTCACCATTTTACGGTGTGACGTTGTACCATTTAGTGGTGAAACGTTACACCAAAGTCATAACGTTGCATAAAGTCAAAATTCGAGTTTTTTCAGTAGTATTTTTGTAGCGAAGATGGCAACCCTCCGATCGCAAAATCACAACTTCTCACTTTTCTTTGTAAATGTCACCGATCAGGCTCGAACTAGAAATCCTCTGATTCACACCTTTATCTACTGGGCCACGGAGGCCGGTGTACGGCGTTGTCTTTCTTGAAGGGGATTAGTTGGCTTGTTGATGTAGCATCAGCGAAAATTTTGGTTGCAGTTAAAGAGGTTGAACCAATTATTGGTGAAACCTTCGCTTTCTGATAAAGAATTTTTGGTTCAATCCAGATTTCTCCATAATAGGGTGTAAATTGCTGCAGAGCACCAAGATATAGTGCAACGTTAAAGTGAAATTTTTAAGTGTATAAATCAAGTATTCTATTAGTCTCTCTTTAGTTGTGAAAACTTAAGGCTCTGTAAGAAGTTAAACTTTAAAATTCGTTAATCTCAAATTTTGAAATTTAAAGACTTGAAGAAAAAAAAATTGTACAATTGCTCCGCGATAGCGATACAAGGTGTTCAAAAGTTTTATTCGACCCCACCTGAAAAGCCTTACCAAATACGTTTCGTATGACAAGTGTATATCTACGATTGACAGATGAAGATGAATAAAAAGTGAGTAATTTCAATCTGAAATTGAGAAGGCCAAGTTGAAATTAAAAAGCACATGAATAATTGTTTCGAAATTCGTTAAATTAATGACACATTCAATGCGAGCTTTTTTTTATCGTCAATAAAGTAATTGTCCATATTTTGCTCTGTTAAGTTTATAAAATATAGATGGCTCTTAAAAATGAGTAAAAATACTTAGAAAATGCTCATATAAATCTTAGTTTATGAATCCTAACCCACCTGTCCATTCACCTGTCATTACACAAAACAAAAGTTACTTCTATTCCTAAAGTCATATTTTTAAAAGGACATTTAAAAATAATCACTAAAATAAACTCTATTATTTAATATTTTCTCAAATGAAGAGAAAACTATGTTTCAAACAATTTTTAAAAAAGCCGTCTTAAAACATTTGAACTAATAACACCTCATGGAAAACATACCTACCTATCAACCCTAAAAAATACACACAAATAAGAAAACCATCTGTCACTTTAATCTACGATAGCCCAACACAATCTTACCTGCATCGGAGACATTCCAAAACACGAAGCACACAAATTGTAGTAAATCCAGCCGACCGACAGTCCCAAAAGGTTCTCTTGCCAAACGGTCCAGGTAAAATAGAAAACTGGTCAGGTAGGCCTAACGTCGGACGGACTGCTAAGAGCCAGTTGCTCTGCCTCTAGGCTCTTGTGGCCTACGTACTCTCTTTCTCTCGACGTTAGGAATGCAGCCGAATATTCAGTCGAATATCAAAAGCAGCGAACACTCATCTCACCGAAGACACAGTTGGAATCCACTGTCATTTGCTGTTGAAGGGACCGAAAAATAAAAAGAGTCCGGTTGGGACCGTGACTCGCTTCGCGTTCGACAATCCGCGCTGCTTCTGCTGTCTGTCTTCTCCCAGAGTCTACGCCACTTCATCTCGCCGCTCTTCATTGGTCAGAAGTTCCCCCCCGAGCTCGGAACGGGATTCTTTTTTCTGCCGCTTTCGCTTGTTTACGGTTCGAGGGATTTTTGATCTTGTGGAGAGGGGAAGGAATTCGATGCGGGGGGTGAGGGAAAATGGGAAGGAGCTGGAGAATAAGATAGCTAAGAACTGTCCCGAATTTCCGCCACGCTATACCGGACAGTTTGCAATTTTGTCCCAGTTTCCCCGCTTTATTTTCTTTATGCCTAATTTATCATTTACATAAGCTTTTCTAATGTCTCTAGATAACTAATTCAGAATATTTTCTCTTTCGTTTCATTTATATTTTCAGTTTTGTATTTATAGAATTTATAATTTATGTATTTACTATAATGATAAACACCTACAAAAAGGGGTTTGACAGTTTGTTTCACAGACAGACAGACAGATATAAAGTGCGAGGGCACTTTTTTCGGATATATAGTATTCACTATATAATATTTTTATAAAATATTTTCAATGGTGCCGATATTAAATCTTTTAGACAAATAATCGTTTGTACATTGGCAAAGAGAAAAGCAGACGATCCCCCCCCCCCCCCCCCCCTCCCAATTCACCGCCACTGTGGACCACGATACATATACGTGAAGGAAGGATTCATCAGAAGGATAAACAAAAGCTTGTGTCAAGAACTTCTCATCTACTTGTGAATAACAAAATAACGTCTGCAATTTTGTCAGCACATAATTTTTTATTTGCCATTGCAAATTCGATTGTTAACCTTCATACATTTAATTTCGACATCAATTTGTGAATAGTATTCACTGTCGAATATTATTATATAATATTTTCAATGAACACATGCATGACCTGGTGTCGATATTAAATCTTGTGGACATATAATAGTTTGTACATTGGCAAGGAGAAAAGCAGACGATAATTTCAAAATGTGAAAAGATACGGAATAAAAACTAGGTGGTTTTTTTTATCCACAAGACAACGTACACGTGCATAAAGTCCTTTATTTATACTTAGTTCTTGACACTTAAATAGTTTTTATATGTAGCATGCAAATTCGATTGTCAAAATCCGAAATATTCGGCGAAGAATTTTGTGTGAACACCTAAAGTGTTTGGAAGTGATTATTGCTTGTATTTGATTATTGTTATCGCTAAAACAAATATATTAAGAGTTTGAAAGGTTCACAAAAGATGTTTTTTTTTCCGAAGACGAAATATGTTTCTTTTCTCCATATTTCCAAGGGACTAAACTGGCAACCCTGCATTTATGAGTTCGCTTACTCTCAACGTCGAAATTCTAACCAGGACACTTTTGTTTCGTGCGAGGTTTAATTAACCTTATTTCAACTTTGGTTGCTGTACATTTTGTGCAATATAAAACTATTTGGAATTGAATAATTCTATACCATTGCGGGATACTTTTTTTTTCTATGGGATTATTAAAAATAATTATTGAGAAAAAAAAATTCTAAAAAAGTGAGCTCACAAGTGATGAGGTCTTATTTCAACGGGTAGTCGTGGGCCGTTGTAAGAAATGGACAGTCGTTAAACCCATTAAATTGTTTGTTCATCTTTCTTGATAATTTAAAAATGTTGTGTTTGGAAAGTGAAAATATATGATGGAATGGATTAGATAAATATGATTATTTAACAATTTTATTAAATTTCCTAAATTTCTTAAAAGACAGGTTAAACGAATGTTTCTCTGTAATACTCTTAATTTTATCAATTTTTGAGGTGGGCGGTCTTGTACGGTGGCACTCGCCGCACACCCCTCTGAGTCTCTGGTCGGCTAAGACTAGCCCCCCTCCCCCCGAGCAATTTCTAGCGCCACCACTCGGCGGTTACGTCCGACTCACCCGAATTTTTTTCGTCCTAAACCTATTCGGGCGAAAAACCCTGAGGCTTTTGCGGTTTTATGAGAAACTTAAATGGTGTTTTTCACCAATTTGGCAATAATTCTTTGCACTTGGAATACCTTCAGGGAATGTCAAAGGATAGCCCTAAAAAGTTAAAGCACTAATGAGTTCTTTCCCCCACACCTCATGTTGACCCCAAGTTGGCGTTTTTTAAGCAGTCAGCGGATATAATGCTTGTGGTCGCCAGTGATATTTTCTCAATTTATAGTCGGCCCCTGATGTTTGAGGGCATCTTAGAATTCCTGGAAAGTGTTTGCGAGCGACATTTTCTCTTTTTGTCTGTCCTATGGCACCGGGGGGCGGGGGGGGGGGGGTAGCTGCCTGCCTGATTTCTTTTTCAATGAAACTCAATGCTTTTTAATGCTTTAACAATTGGTACTTAAAAATTGTTTCATTAAACGGAATATTAAATAAAATTAGATTATGTTGCTAATCTTTGAAAACTACTTTGTTAGGCTTTCGATACCACTAAGTTTCAGATTAATTACAGAAAGGACATTAATTAAATTTTTAAATGCAAAATTATTAGTGAGAATTTTGTAAATTATTCTAGGAGAATGTTTTTTTAATTAATATTTTTTTATATATAAATATATTATTTATAAATAAATAAATGAATGAATGAATGAATGAATGAATGAATGAACGAACGAACGAACGAACGAACGAACAAACAAACAAACAAACAAACATACAAATAAACAAACAAACAAATAAATAAACAAACATACAAATAAAGAAATAAATAAACAAACAAACAAATAAATGAATGTATAAATGAATAAATGAATAAATTAATTAATAAATTAATTAATAAATTAATAAATAAATAAATTAATTAATTAATTAATAAATTAATTAATTAATAAATTAATTAATTAATAAATTAATTAATAAATAAATAAATTAATTAATAAATAAATAAATTAATTAATTAATTAATTAATTAATAAATTAATTAATTAATAAATAAATTAATTAATTAATAAATAACTTATGGTGTTTAATATTAAAAAAAAATTATAAAGACAACAACAATTTAATATGTGTGATACCATTTCAACGAATCTTATTGATTTATTTCAGCAACTTACTTTAATTAACAGCGGAGCATTCTAATTATCAACTGGCATGCAAGTGGGATGAGCCAAGAAAGAATTTACAATTCAGTGGTAGTAAATATAACTTTATAAACTTTGTAGATGTTAATATTTAAATATACTTTAAAAAAGGGGATAATGAATATTACCAATTTTTTGTCGTTATAAATTGTGTCGAAATAAAGTAATAAGAGTTTTACACATAGTAAATCTATAGTAGTAGAGTTAAATCTATAGTATATATACATCTAAATCCGTATACTTAGGTAAATTTTAGACTAATACCCGAGCATCTTACAAACAAAATGTGCATTACATTAATAAGTAGCATTTACTTTATAAGATGAACAAGAATATTCTATTTATTTGTATTCGAAAAATATTTTATTTTACAGCACAAAAATGTAGAAAAATAAGTAGTTTTAAATTTTTAAAAAACATGATACTTACTTAAAACTTGTTATCATTTCTGAAAAATGTTTTTATATAATCTCTACTTTTGTAAATTGCTGCTCCGACAACTTTTGTCGCCGTTCCTTCAGCTGTAGAAATTTTAGCACTGTCGCCGTTCCTTCAGCTGCAAAAATTTTAGCACTGAAGGCGGTGATTGAAAAATGCTGTTCCTTTTCCATTTAATACTATGATGAATCTCTTATTAATTGTTTCGAGATTATCTGACTGCCTATGATCTGACATCAACATGTTGTAGCAGGAAATTACCTTTTCCACTTGCGTGGAATGTGGTGCGACCACGAGTTAAAATTGCATGAATGGAACTCTTCTTTCAAACTCCACTTCCCTTAAAGCTCACATTTTTTGAAAATATTAAATAATTCTTTTTCAAGATTAAAACAAAAAAAATATTCTGATGGGGAAATAGAAATTTATTGTGAATCAGAGTTATTTGAGATTTATAATAGTATTATTAAAAAGAAAAGTATTGGAAGCATTGCCGATTTCATCGAAGCATGTATCTAAAATAAAAATCTAAGATAAGTAGTTGAATAAAAAAACTAGTATTAAATGGCATTTACAAAAGTTTTGACTATTTTTTTTGCATTGTTTTGAAGTAATTTATTTTTTTAATCAAACTTCAGAGATTTTTCATTTCTACCAACCTTTATTAAAGTTACTCATATATTTCATGTAACATACGCGTAAACGTAAGCTTGTATTGGGCCCACGGGCGGCTCCCTCGGCCTAAGGAAAAAATCGGCCTAAGGAATGATACTGGCACGTCTTGTTTGTGAACAGTTTTTATTTGTACTGGCAACATTTCAAGAGATCCATTGAAACACTTTTCACCCCTCCACACTTCCAGACCATATATTTCTGCCCTAATCCCTTCAAATACATGCCAGGATTTTTCCCGACTATAAAAAAAAACAGCTGGTGTCCACTTAAGAGATCCTGCCTAGATAAGAAAGGGTGCAATAAAACGATTTTGAACAGTAGGCAATTCGAAATATATTGTCAACTGCTCGACCACTCAGTTCTGAGCAAAAAGATTTTTGTGGATGGGTAATAGCTAGACGGGGGAGGGGTGTGAAAGCTTTTCGAAATCGGGCCTTTTCACTAGAATGGGGATCTGCCTCTGTCTAACGTCATTCTTTCCTATGCCACAGATTCAAGTTTATGTTTATACTATGGAAAATTGATTAAACAAAACAAAATTCCGGTGGGGCAAATCTGCATGATTCTACACACTGGTAGGGAAAAATCCCCACAAACTCTATGTTAAAATATGCCCTGCTGGCCACAGTTTTTCGGGAGATCTGCTTGCGAGTAGCAGCAAAAAAATCATTTGCTACCCCACGAGTTGTGCTGCGCCGGTTCCTTTTTGTCGATAGCAGCTCTAGTGCGACGTTATTTCAAACAAACAAAACAAACAATGAACCAACCGCGAAAAAAATGAGCTAGTTTAAAATTTTCAAAAAGTAGGGTGGCTCTTGCTTCCGCTCGTCACCCCTAATCTGTTTTACTTTCTATTACTTGAATATTGGCTATTGTAAGGTTTGTTAGGTTTTTGGACCACAAAAAAAACACCATATGTGATAAGTGCTGTAGACAATGTTAAAAATCTTGATTATTTCTTTATTAAATACAAATGGGCATATTTTTGTATTTTAAATGAGTTTTAAAAGTATTAAAATACTTTTGGGACACCCTGAATAACATAAGACAAGCACGATCTTATGGAAGAAAATAAGTAATCACATAACCTCAATTCAAACTCAGTGTGTAGGTATAACATTTACAATATTTCATTTAAATATAGAATTGAGAAACTACGTATTGGTAGAACCCTAATTAAAATACTTTTTAAAAAAATTGTTCCACCTGAATTTTAAAATTTAAGTAAATCATTGGTATATGTATTTTAAACCTGGAATAAATAATTTTTTCAGGATATATTCTATAATTTTTAATTTTCTTACAATAATAATTTTGTCATTTTCCTACATAATTTCAGGACATCCTAAGAATACAAATAATAAAATTTGACGTCATCAAAAAATACTATATAAAATCTTATTAAAGTAGTAACATATCTTTAAGTATAAAACATACTGCATTATATTATTAGAACAATTCTAGATGAGTCTGTCCACGTATAAGAAAAATATCGGTTGCCGCCAAAACATTTTCTACCAGCGTCCTTTATTTCGTAGTCCAACTAATACTTTGTTCAATGTGGAAGTAGCCCCTCAAATAAGATCGATACATATTGTCTAATATCTCTGCTTATAAATGTAGGAAATTAACGAACATTTATATTTAGATTATTTTGAGGGCGGGGAACACTTCTGCGATATCAAAAGCAGGTTGCTATTGAAAATTTTAAAGTTGGTGCGGATTCGAGTATGAAGATAGTCCCTTATGCAAATTGTTTGTATATCAATGTGTAGTAGACTTTATTCCCTACAAAATGGTATATAAGAGTTTAGCCCTACAATAAATAGTGGCCGAGAAACCAGGGGTAGTTATTTTTTTCCCCCCGGCTGCAGTGGCGTAGCCAGGATTGTTCGATGGGGGGGGGGGGGGGGTTCATAAATTATTTTTGGTCTGACCAAAACCAAATAATTTTTTTATATAAAATATATTTGAACAATTTTTAACTAATAATTTTAATTAATCATTTTAATTAAATTTAATTAATAATTTGAATAAAATGTAATTAATAATTTGAATAAAATGTAATTAATAATTTGAATAACATTTAATTAATAATTTTAAATTATTAATTGGAATTAATAATTTTAAATTATTAATTGGAATTAATAATTTTAAATTATTAATTGGCATTAATAATTTTAAATTATTAATTGGCATTAATAATTTTAAATTAGAAATTTTAATTAATAATTTTAAATTAGTAATTTTAATTAATCATAATAATTTTTAAGTAGTAATTTTAAATTAGTAAATTTAATTTATGCAGTAGTTTTAAATTAGTAAATTTAATTTATGCAGTAGTTTTAAATTAAAATTCTAATTAATAAGTTTAATTAATTAAAAATAAGATGTAAAAGATAAGAATATAAATTATAAATAAGATGTAAATTAATAAGTTTAATTAATTAAATATATATATATATAAATTATAAATAAGATGTAAATTAATAAGTTTAATTAATTAAATATATATATATATATATAAATTATAAATAAGATGTAAATTAAAAGCTTAATTTTTGCAGGTTAATCTTTAGTCATTTCCTAATTTAAATTACTAACAAACCTGGCTGACATTTTACTGGGATTTAAGCTAAATATTGAAGGGGGTTGCGGATTGAAGCAATTTTAAATTAGTAATTTTAATTAATAATAATAAATTTTAAATTTGTAAATAATTCTTTAATATATAATTAAAAATAACAAAATAAGAATAATTATTTTCCGTTTAATTTTATCATGCATGACAATGGCGTGACATGGGGGGGAGGAGGTTTCATTGGTTGCGTGACGCAGCAAAATGGCGCATTGCGGCAAAATCATAACGGAAATTGGCGTTGCTCGAAAAAAAACATTAATTTGTAGAATCTGTGAAGCTAGACAATGGAAAAATGCGTGCCTAATCATTAGCACGAGATGCAGCGCCGCAGAAAAAAACTTTAACTCCCAGCTTAACGATTCCAAAATTCCCAACTTAACGGCGTCGGGTACGGATACCAGCTCGGGTGTTATTCTCGTTATCTGACCATGATTAAAAAATACGGGGTATTATTCCCAGATATTTTCTTCGAGATAGACCCGAACCAACGTTGTGGCACGCAACATTTGTTGCGTGCATGTTCCAGTGCAGTGTCCGTTCTAAGGTTTAACGAACAATGTGCAGCTCTAGTGCGATGTTATTTAACCAAACCAAACTTAACGTTTGAAAATTCCGAACACAACAGTGCTAAAAATTCCTAGTTCCAACTGATCAACTTTTTTAAAGGATAATTTTATTGTGGAAGTCATAAGGGGAGGGGGGTAACAAATACAGCTATTTTCTGAAAATGGTAACATGATCTGTAAATAGTAGGAGTCAAAGGAACTCGACAGCTGTGCTAACCCAATAGCCATTGCTAATCTTAACATAAATAAAATAATATTCAAAAACAAAAAGTACATACATACCAATATGACCATATTTATCAAGTAGTAATTAAATTCTAAATTTTTTAAATTAATAACCATTTTAATTCTAAATTAATCAATGCAGGAAAACTTGAATTTAAATTATTATAAATAAATTCAATAAACTTAAAAGTATTCAAAGAGAGAGTCCTCTGAAGTGAATGTTGAAACGAAACACATATCACATAAAATTATGTAAAGAGAATAGGTACTGAAAGATGCCGTCCTCCGCACATAAAATTTTTGGGGACTCTGAATGATTTTTTTAACCGAACCGAAGGGTGAATTAAATAAAAGAACCCATGAAAAGTTCTGGAAGTTTCTATTAGAAACCGGTAAAAAAAAAAGACAGAGAAAAGAGAAAAACAGAAAGGAAAACGCACTGCGTCAATATTACACAATATCAGAACACAATATGGGAAGATTCAACTAACCAATCACAAAACGAAACAAAAAAAATCCTAGACACGAGACGATAAATTTATAAGGGACTGGCGCGCCAGTCCCATATATTCAAAGCGCCATGGCGCTTCGAATATTAGCTCGAAGAAATTTTACATTGTGGAAGGCAAAACCAATAGAGTTATATGAAACAAAAGTGATTTTCGAAAAAAAGGAGTGGATTTTGATTTAGACAATCACACCTAACACAATTAAAAGAGAAATTATTTTAATAAAAAGAACACTGTGTGACGTTCGCGTAAAGAGCAACGCCATATATTTTAAAATTCTTTAAACGATAAGCTGAACGTTAAAACATATAATATAACTTTGACAATAAAGAACAACAGAATGAGCAGATGCGAGCATTTTTTTAGGCGCCTACCTGTCTGGAAATCTGAAAACATTGCTCCTCAATTTAAAGAATTTATTGTATATTTAAAATGTGGGATTCTTTTTTTTAAGAAAACTATGCCACGGTTAAAATTTTTTTTCGCTTGACGCAAAACAAATTACAATGAAATTTATAAAACAGTTCCGCCACTGGCGTTGAGTCGGCTGTAGACTGCATTAGTCAACTCCATCTGTAGCCTTGGGAGCCTTTGCGTCATATCGGTATAAAGTGTGCAGTAAACTCTGAAACCAAACACACGAATTTAAGTTTAATTTTACAAGTTGGACAATTTCTAATTTTCCCTTAATAACCTGGGTGTTTTTGCTTTTATTTGTTAAAAATATTAATTTTCTTCAGACATAAATTTTCCTAACTGGCGTATTTTCAAACCTTGAAATTCACAACTTTTAGGTTTTCCAAATTATGGGGGGGGGGGGGTCGGACTCCCCCCCGTGCGACGTGCCTACATGTGGGGTAGACCAGGAAATGAGACGTGTGTTTTCTCTATAGAAATCAAAGGGAAAAAAATCTTCGTTTTTTTTTTTTCCCTTATTATTTTTCAAAAAAAATAATTTTGATTTTCAACTGGCTATGGGGGGGGGGGGGGTTTCTAACCCAAAGTAACCCAATGCTGGCTACGCCACTGCCCGGCTGTACCTTATGGAAATTCCTTGTGGAAATTCTAGGCCCCGTTAAAAAACGTTTTCTTAGAGAAAAATCCACATCCGACCTTGAAGACATTTTGTTTGGATGTGATGGGTGAGTTGACGTTTCTTGTGAATCGGAGCAGATTGTTGCTTTCAGGGGCTTGAGAGATCGGAGAGAATATTTATGAGTGGAGTCTTTTCGACTGCTCATTAAAACGTTTGCGTACACTGTTTATCAACCACCGGACCACAGAATATATACAACAGAGTCGACCACAGAATGGATGTGCTTAAAAAAAGCTAGGGGAGGGGGAACAGTTTGGGGAATCGTCCCATTGATCGCCCACGTGTTTGACGTTGCTTATCTTACTAATGTATCAGGTTCGCATTCGCATTAAAAAATATTTCTGCATTTTCTTTCCCAGGCAAGAGAATTCCCGTCCCGAGGTGGTACGCGGTACGGCTATTTACAAAGATTTATAATGGCCCGGGAATAGAAGACAAGTCACAGAGGTCAACCCCTTAATGTGACCACCCGTAGATCGAAAGTGGGGTGGTGAAAGCAGTGGCGTAGCCAGCATTGGGTTACTTTGGGTTAGAACCCCTCCCCCCCATAGCCAGTTTAAAATCAATAAAAATTATTTTTAAAAAAAATAATAAGGGCAAAAAAAAACCACGAAGATTTTTTCTCTGATTTCTATAGAGAAAACACACGTCTCATTTCCTGGTCTACCCCACATGCAGGCACGTCGCACTGGGAGGTTTGGTGGTTGCCCGACACCCCCCCCCCCCCTTCCAATAATTTGGAAACCCTAAAAGTTGTGAATTTCAATGTTTGAAAATACCGGAGTTGGGAAAATTTATGTCTGAAGAAAATCAATATTTTTAACAAATTAAAGCAAAAACACCAAGGTTATTAAGGGAAAATTAGAAATTGTCCAACTTGTAAAATTAAACTTAAAATTCGTGTGTTTGGTTTCAGAGTTTACTGCACACTTTATACCGATATGACGCTAAGGCTCCCAAGGCTACAGATGGAGTTGACTAATGCAGTCTGCAGCCGACACAACGCCAGTGGCGGAACTGTTTTATAAATTTCATTGTAATTTTTTATTGCGTCAAGCGAAAAATTTTTTTAACCGTAGCATAGTTTTCTTAAAAAATAGAATCCCACATTTTAAATATATAACAAATTCTTTAAATTAAGGAGCAATGTTTTCATATTTCCAGACAGGTAAACGCCTAAAAAAATGCTCGATTCTGCGCATTCTGTTGTTCTTTATTGTCGAAGTAATATTATATGTTTTAACGTTAAGCTTATCATTTAAAGAATTTTAAAATATATAGCGTTGCTCTTTACGCGAACGTCACACAATGTTCTTTTTATTAAAATAACTTATCTTTTAATTGTGTTAGGTGTGATTGTCTATATCATAATCCACTCCTTTTTCTTCGAAAATCACTTTTGTTTCATATAACTCTATTGGTTTTGCCTTCCAAAATTTACAATTTCTTCGAGCTAATATTCGAAGCGCCATGGCGCTTTGAATATATGGGACTGGCGCGCCGGTCCCATATAAATTTAATGTCTCGTGTCTAGGATTTTTTTTTGTTTCGTTTTGTGATTGGTTAGTTGAATCTTCCCATATTGTGTCCTGATATTGTGTAATGTTGACGCAGTGCGTTTTCCTTTCTGTTTTTCTATGTATTTTTTTTAACCGGTTTCTAATAGAAACTTCCAGAACTTTCAATGGGTTCTTTTATTTAATTCACCCCTCGGTTATAAAAAATTATTCAGAGTCCCCAAAAATTTTATGCGCGGAGGACGCATCTTTCAGTACCTATTCTCTTTACCTAATTTTATGTGATATGTGTTTCGTTTTAACATTAACTTCGGAGGACTCTCTCTTTGAATACTTTTAAGTTGATTGAATTTATTTATAATAATTTAAATTCCAGTTTTCTTACATTGATTAATTTAGAATTAAAATGGTTATTAATTTAAAATTTTTAGAATTTAATTACTACTCGATAAATATGGTCATATTGGTATGTAGGTACTTTTTGTTTTTGAATATTATTTTATTTATGTTTTACGTTAAGATTAGCAATGGCTATTGGGTTGGCACAATTGTCCAGACCCTTTGACTCCCACTATTTACAGATCACGTTACCATTTTCAGAAAATGAAGAATTAAATTTTATTTAAATTATTAATTAAATTTAATTAAAATTATTTATAATTTAATTAAAATTATTTATTAAATTTAATTAAAATGATTAATTAAAAATTGTTTAAATCAATTATTAATAAAAAAAAATATTTGGTTTTGGTCAGACCAAAAATAATTTATGAACCCCCCCCCCCCCCCCCCCCATCGAACAATCCTGGCTACGCCACTGGGTGAAAAAGTGTGATATTCAAGCTTTTGAAAATGTTCAGTTACGAAAAAAGAGTTTACAGAAGATTTTCGCGATTTGAACTGCGTAAAATGGCAACTCATCAGTAGCGCCGGAAGTAATTTCAAAGAGCTATGACAGGAAAAAACTAACATATTGTTCCGAATGACATTACATACTTTTTTCTGAAATATTTTTTAATACACATTAATTGAATGAAAGTAGGTTACGCAGCCGCCTCACCGGTTCCGGCGCCAATGCAATCTTTTATTATTATTTAATTGGAGATTAGAATTTTCTCGAATGCACCAACATATATTCAGGGGATGTGGAAAACGCAAACGAAGGAAACCTATATTTTAATATGTCATATCACGCAGGGATATAGGGAAGAAAGGAGTCTTGATTGAGCGAGGTGTGAATAATATGAAAAGGCGACGGGTGAGACGAATTATGACGGATCAGGAAAATCTCGTCTTCAAGTCAAAATTTCGTGGTTATATTGGAGAATTTCAAAATATTTTAATGTTTCCGCAATGTAAAAAAATTCCGAGTAAGATTACCGCACAGGAGTAGTGTAAAAAGGCCGGTTCTGAGCCGCGGTGCTGTGAGGAGTTATGAGGATTTTGGCGGTGCTGTGAGGAGTTATGAGGATTTTGGCGGTGCTGTGAGGAGTTATGAGGATTTTGGTGGTGCTCTGTGGAGTTTGGCGGTGCTGCTGGCGGATCAGGGCGGATCTCGTCTGTCAAGCCGCGGGGGCGTGGCCTAATGGAGATGACCTCATTAAGAATGTGGATTTTTGGCGGTACTCTGTGGATTTTGGCGGTGCTCTGTGGATTTTGGTGGATTTCTGTGGATTTTGGTGGATTTCTGTGGATTTTGGTGGATTTCGGTGGATTTGTGAGGATCTGAGTGGTGCTGCTGTGGATTTTGGTGGATTTCTGTGGATTTTGGTGGTGCTCTGTGGATTTTGGTGGTGCTCTGTGGATTTTGGTGGTGCTCTGTGGATTTTGGTGGATCTTGGTATCAAGCCGTGGATCTGCGAGGATCTGTGAGAGGAGTAATGAGGAGTACGAGGAGTAATGGGAGTAATTGAGGATCTGACGGAGTACCGGGCTCTAAGCTGTGGTGCTGCGAGGATCAGGGCGGATCTCGTCTGTCAAGCCGAGGGGGCGTGGCCTAATGGAGATGACCTCACGAAGAACCAATCAGGTGTCAGTAAGTGACGTCACACGCAGGGGGCGTCGTCGGGGAACAGGTGTCGACGCAGAGTCGCCCATGGGCAAGTCGCCGATGGGCATGTCACACCGTGTCTCAACGTGTTTGTACAGGAATGGACCAATCAGAGTCTTGTTTGAAGATGACCTCATTAAGAACCAATCAGGTGTCAGTAAGTGATGTCTATGGAGTGTCATGTAACATGAAAGTTGCTTTTTTGTTATTTTGCGTTTTTATTTGGGTATTGGTGGAAATTTGCGACGCACTGCATCTACGCATTTTTAATTATAAGCTGTGGGTTGTGACATATGTTAGGAATAGTTGGTTTTTGAAAATAATATTAGCTGTATATACAACTTCAATTTGGCGAAAGTAAATAAAATATGACAGAATTAGACTAATATTAGTTTTTAATATTTTATTTTAATATTTATTTATATTTTTTGATATTTCTTTATATTTTGATATTTATTTGTATTTAATTTTTTTTTTTTACATTTATTCTTTTTATTATTTATTTATATTTTTAATATTTATTTATATTTTTATTATTTATTTATATTTTTATTATTTATTTATATTTTTATTATTTATTTATATTTTTATTATTTATTTATATTTTTATTATTTATTTATATTTTTATTATTTATTTATATTTTTATTATTTATTTATATTTCAACTTTTATATTTTATTATTTATTTATATTTTATTACTCATTTATATTTTACATATATTTTATTTACGTATACATCTGTGCCAAAAAAATTAACTCAGTGAGAGCAATTACGTCCCACTAGAGCTGCACAATGAACTTATGTTAAAGGGAATGACAGTAGTGTATATATTTTAACTATGGTTAGTACAAAAGAAAAGAATTTTGCAAGAATGGTTTTAGAAAAATATATTTTATGTGACCAACTCCAGCATATAATTTCGCAATATAACTCTATGAGGAATCATCCTATGGGGGTAAATAACATACCATCGTGTACAGGAAGGTAGACCAGATTAATAAGTAAAGCTTTTTTTACCTTTTGACATGTGTACTAAGGGTATAAAAAATGACAGTCTGGGGTTCTATGAAAATAATGTTTATAACAATATACGTTTAAATTACAATTTATATAACGGAAATCAGTCTCAGTGGATGAAAAAAAAGTAATTAATATGAAAGCTGATACTTTGAAAAAGAACCTTGGGAACCAAAACCTTGTATTACGGTTAATTAAACTTTTTATAAAAGTAATGTGTTCTTTAAATGTTTTTCACATCATACGTAAAATTATTATTTTAAGAGGGAAAATATCATATCGTTATGACTAGAAGGAGGGATCTCACCTTGATCACAATTGGATGCATTAGAATTGCTTACTGTTTAGGAATATGATGTAAAAGTTACTCTATCGCACTGTTTGTTGTGCTGGGCTTGATAAGAGCAGATTTGGGGTTGGTATGTAAGATAATGGATCTATTACTTGTTCTAATACGTGTTGAATAAGGGAATTTGTCTTAGATGTTGCTGTTTTAGGGGTGTTTTATAATTGGTTGTTTGATTGAACGATACAGTGCAGCTATACAAAGGGGTTTATTTATACGCTTGGTACAAGTACACATTTTTTCTTATGTCATAAAATTACACTATAACAAAACGCATAGGTGGATGGTAGAAATGAAGTAGCACCATACAAGGGGAATTATTATGGCTGGCTGATTAAATTTTCAAAGACTAAGAGGCAACAAGTTCCCATATGAGTACAATTGAGGGTGAATGTGTAGAATTTGGCGACATCAAGTATCCACAAGGGGACAATTTGAGAGGTGTATTCGTAAAATTGGCGACATAAAGTACTCATAGGGAGACGTTTGTAGGCGTATACATAAAATTGGGGTGAAAGCGGGGTTTGTAGTTGTACATTAGACAAGAATAAATGAAAAAGTTTAAGTTTGAAATAAATTATAAAAAGAATAAATGTTAAAAAAAAAAAGTTAAAATACAATTTAAAAAGCAAAATGTAAAAAAAAAAAAAGTTTAAAAAGAAAAATGTAAAAATAAAAAAAAGTTTAAGTGTGAATTAAAAACTAAAAGGTTAAGTAAGAAAAAAAAATAACTAAAAGTGAAAAAAAAATTTTAAAAGTGAAAAAAAATATATATATATTTATATAAAAAATATTTGAAAAAAGTTTAAGTGTGAAATAAATTATAAAACTAATAAATGTAAAATAAAAAGTTTACGTGTGAAATAGATTATAAAAAGTATAAATGTAAAAAAATAAATAAAAAGTTTAAGTGAAAAATATAATGTAAAGATAAAAAAGTTAAAAAACAGTAACTGTAAAATAAAAAAAAAAGTTTGTATAAAATGAACTTTTAAAAGAAAAATGAAAAAAAAAAAGTAAAAACAATATATATAAAAAAAGTTTTAAGTGTAAAAATAAAATTAAAAAAAAAAAAAATTAAAAAAAAAAAAAAAAGACAAATGTAAAAAAGAAAAACGTAAAAAAAAATTTAAAATTTAAAAAAAAAAATTTACAAACGAAAAATATGAAAAAAAAAAAGAAACGTTAAAAGAAAATTGCTAAATGTAAAAAAGAAATGTGTTAAATGTAAAAGATTAACCATCATAAGTTTTTTACCCGAATCGACCCAAAGCCATATGGTGTTACGGAACGTACTAGCCCCATATAGGCACAGATGCCCGTGGTGAGTTCTGTGAATGGTCTACCCACTAATCAAACGACAAGTACCACAATTACATTAAATAATTAGCAACAAAAAAAAGCAGGAAATACTACTATAGATATAAAAAATATTAACAAAGTATCGAAAATAGAACCAAAGGTAACTAATAAATCTGTATAGAATGAGTGTCTATAAATGTATAAGAGAAACCAATGTATATATTTCTACTAAAATGTTGACACATATACTAAATTTTTAACAAATTAAGTCAAATATTTGCGAAATAGAGAAAATAATACATACTTTTTAAAATTGTATCAAATAGTCTATGAATGGATAAAAAAAAATATCATGACATGTATTAAAAAAAAATTAAAATAATGGACTTACGTGTAACACATTAAGTTAAGAAATTTATACTTATCAAAGAAAGTAACGTAAGTCATATAAAAAAAAACCTGTAGTTAAGTACAATTGTTAATTGAATATGCTACAAAATATTGTCAAATTACACCATTTTTAGTGATAGGACAAGCAAACTTGTTAAAATGTCATATAATTATCAAAAATATTATACAAAGTACGTTTAAAAAAAAATGTAAAAAGAAAAAAGTTTAATAAAAATTACATGTAAAAAGAAAAAAGTAAAAAAAAAAAAATAAAAGAAAAAAAAAAGTTAAAAAAGAAAAAGAAAAAAAAGTTAAAAAAGAAAAAAAAAAGTTAAAAAATAAATAAAAAGTTAAAAAAGAAAAAAAGTTAAAAAAGAAAAAAAAAAGTTTAAAAAGAAAAAAAAAAGTTTAAAAATAAAAAAAAAGTTTAAAAAGAAAAAAAAAATTAAAAAAGAAAAAAAAATTAAAAAAGAAAAAAAAATTAAAAAAGAAAAAAAAAATTTAAAAAAAAGAAAAAAAATTTAAAAAAAAAAAAGTTAAAAAAGAAAAAAAAAAAAGAAAAAAAAAGTTTAAAAAAAATAGTTAAAGTGTAAAATACAATTTAAAAAAAAAATGAAAACATAAAAAATTAAAAAAAAAATGTAAGTGTAAAATTACATTTTAAAAGAAAATGTGAAAATAGAAAAAAAAGTAAAAAGAAAATTGCTAAAAGTAAAAAAAAATAAAGGTGTAAAATGTTAAATAAAAAGACCTTAAGTGTAAAAAATAGAAGAAAAAAGTTTAAGTGTAAAATATTACTCATCATAAGCTTTTTACTCGTATCCACCCAAAGTTATATGGCGTTACGGAGCGTACTAGCCCCATATAGGCGCAGATTCCTTGGTGAGTTCTGTGAATGGTCTACCCACTAATCAAACGATAAGTACAATAATTATATTAAAATATTAGCAAAAAAAAAGCAGAAAATACTAATATAGATATAAAAAATATTATCAAAGTATAGAAAATAGAACCAAGAATAACTAATAAATCTGTATACAATGGGTGTCTATAAATGTATAAGAGAAACCAATGTTTATATCTCTACTAAAATGTTGACACATATACTAAATGTTTAATAAATTAACTCATATATTTGCGAAATAGAAAAAATGGTACATACTTTTTAAAATTGTATCAAATAGTCTATGAATGGATAAAAAAAAAATTGTATATATAATTTTTAATTGTATCTATAAATGGATAAAAAAAATCATGACATGTATTAAAATAATGGACTTACGCGTGACAGTTTAAGTTAAAAAATTTATATTTACCATAAGTTATTATAAAAAACAAGGGGGGTCAGTATACGGCTATGAGTCAAATAGTCAATTTTTCACCACATTCAGGCATTTGTGTTATTAATGCCTGAATGTGGTTTTAAAATTGACTATTTGACTCATAGCCGTATACTGACCCCCTTGTTCCTGGTAAAATTGATGTAAATCCACATGGTTTTGTACTATAATCATGTGCAAAGACCTTCCTTAGGTATTCTTCTTCTTAATTTGTGAAATATTTTTGATAAACACAAAGGGGTTTTTTATGTAAAAATTCTACCTACATATTATAAATTGAACAAAGCAGTCTAAAAATATTACATAAATTTCACTAATAAGAACTTAATTTCCATATATATATATATTATTGTAACAAAGACCTTATTTTAGTATTAATGAAATCACTTTGTTAATAATTCAACAATATTATTTGTATACATCTCCTACACTGGGTGTGTACTTGACATTTTATCCTTAGCAGCACACTATTGGTTTTATTTTTTGAGGCAAGATTGCTGTTAATCTCCGTAAGTTTTCATGTGTCGTAGGGTGCTGAAGGTCATTTTGATCTGTTGGGCATGTACTATTGGTAATATTTTAACATATTAAGTAATATTTTTCTTACTTTGTATAATATATTTGATAATTATATGACATTTTAACAGTAATGTGAAGTATTTTATGATAATTATACACATTTGCCCCTATGTTAGTTTCTAAAACTGCGTTATCGTAATCTTTAAAGACAAAGTGTTTGGTTGTTAAATCACTACCATGGAATAACTTGGCAATATTTTGTAGCATATTCAATTAACAATTATACTTAATTACAGTTTTTTTTTATAATAACTTATGGTAAATATAAATTTTTTAACTTAAACTGTCACGCGTAAGTCCATTATTTTAATACATGTCATGATTTTTTTTATCCATTTATAGATACAATTAAAAATTATATATACAATTTTTTTTTTATCCATTCATAGACTATTTGATACAATTTTAAAAAGTATGTACCATTTTTTCTATTTCGCAAATATATGAGTTAATTTATTAAACATTTAGTATATGTGTCAACATTTTAGTAGAGATATAAACATTGGTTTCTCTTATACATTTATAGACACCCATTGTATACAGATTTATTAGTTATTCTTGGTTCTATTTTCTATACTTTGATAATATTTTTTATATCTATATTAGTATTTTCTGCTTTTTTTTTGCTAATATTTTAATATAATTATTGTACTTATCGTTTGATTAGTGGGTAGACCATTCACAGAACTCACCAAGGAATCTGCGCCTATATGGGGCTAGTACGCTCCGTAACGCCATATAACTTTGGGTGGATACGAGTAAAAAGCTTATGATGAGTAATATTTTACACTTAAACTTTTTTCTTCTATTTTTTACACTTAAGGTCTTTTTATTTAACATTTTACACCTTTATTTTTTTTTACTTTTAGCAATTTTCTTTTTACTTTTTTTTCTATTTTCACATTTTCTTTTAAAATGTAATTTTACACTTACATTTTTTTTTTAATTTTTTATGTTTTCATTTTTTTTTTAAATTGTATTTTACACTTTAACTATTTTTTTTAAACTTTTTTTTTCTTTTTTTTTTTCTTTTTTAACTTTTTTTTTTTAAATTTTTTTTTCTTTTTTTTAAATTTTTTTTTTCTTTTTTAATTTTTTTTTCTTTTTTAATTTTTTTTTCTTTTTTAATTTTTTTTTTCTTTTTAAACTTTTTTTTTCTTTTTAAACTTTTTTTTTTTCTTTTTAAACTTTTTTTTTTCTTTTTTAACTTTTTTTCTTTTTTAACTTTTTATTTATTTTTTAACTTTTTTTTTTCTTTTTTAACTTTTTTTTTCTTTTTCTTTTTTAACTTTTTTTCTTTTATTTTTTTTTTTTTACTTTTTTCTTTTTACATGTAATTTTTATTAAACTTTTTTCTTTTTACATTTTTTTTTAAATTGTATTTTACACTTAAACTTTTTTTTCTTTTTGCATTTACTTTTTTTTTTTAAATTCGTACTTTGTATAATATTTTTGATAATTATATGACATTTTAACAAGTTTGCTTGTCCTATCACTAAAAATGGTGTAATTTGACAATATTTTGTAGCATATTCAATTAACAATTGTACTTAACTACAGGTTTTTTTTTATATGACTTACGTTACTTTCTTTGATAAGTATAAATTTCTTAACTTAATGTGTTACACGTAAGTCCATTATTTTAATTTTTTTTTAATACATGTCATGATATTTTTTTTTATCCATTCATAGACTATTTGATACAATTTTAAAAAGTATGTATTATTTTCTCTATTTCGCAAATATTTGACTTAATTTGTTAAAAATTTAGTATATGTGTCAACATTTTAGTAGAAATATATACATTGGTTTCTCTTATACATTTATAGACACTCATTCTATACAGATTTATTAGTTACCTTTGGTTCTATTTTCGATACTTTGTTAATATTTTTTATATCTATAGTAGTATTTCCTGCTTTTTTTTGTTGCTAATTATTTAATGTAATTGTGGTACTTGTCGTTTGATTAGTGGGTAGACCATTCACAGAACTCACCACGGGCATCTGTGCCTATATGGGGCTAGTACGTTCCGTAACACCATATGGCTTTGGGTCGATTCGGGTAAAAAACTTATGATGGTTAATCTTTTACATTTAACACATTTCTTTTTTACATTTAGCAATTTTCTTTTAACGTTTCTTTTTTTTTTTCATATTTTTCGTTTGTAAATTTTTTTTTTTAAATTTTAAATTTTTTTTTACGTTTTTCTTTTTTACATTTGTCTTTTTTTTTTTTTTTAATTTTTTTTTTTTTTAATTTTATTTTTACACTTAAAACTTTTTTTATATATATTGTTTTTACTTTTTTTTTTTCATTTTTCTTTTAAAAGTTCATTTTATACAAACTTTTTTTTTTATTTTACAGTTACTGTTTTTTAACTTTTTTATCTTTACATTATATTTTTCACTTAAACTTTTTATTTATTTTTTTACATTTATACTTTTTATAATCTATTTCACACGTAAACTTTTTATTTTACATTTATTAGTTTTATAATTTATTTCACACTTAAACTTTTTTCAAATATTTTTTATATAAATATATATATATTTTTTTTCACTTTTAAAATTTTTTTTTCACTTTTAGTTATTTTTTTTTCTTACTTAACCTTTTAGTTTTTAATTCACACTTAAACTTTTTTTTATTTTTACATTTTTCTTTTTAAACTTTTTTTTTTTTTACATTTTGCTTTTTAAATTGTATTTTAACTTTTTTTTTTTAACATTTATTCTTTTTATAATTTATTTCAAACTTAAACTTTTTCATTTATTCTTGTCTAATGTACAACTACAAACCCCGCTTTCACCCCAATTTTATGTATACGCCTACAAACGTCTCCCTATGAGTACTTTATGTCGCCAATTTTACGAATACACCTCTCAAATTGTCCCCTTGTGGATACTTGATGTCGCCAAATTCTACACATTCACCCTCAATTGTACTCATATGGGAACTTGTTGCCTCTTAGTCTTTGAAAATTTAATCAGCCAGCCATAATAATTCCCCTTGTATGGTGCTACTTCATTTCTACCATCCACCTATGCGTTTTGTTATAGTGTAATTTTATGACATAAGAAAAAATGTGTACTTGTACCAAGCGTATAAATAAACCCCTTTGTATAGCTGCACTGTATCGTTCAATCAAACAACCAATTATAAAACACCCCTAAAACAGCAACATCTAAGACAAATTCCCTTATTCAACACGTATTAGAACAAGTAATAGATCCATTATCTTACATACCAACCCCAAATCTGCTCTTATCAAGCCCAGCACAACAAACAGTGCGATAGAGTAACTTTTACATCATATTCCTAAACAGTAAGCAATTCTAATGCATCCAATTGTGATCAAGGTGAGATCCCTCCTTCTAGTCATAACGATATGATATTTTCCCTCTTAAAATAATAATTTTACGTATGATGTGAAAAACATTTAAAGAACACATTACTTTTATAAAAAGTTTAATTAACCGTAATACAAGGTTTTGGTTCCCAAGGTTCTTTTTCAAAGTATCAGCTTTCATATTAATTACTTTTTTTTCATCCACTGAGACTGATTTCCGTTATATAAATTGTAATTTAAACGTATATTGTTATAAACATTATTTTCATAGAACCCCAGACTGTCATTTTTTATACCCTTAGTACACATGTCAAAAGGTAAAAAAAGCTTTACTTATTAATCTGGTCTACCTTCCTGTACACGATGGTATGTTATTTACCCCCATAGGATGATTCCTCATAGAGTTATATTGCGAAATTATATGCTGGAGTTGGTCACATAAAATATATTTTTCTAAAACCATTCTTGCAAAATTCTTTTCTTTTGTACTAACCATAGTTAAAATATATACACTACTGTCATTCCCTTTAACATAAGTTCATTGTGCAGCTCTAGTGGGACGTAATTGCTCTCACTGAGTTAATTTTTTTGGCACAGATGTATACGTAAATAAAATATATGTAAAATATAAATGAGTAATAAAATATAAATAAATAATAAAATATAAAAGTTGAAATATAAATAAATAATAAAAATATAAATAAATAATAAAAATATAAATAAATAATAAAAATATAAATAAATAATAAAAATATAAATAAATAATAAAAATATAAATAAATAATAAAAATATAAATAAATAATAAAAATATAAATAAATATTAAAAATATAAATAAATAATAAAAAGAATAAATGTAAAAAAAAAAAATTAAATACAAATAAATATCAAAATATAAAGAAATATCAAAAAATATAAATAAATATTAAAATAAAATATTAAAAACTAATATTAGTCTAATTCTGTCATATTTTATTTACTTTCGCCAAATTGAAGTTGTATATACAGCTAATATTATTTTCAAAAACCAACTATTCCTAACATATGTCACAACCCACAGCTTATAATTAAAAATGCGTAGATGCAGTGCGTCGCAAATTTCCACCAATACCCAAATAAAAACGCAAAATAACAAAAAAGCAACTTTCATGTTACATGACACTCCATAGACATCACTTACTGACACCTGATTGGTTCTTAATGAGGTCATCTTCAAACAAGACTCTGATTGGTCCATTCCTGTACAAACACGTTGAGACACGGTGTGACATGCCCATCGGCGACTTGCCCATGGGCGACTCTGCGTCGACACCTGTTCCCCGACGACGCCCCCTGCGTGTGACGTCACTTACTGACACCTGATTGGTTCTTCGTGAGGTCATCTCCATTAGGCCACGCCCCCTCGGCTTGACAGACGAGATCCGCCCTGATCCTCGCAGCACCACAGCTTAGAGCCCGGTACTCCGTCAGATCCTCAATTACTCCCATTACTCCTCGTACTCCTCATTACTCCTCTCACAGATCCTCGCAGATCCACGGCTTGATACCAAGATCCACCAAAATCCACAGAGCACCACCAAAATCCACAGAGCACCACCAAAATCCACAGAGCACCACCAAAATCCACAGAAATCCACCAAAATCCACAGCAGCACCACTCAGATCCTCACAAATCCACCGAAATCCACCAAAATCCACAGAAATCCACCAAAATCCACAGAAATCCACCAAAATCCACAGAGCACCGCCAAAATCCACAGAGTACCGCCAAAAATCCACATTCTTAATGAGGTCATCTCCATTAGGCCACGCCCCCGCGGCTTGACAGACGAGATCCGCCCTGATCCGCCAGCAGCACCGCCAAACTCCACAGAGCACCACCAAAATCCTCATAACTCCTCACAGCACCGCCAAAATCCTCATAACTCCTCACAGCACCGCCAAAATCCTCATAACTCCTCACAGCACCGCGGCTCAGAACCGGCCTTTTTACACTACTCACAGGGTGCTGATAAAAGTATGCCTACTCCATGGGCTGTATTTTTACAGTTTGCTGTATTTTTTAATCACACGTGCTGTATTTTTACAGTTTTCTGTCAAATAATTTTGTTGTAGTTTTTAATCACACGTGTTGTATTTTGACAGTTTGCAGTAAACTATCTTTGCTGTAGTTTTTCATCACGTGTGCTATAGTTTTACAGTTTGTTATAAAATAATTTGCTGTAAAGTTTCCTTGTCTGTGCAGTGTTTTATAGTAGCTGTAAAAACATTTCTTTCATTTCTCTTTACCTGTTATTGTATTTTTTTTTTAATTTTAAAGCATTTTTTTTATAGCACACTAAAAAAAAGCAGCAGGCGAAAAAAATAAAATGTTTTTACAGTTACTGTAAAAATTAGCGGGGTCTTTACTTTATGTGAGTAAAATAAGAATTACAAGGCAACGCGATTCTGATCATATTCGAAGAACAGACAAACAATAATGGTTCGTTTAAGAAAAGATTTATTTAAAAAAAGGCTTGTGTTTTAAAGTAGCTGTAAAAATATTTCTTTCATTTCTCTTTACCTGTTACTGTATTTATTTTTGATTACAAAGCATTTTCTTTTTTTATAGCACACTAAAAAATACAGCAGCAGGCGAAAAATATGAAATGTTTTCGCAGTTACTGTTCTTTACTTTATGTGAGTAAAATAAAAATTACAAGGCAACGCAATTCTGATCATATTCAAAGAACAGACAAATAATAATGGTTCGTTTATGAAAAGATTTATTTAAAAAAAGGCATTTAAACAGAGAAAACTATAAATTGAACTAATCGTTATGTATAATTATGAATGCAAAAACACGAGCAAATCATTATAGATAAATATTTGACATCTAACACTCGTACAAACCTCTTCAAATTGTCTTTTTTGCTATTCTGATCGTAGGAAGGTATATATATATATATATATATATATATATATATATATATATATATATATATATATATATATATATATATATATATATATATATATATATATATATATATATATATATATTTAACTTTAGAATCACAATAACATTTAATTATAAACTCTAACAATGTATCTCCATTAAAGAACACTAGAATATTTGAGGAGTGTGCATGTGCAAAAACAAACATGTCAAAAAATAAAAAATATATATATGAGCATTTAATTTTATAAAAAAAGAATGACATTTACCCGTTTTGGAATTTTTTTTTAATATTTCCGAAAATATCCCTTTTATTGGGTTAGAGGGAAAGTTCTGTCGTATTTTAAAGAAAATATTTGAATTCATTTATAAAAATATGTGTTTAATATTAATCAATTATATATGCTCCGTTATTTGTTACAACCTGTTGCCATCTTTCAGGTAACCTGTGAATTCCTGTTTTTCCTGTTTTTTCTCATCCTTGGAGTTAAAATAGTCAGCAACTGCCTTAGAAACACTTTCAAAAGACGTGAATTTTTTTCCCGTTAGATAACTTTGCAGCAAGATTTTTTTCTCTTAATATTCTCGTAAAGAATCCACTTTTCATCTCCAGTAACCAGCCTGTCCAAAAACGGCTCCACATTGTGTCTAATCAGATGTGATGAACACATTCTTACACGATCAGACAAATTCTTTTCCGTTAATTCATGTGGAACCCAAACACTTTGCTTTAACATAAACCCAACAGATTTAATGTGATCTCCAACAGTTGTATGATGAATGCCAAACTCTTCTGCAATTTCTCGACTTGTTAAATGTGGATTTTTTTTCCAACATGGATCGCAAAACATCATTATCGATCTTGGATGGTCGTCCAGATCGATCACTTTCTTTGAGGCTCAGATCCCCGGAACGAAATTTGTTAAACTATCTTTGACAAGTACGAACATTTACAATATCTTTTCCAAATACCGCACATAAATTTTTACATGCAACCGATGCATTGCTTCCTTTTTGGAATTCATATAAAATGCAGTATCGTAAATGCACTTTATCTACTGACATGTTTTTCCTTTAAATATCACAAGTAAATGATGAACGGTAAAAAAGGGCACCTTTTATATTATACAGCAGCTAAAAGAACAAAAAAAAAATCCTATTGACTCACTAGCCAGTTGTTCTTTTTATTTACAAGAAAAATCACCTGCCTATTTAAAATACGACAGAACTTTCCCTCCAACCCAATATTTTAAAACTTGAAAATCCAAAGCTCCATAGAAATGGATGCATGTACCAAAAGTTTCTTTTTATTTTGGGAAGTGCGGTCGGACTTGCATGTTTCTTGCACGCTATTCATTTCAAATATTAATGATGGCAACTTTTCTAAAATATCGATGTTTTTTTTATGTTGCCATTTTAACAATGAAATGTTTTAACCCGGTGTTCCTAAATTGCCATCAATATAGGGCAATGAGTAGTTTCAATGCACACATTCATTATGTGTGGAAGTGTGACTATAAATAAGGTTGCATGCAAACCAATGCAGTTAACATGATTTAAATACAGTTTAAGTACTTAGTATTTTAAATACTTTAAGTTTTTTGGACACAGTATAATTAATTAATAATTATAACTTAATTTAGATTCTACAATTAAAATTATATTATTTGACACAATTAGTTTCGGTAAGTACCTTATTGTGTTTGTACATTTGATACAAGAATAACAAGTAGCTTTTATAACATATGATGAACATCAAAAATACTAAACAATTATTTCTTCAAATAATCTGCAAGATGTTCATAATATTATTGAAAACTTTAGTCATCTTTCCAAAGTTCTCATTTAAAGAGTAATCGGCTGTCATCACTATTTTAAAAATTGCGTATTAGTTTCTTTCAACAACTTTTGACAATTTTTATTTTACAGCAGTTTTTGATGGTTGCTAAACGTCGCTCTAGAGCTGCACAGTTGGCAATAGTTCGGGGTTATCTATAAAAAAAAGACTGGGGTGCAGTGTATCGTATTTTTTAACCATGGTGAGATGACGATGACAAATCATAAGCTGGCATCCGAAGCAATCTGAATAGGCGTCAGAGCATTGGACCATGATCAGATTTAACGTGCACCAGTACTGTATACACGCTGTTGGAAATTGAGAATAATTTATGATGACTTTCGTAATTTAGTAGTGAATCTAGCAATCGTCATATCACTAGATCGCTACATCTTAACTTTGATCAAGTCCCCCAGTAGTTTTTGAACAGGAATAAGCTGAAAAAAATTATAAATCAGTGAAAATATTATTATATCAACAAGGGAAGTTGCCGAACACTGAGAAGTTTTATAAAAAAACAACTTTAAAGCTACACTTATTGTAAGCAAACTACCAAAATTTTCAAATTTAAATTAGTGGCATACAATTATTTAAAATAACTCTGCTCTTAATCAATCAAATAATTTATATAAAGTTTACTCAAATAATTAAGGGCTTTTTCAGAACACGTAATTAAAAATGTTTAATATAATTAAAAAATCAATACACAAACTCCATTGATGAAATCAATTCAAAGGGCCAATATTATTGATAGTTAATTTTTAAATACAAACTATATCACGATTTTTTTTTTTAATTTTAAATTAGATGTTTCGAGAAACATTTACTTATTAGTTTTTAATCATTTAAGAAATAAAAATACAAAATTTAAAACACATAATTTCACAATAAAAAATATGCTTGTATACATTTAGTCTCCTTCTAAAAACAAGTAACGAATGTAAAAGTATTCCAGAAAATATTTATTATAAACACAGCACGGAATAATAAATCTTCCTTGGAACACGAATCGTTTCAAAGCAGGCGCCAAAAAATTTCGAACCCGACTGATGCACTTGACAAAGAAACGTAAAAATGTAGTGATCTTACGATCGGAAGATTGCTAGCTTCGGTACTATACTATTAAGTGGTCTAAAATTTCTAACAAATTATACTAGCGTGTATACAGGACTAGTGCACGATAAATCTGATCAGTGTCCATTGCTCTTACTCCTATTCAGATTGCGTCGTGTGCCAGCGTTGTGTCCTCGTCAGCTGACCATGGTTAAAAAATACGAGGCATCGTTCCCGGGTCTTTCTTTCGAGATAGGCCCCGAACCGCCGCCAATAGCCAACTGTGCAGCTCTAGTTCGACGTTATTTAATCTAACCAAACAAATCAAGTAAGTGAGAGAGCTCAACTTACACTTAGCCGAAGTGCACCTTCTTATAATTATAAGTTCTTTGAAAGTACTGGCAGTGGCGGCTCGTGCACTACAGCAAGTACAGCCGGGCTGCACCTAATTTTATTATATTTTAAAACTAAAAATTATATATTTTACTAATTTTCTTAAATGAAGATTAGAATTGGAAATGAAGATGAAATTTCAACTCTAAGTAAAAAAAATCTCCGATAAATAGCAAACGTGTTTCCGTAATGCACAAATTCAGGAGAAGAAAAAACTCCATTCAATCAAAATTGCAGCTAAAAAGCGAAGTTCGAAATCGGCTGCATCGTTGCCATGGCAACCTTACGTAGTATGACTTCCCCAGCACGCTAAAATGGAGGATGTGACGACACAAACGTAGCGCAAAAAGGGGGGGGGGGGCACATGTTTTCGGCTGCACTACCATTTTTGGCCACGGGTCGCCACTGGGTACTGGTCTCGAAACTGATTCGTTAATAATATCACATGGTACACGTCAGACGGGTTCTGAAATTTTTTCGAAAACAGGTTATTTCACAATGTGCTGTAAATTGTGTTTACAGAACGAGCTGTAAAGAATTACAACATGCGCTATATTTATGCTAAGAAAATGTTGTATTTTTATAGTAATTTTTTGCAGTCCGTCGTCTAAAAAAAGTGTTTTATAAAAAATAATCTGATTAATGTGTTTGTAAACGCAATATCTCAAGAACTGATTGTAGTACAAATACCACATTTGATAAATATCTTTCAGTTGCTGCTTTTTATACAAGCCAAATCACATTCATTTCTTGCATAACATTTGAGGAGTAACATTATTATCTATTTGAATGCTTCTGGATATGAGCAGTCTTGTGAACTCTATCCATAGAGCGAATCACTTGACTGTTCATCTGCAAAAGTAATCTAGAAGTCCAAGTCTAAAATAACTAACGGATTTCCACTTGAATTAAAAAATGTTCAATCGTTTATTTATTTTTTAATAAGCATTTTTAAAAAGATTTTAGGAGAGTGGCAAATCCTGTTTGTAATGGAAAAGCACCTCCAAAGACAAAATGTGGGCATGGGAAAATCAATCTTCCCACACACAAAACTGTTGATTGTCAAAGGACATCTTGAATCTTATATTATGTTTGAACACTATGAATGGCAAAGACATTAAAATATCTATTCATTTCCTGTTAAAAAGTACATTTTCCATCGTTAAAACTTCTGGTGCTTGCTTACACTATGAGAGTCGATTTTCAGAATGGTATTTTACTGTAATTGGATGGGTTTGAAACCATTTAAAAGCAGTGATTAAACAAGAGTTTGAACTTGCATTTTACAGGGAGGTGGATTTGAAGACTGTTAGAATACATCAAGTCCATATGGTTTACAAACGATCCCTCCTTCAAGGTGGCTGACTTAAATTATTAGAGTGTTGTTATGCTAAAACTTGATAACTTACAAAATTAAAAAATATATATTAGAGTTAATAAGATATGGTGTAACGTATGTAGCATTTTTAAAATTTTATTAAGAAACACTTTTATTGTTCCAATCTGAATGACAATTTTTATATTGATTTATGTATTTTGGTATAAACTTTTTGGCAAATTGTTTGACATTCTATAAATTAATGCAGTTAAGGGTCTAAAAATGCGGAAAATACATTTACTTTTTTTATTGTTTTTAAGAAAATAATTTTATATATTAAAACAAAGATTGAATTTTCTTTCTATTCTTTGATGGAATTTCAACTTATATAAATTAAAAAAGAAATGCATGGAGACATGACATCCAGTCAAATCTGTAGTTTTGAAAGAAGATAGCTAAATTACTGTTAAAAAAAGGTATTGAAAAATAAGTAAAAATGTACTGATTATATCCGACGATCATCTGAATACTTGAGTTTCATTTTTGAAAAAGACATGTACTCAAAAATGAGTAAAAATGAATATAAAAAGAGCAGCAGCTTGCCTTTAAAAGAATCACTTTTAAAGAATACCGACAATTACAACTCAGACTTACTGGGAATCGAACACAGGTCTGCAGCACAGCTGTCCACAGTTTTATCCGTTCAGCTATCAAGGACAAGCGAAGAACTTATAAACAGAAGTAATGTTAAAAAGGTGCGGCAAAAAAATGGGAAGTTAGATAATTGAATTGTAATAACTCAGTTTCAAATTAAGCAATCGACATAAAATAATGCGGAAAACCATATTCTGAACAAATATTTTCAGTTTGTTAGGTCGCTTTGTTAAGATAGCTTGAACAGAAGCTGAGATTACCAATATTAAATCACACTGTTCATTTTTGCAAAAGTACAATTTCTTAAATTTGAGTATGTCATCGCTCGTTTACGATGCAAATGTACTTAAAAAAACAAGTACGTGCATGTACTCATTTTAAGCACCTTTTTTTACAGTGTAGTTTCACCATTTTACGGTCTTACCACGGATACCATTTAGTGGTGAAACGTTGTACCAAAACTCATAACGTTGCATAAAACTCAAAATTCGAGTTTTCTTGGTATTTTAGTAGTACTATTTTTGCAGCAAAGCTGGCAACCCTCCGAACGCAAAATCATAACTTTTTACTTTTCTTTGTCAAGTCCACCGATCGGGCTCGAACTAGGAATCTTCTGATTCACAGCTGAAGGCCTTTATCCACTGGGCCACGGAGGCCAATGTTCTTCGTTGTGCTTCTTGGATGGGATACTCAGGCTTGTTGATGTAGCGACAACGAATATTTCCGTTGCAGTTAAAGAGGTTGACCAATTGATGCTTTGACCAATTGACGCTTTTTTCCGATAAAGGATTTTTGGTTCAACTAGATTCCACCATAATATGGTGTAATTTGCTGCAGACCTCTGTTTTGCTATGGTCAAGCGACGGTCGGGCTCGCAACGCTAAGCCCCCTCCCCTCAAAAAAATAATAATAACGCCACCTCGTCAAAGCAGCCAATAATAAACGAACGCCCGACGGGACTAAGCTTAATATACTCTGCACAACTCCTTATGTTAAGCCGCGTCTGTAAAACATATCCCAGAAAACGAACTACATTTCGTACAAAAAAAAAAAACAGTATTGGTAGAATCGTATCAGTGCAACCTTCCCAATTAGATCAACGTTTTCCCGCCACATTCATGAGTTTAATAACACTTGGTTAATTAGTGTCGAAGTTACGCGTTAAACATCTCTGTTACCGAATCGTACACTGTTAAAAATTTGGTAGGACCTTGCACCAAAATTTGGTACCAGTTTAGTTGCAACCAAAATTTGGTGCTTATTTCCACCATTTTATGGTGCTACCAAGAATACCATTTAATGGTGAAACTTTGCACCAAAACTCGTATTTTCGCTACACCATTTTGGTGAAACGTTGAACCAAAATTCGGGTTTTTGTTAATCCATTTTATGGTGAAACTAAGCACCAAGACTCGTATTTTCCCTACACCATTTTGGTAAAACGTTGAACCAAAATTCGGGTTTTTGTTCATCCCTTTTATGGTGAAACTAAGCATCAAAGTTTGGTTGCAGTTAAATGGGTACCAAATTTTGGTGAAACGTTGCACCATAAGTATTTTCGTTACCCCTATTAAAATTTTGATTAGATCAAATTTTCTTATAATTTAGAGCTATATTTACAATCCTGTATATTTCAACAATTTCACAAAATAATTTGAAATTACTGTGCAATTATTTAAATAGTATATTCAAAGGAAATCTTTCCATTATTAAGGAAAACATTGTTTACTTATATGTTTTTTCAAATTTAATGTCACATAAACCTCAATAAATTGTGCTAATTTAATTAGTATATATACTCAAAATTAAATAAAAACTTTACATTATAGATGAAAATGATAGTAAATCATTTTTATTTATTACTAATATAATTTATTTTATTTTTATTGCCAATTACAAAAAAAACAAAAAACATGTACAGTACATAATATATTTCATAGAGAAAACAATATAGTTAATTGAATTAATATCATAAAATTACAAATTGGGCTATTTGCAATTATTGGAGTTGGTTGGTATTGAGTAGGTTGGTTGGATGGTCTAACTAGAGCTGCACAATGGACTATTTAGAGATGTATTAAGAAGCAAAGACCCACAAATACTGGCTCAGGATATTGGCCAGATGACCCTAATCGGTTAGATAAGAACGACACCTAATCTGACACACCCTACTCTCGAAAATTCCATACCACAAACAACTTTAAGACATTTTAACATGACTGATTTAACATGAAACAGACTCCTCTACAGTCAGTTTCTGGTTCGCCAAACTTGGATTTAAAATCCAGTGGAATAGCAAATTTTTCTCCCGTACGACCCTTATGGCTGAAAGTTATACAATCAAAAAAATTAATTTGAAAATATAATATTTTATAAATATATTTTTTATAAAATTTATTTTAATATTACTAGGCCTATTTGTACAAACGTTTAAGATTGAAATTACTTTAATACCCAATTGAGCATATTATTGGGGAAAGAATAGAAGCCGAGTTCGCCTTCAATTTCAGTAAGCCTTTTTCCTAGCTTTTTCAACAGTTTTTATAAATATTTTCATTATAAAAACTGTTGAGATAGCAAGACAACTTATAACCATAAAATCTAAACTTCTAGAAATCAATCCTAAATTAAATGCAATCAAAGACAAATAAACAAATAATAATACTGTAGTTAAACTCATTTACTGATATTAGCAAATGTACTCACTTTTTAAGGAGATATTAAAAAAATCTAATTTTTCTATAGCATTTACATATTGTGTGAATGCTATATGCCAGCCACACTGATGGAATTTATTTCAAGAGCACCAGTATCATATCTCCGGCTTGAACACTTTTGGGCACACATTTTAGAGTGGGAGTGCCATAGTTACGAAGCACATAACATGATTTTAATGAGTTTGTATATGTTGCTACAAATGCTGAAGTATTTTCTATTCTAACAATGAGGAAAATTTGAAAGCTTGGGTGCGTAAGGAACATTTGCATACAAAGTTATTTTGCATACATGAAAGTCTTCCACACAATCTTGAAGCTTCCGCACACTGTTGGATATCCAGAATACTAAGAAATTGCATAAGCAGATCGATGCACATTTTATCCTACAATCTTCATGTTCGGAGAATTCACACACAATGGCAGAGGGGTGGCGTAGGAATTAGTGCCATAGTTACGAAGCACATAACACGATTTTAGATGTTGCTACAAATGCTGAAGTATTTTCTATTCTAACAATGAGGAAAATTTGAAAACTTGGGTTTGTAAGGAACATTTGCATTTACGAAAGTTTTCCACACAATCTTGAAGCTTCCGCACACTGTTCGAAATCCAGAATACTAGAAATTGCATGAGCAGATCGATGCACATTTTATCCTACAATCTTCATGTTCGGAGAATTCACACACAATGGCAGAGGGGTGGAGTAGGAATTAGTGCCATAGTTACGAAGCATGTAAAATGATTTTAGTGAGATTGTGTATGTTGCTACAAATGCTGAAGTATTTTCTATTCTAACAATGAGAAATTTTTTAAAACTTGGGTTTGTAAGGAACATTTGCATACAAAGTTATTTTGTATACATGAAAGTTTTCCCACACAATCTTGAAGCTTCCGCACACTGTTGGATATCCAGATTTGGCCACAAGGCCATTTTGCGTCACAAATTTGGTGGAATCAGTATAGAGCGAAAAAAAAATTCATTAGGAGATAAAGCCTTAAAAACATGTTTCGTCACATGTAAATTGTAGAGGTTTGCAATGTCTTGTCACTACGTTAATGCAAGTTCTATAAATGTATTCAACGTTGGTACTCAGCATCTTGGATAAATATTCTACCAGGTGAGAGAATTCCAATTCAGGACATCAAGCAGTAGCTGCCAGTTATCCCTTAGGATTCAAGTTGTTGTAGAGTGCGTCTCTTAGAAATAGGTTGACTGAGGCAACTTATGTTATAAACGTTACCTCAGACACCTTTACGTTAGAGCCCCACAATGTCAGTTCAATAATGATCTTTAAAATAGAAAAAAAGTAAATTGCCATTAAAAGACTTCAGTAACAATGGCATAGAAAAGAGCTACATTATTAACTTTTATTACAAAAATTTTAGTGTGAGAGTAACATCTAACTTTGTTTTAACCTTTAAAATGTGGGTGTTTGGTTTTAACATGGGATTCTGGTTGAAATATCAACCACCCATCCTGTAAACGTTAAAAGACAAATTATTGGCTAACGTTTTATTAGGCTTTACGGCTACTCTTGTTTATAAACGAAACATAATTAAGTGTTTTTCAGTGATTTATTAATTTATGAAATAGCCAATTCTTTTTACCCGATTCTGAATCATTAATAATAGTATAAAATGTAGTAAAAATAAATATTTAAACATTAAGTTGTATTTAGCAAAACATAAAGGTAAAGAATACATACATATGCAAAAAAGGGAACTATTTGGGTCACCGTAGAATAGATTGATTGTGCAAATGCATTAAACATTTTATTGGTTCGTTGCACTAACATCCCACTAGACTTCAAAATTAGCTATTAGCGATGGTTTGAAAACTATCCCGAAGGAAAAAATCAGGGACACATCTCTATAATTTTTAACCATGGTCAGATAACACAAAGACAACTTCCGAACTGGCACCTCAGTCCCCAAGTTTTCATACCATAGCCAACATGAGCAGACTCACACTTGGACCACGATAAATTTAACGTAAAACAGCCCCAGAGGATGTTTGGCAAAAACAAAAAATAAACATACAACCATTTTGATTATGGGCTCGGTACTCTTTCAACAAGAATAATGTATTTTGTAATAGATATTTGACAATACAATTATTTTACAAACTGAAAATTAGTATTGTCATTTATGAATGTTAAAATGCACTGTACGGTCCCTCAGCTTTTAACAGTTACCATTTTCGGCAACCCTTCAGGGGGGGAAATGGAGTTCTTATGTTGGAGACAAAACTGGTTTTTGTTGCCAAGAATGTGGTAGCGTTGCGAATATAGCTTTTGGTAAATTCTTAGAACACGGTGCCCCTCGGTCCAATATTCAAAATTGGCGGTATTCGATGTTATACTAATTCGCTAACATGTTATTGGCGACAAAAACTTTTTTTTTTGCCAATTAAAGAACTCTATTTTCCTCTAGGCAAGGTTGCCAAAATGAAAATTTTATTGTCCTAGGAACCAACCTAGCCTTTTCAAAAATCTCACCATCTCCAAGGGGGCTGTACAATACATTTTAACTAGATGGACTTATTTTACTGAAGTAATGAGTACACTGAAATGAATAGTAGCTTAAATAAAACAAAGCATGTTGGTAGTCAGCAAAACTATCTACATTTCAAAAATTGCATTAAAGTTAAATTTTTTCGCCAGTGTTTTACATGTTTTGGCAAAGTGTTTCTTTATACTTAAATTTAAACTATCCATTTATTGTATATTATACGCACTCAACTGAAATTTAATCCTAGAATACTAACCATACGTAAATTTTACGTAATTTCCCATTGACTTTACATAGTAAACAAACAAGTTTAGTATTGTAAAGGTTAAAAAAATGCTAAATGTTTTACCCTATTGTTCATTTAATTAAAAAAAATGTTATTCATGATTTAAAACATAGATATATATTTTTTATATAAAGCTGTAAAATTTACAATAAATTTTTTTTCATTGGTTAAAATTCAGACTTGCGATCTTGAAAAGCAACAGAATACAACGGCCGTAGTTGACAACGACGTTATACTAATCTGTTTATATTTGAGCTTTATACGAGTAAAAACACTTAAATATCATAAAACAAACATTTAATTACAATAACCATGAAATAAAATATTTAACTTACTTTGATATTCGATTAACATAGTCCGATACGTTAACATTAATACGAAGATACATGAGGGGATTCCCCGCTTCGTTTTGCCGGTTCGTAGATACAGAGAAGTTTCGGTTGCAGTTTAGGATATTGAACTATTCTGGTAAAAACTGGCACCATTCTCGATAAAAGATTTTTGGTTCAACCTAGGTCAGGGGTCGGCAACCTATTGAAACGGAAGAGCCAAAAGTTACAATTTACAAAATTTCCCAGTTTTTAAAGAGCCACTAAAAATTTTCGTTTCAATAATATAATATTTGCTTATATATATTTGATTTTTGATTTAAATAAACGGCTTTAAATGTGGAAAAAAGATTATTCATATAAGAACACAAATATACATAGTTACATCAATGTGAGCATCGGTTTTGCATGCCTTTTAAAAGTTTGATGAAATCTAGCTTATAACTTGTTGTTTTAAGTTTCAAGCACGACTCTAGATTTTTATTTGTTAGTTGACTTCTAACTTGACTTTTTATTATATTCATGCAAGAGAACGCTTGAATATGACCACTCCATATACCAACTTTCTCCACCCAAGCACGTAGCCAAGGGGGGGTCCAGGGGGTCCGGACCCCCCCCCCCCCCCTTCAGGTCAAGATTTTTTTTGTGCCATATACTACTCTCTATTGTTCTTGTCAATAGCGACAAGTTATCCATAAAAAACGCCAGTGGCGGATCGTCCACTACAGCAAGTACAGCCGGGCTGCACCTAAATTCATTAGTGTATACTAAAATAAGATGTTTTACTAATTTTCGTAAATGAAGATTAGAATTGAAAATGAAATTTCTACGGTAATAAACAAAATCTCCGATAAATAGCATGCCTGTTACCGTAATGCACAATTCTGGAGGGGGAAAAACGCCATTCAATCAGAACTGCACCAAAAAGCGAAGTTCGAAATCGGCTGCATCGTTGCCATGTCAACATCTACGTAGTATGGAGATTCCTCCCCGTGCTAATGCACTGCATTTGTGAGAAGGTACAGCCAAAATTAATTTTCTTGTTTTAGCTGCACTTGAGATTCGATATGCTGATTGGCTCGTGCGTGAAACGCTGGGATGGGTGGGTGAAACGATAACTTACGAGAATATATCTCCAAACGGAAATGGTTTTCGTGATAAATTTACTGTTTTTCTGTTGTTTCAGGACCATTATGGTCCTGTTGTTGTTTCGTTATTTAAGTTAATTTTAAAATTGACCGATTCACATCTTTAAAAGAAAAGAAGATTGCTTTAATTTTCAAAAAATAAGTAAGTGTTTTCTATTTTTTCCGCATGTTATCATTTCGTAAAAATTTAAAGGAAACTTTGATTTGAGTAGGAGGGATTCAAGATCACCCTTGTTTATTCGTAAACGTGTTTAAACTGCTCTTGGAGGTTTTTTTTTTTTTGGGGGGGGGGGGGGGGGTCTTTTTGAAAGGAACAGGAGGACAATGAGTTGTCGTAGGTTTGACAATGGAATCGCTTACAAACCTTTTTCAACAGTTTTCTTTGGAAGACGATTTGTGTGTATCATTAGTCAAATATCCACTTTTACAAAGAAACTGTCAACTTGTGCTACCAATAGAATACTTTGTCGGAAAAGGCGCGTTGAAATTGTAGCAAGCACATGTCAAGGGCCACAAAGAAAGGCTTTTCTGGGAATTGTAATGTATAGTCTACTTAGCTTCGTCCTCATGGTCCTGTCATCCTCACCTGTTTGTAATTAACTGACCCTTGGACAGCCGTTTTGGCTGATAGATGCTCTCTTCATTGTGACAAGAGCATTGTCGTTCTATGCTTGTGGAGGCAAGTCCTACAGGTTTTGGAATGAACCCTACACTACAAATGCATTGTCCCGAGCTCTAAGGTCCGGAGAGTCTTAGGGGACTATATCGACAAAGAGAATGAAGAGGTAGAACAGCTCTATTTCACGACTAGTTATTTCAGAGTACAGACGGCAAATTTAGGAAGCATTTTTTTAGTTCAAACAAATGGAGGTTTTTTCTATCAGCATATTTTACTGTTTTGAAAGTAAGTAAATATTTCTGTATTCTAAACGTCATACCATATCTTTCCTAATGAAATGGACTTTTGTAATTATGCTAATCAATTGGCAGTGACTAATTAAAATGTTTGTTTTTCTATACATTGTTAAGTCAATAACACTAAGAATGTTTATGTATAGAAACTAAGTCGAAGATCATTTTAATCTTGAACAACATATAAATTACTTATAATAAATGAAATTTCAGCATCGAATTAGTGTAAATACTAGGAAAATACGTTTTACATAAAATCAAAATTTCTAATAGTTTTATTGAATCATTGAATATTTATATATTCAACAATTTATTATTTATTTCATTTTACTAATATTTAATTTGATTATTTATATTTATCCAAAACATTATCCAATTTAACTTTTCTTGTACTCAATAAACTCTGGCTCATGTCAAAAATTGTATATATTTTTTATATTACTAACACTTTATGTTTTTTAAAAGCAGAAAAATTTTAATTTGAAAACTATTTATAAAATTTATTAATTTAAGTAGCTAAAATAAACATAATTTCAAATATTTATTTGTTAAAAATGTAAAAGGTAAATAGCTTAAAACTAGACATTGAGGCATAAAGTCATATTTACGAACTTTTATTGTAAAATATTTTGTTTGTTTTGTTAAATTAGACGAATCAAGTTTATTTAGTTACAATAAATATCGGAAAGATCTTTTTGCGAGACAGAAACACAGTTGATGTAAGAGTGACAAAACAGTTGCGCTGTTCTCAAAATGTGAAATAACTGCGCCGAGCGAAATATTAAAAATATTTGCTAATAAAAGAATATTGGGGAGCAAAGCAAGTGCACCAAACTCATATATTTCTACCAGAAAAAAAGACGGGAGATCGTTATTGTCAGAAAAAATTTATATAACTTTTTTATTAATATTTTCTATTTTTGTTGTGATTATGTTAATACAACAACGAAAAATGAAATGTTTTAATCCTTAAAACATACGATTTGCATTTTAAAAAACATTGCATTTTGGAAACTCAAATACTCATACTGAAGGGAAAACAAACAATTTCATTTATAGTTCAAATTTTTTTAATTTAAAATTTTAATTAAAATTTGCTCTAAATGTCAAAGCTGGGGAAGAAACTACCCCCCCCCCCCCCCAAATCGTAGCAACTGTTGGACCCCCCCCCCCCCCCTTAGCAAAATCCTGGCTACGTGCTTGCTCCACCTCATTGTAGCATTCTGGAAGACTATTCCATGCGCCAGAGCATATTTTAAGGAATTTCAACTGGTGGGGCAAATTAAATTTTGCAGAAAGTAGACCCCAGAAGTTAATGAAAACTTGGTATTTAAAATATCAATTTTAAACTAATTTTATAAACTTAGTTTAAAATTATATGTTCTGTAAAAAGTTAATTAAAAAGTTTATTTAAATTTTTTTTTTATCTAATTCAAGAAATTTTCTAACGATTCATAAAAGGATGTTTTATTTGCTGTCATAAGGCAAAATTTTATTTAAATATTATTAAATTTAATTCGTTAATTCAATTTAATAATTATTAATTATCAAAAGAATAAAGTGCATATACATCTAAATATGTACACTTAAGTACACTTTAGACAAGTACCCGACCATATTACAAACAAAATGTTCATTAATACCTTAATAAGTAGACATTACATTAATTACATAACATTACATTAATAAGTAGCATTTACTTCATAAGATGAACAATAATATTCTATATATTTGTATTCTGAAAATATTATGTTTTATAGCACAAAAATGTAGAAAAATAAGTAGTTTTAAGTTTTTAAAAAACTTTATCATATCAGTGTATTGTAATATACATTAGCTAAGGTTAGACATAATAATTTCTTAAAACTTGTTGTCATTCAGGAAAAATGCTTTTACATACTCTCAGTCCTTGTAAATTGCTGCTTCTGGCAACTTTTGTTGCCGTTCCTTCACCTACAGAAATTTTAGCACTGACGGGCGGGGATTGAAAAAGGCTGTTCCTTTTCCATTTAAGGCTATGATGATTCTCTTATTAATAGTGTCAACGAGATTAGCTGACTGCCTATGATCATGACTACGTTAGTAATATTCCTGGCGTAATAACATGAAAATTATGTGAATAAAACTCCTTTTCCAAACTCCACTTTCCTTAAAGCCCTCATTTTTTGAAAATGTTAAATAATTCGTTTTCAAGATTAAAACAAATGAAATATTCTGGTGGGGAAATAGAAATTTATTGTGAATTAGAGTTATTCGATATTCTTTAAAAATATTGGAAGCATTGCCTTTTTCATCAAAGTATGCTAAAATAAAAATTTAGGGTAAATAGTTAAAAAAAATCAGTATTAAATGGCATTTACAAAAGTCTTGACATTTTTTACATTGTTTTGAAGTAATTTATTTTTTTAACCAAACTTTCAATTTCAAACACTTTTTCATTTCTATCAACCTTATCAATTAGTTAAGAAATTAAAGTTACTCATATGTTTAATAATGTTTCATGTAACGTACGAAATAAATATCCAATGAAAGATTTGGCGACGATGCAAAGACGTACTGTCCCAGAACTTGAATGTATTACCGCATGGCTTCTTATGTATGATAGTTGGCACTTTTGTTATTAATTCGATTAGCCTGTTAGCCATCAGCGATTAGACATTATTAAAAAGTAATATACCCATTTTTTTTACCTTTTTGATTAATTTGTATTGGTATCAATATATATTGAAAATATATAAAAATAAACCAGTTTCATAGCATTTTTAATAAAAAACATTCGATGCAAGTAACAAAAAAAATATATTTTTTCAAATAAATTATTTTAACCTTATTTTTGCTGTGGTTTCCCTCTAGACATTAGTACAATAATAACTTATATATGCTAATTTTAGTTACCTTAGAATTATACATCCATGATATATTTTGCTCATATAAAGAAAGCAATCAAAATTTAAAAAATAAACTTATACATTTATATTCATAAGCATAATCTTTTTAAACATTGGCTCAACTTCCATATAGTTTATGCATTTTATTAAAAATTAGAGCCTTGAGTCCTCCCTCCAAATAATTTTGAAAAGTTTACGCCTCTGTTTATATTTATTAAAATTCATAAATATTGATCCCTTCAAATTGTTATTACATCGGGAAAATATGTTATTTACATATTTTCCCCCAAAAGTAAAAATTATAAATCTCTTTTAACTATACAAATAAAATTTAATTAAAATACACACTGTGTATTTTAATTAAAATACACACCATAATGTTTTGGATAAATATAAATAATCAATTTAAATATTAGTAAAATGAAATAAATAATAAATTGTTGAATATATAAATATTCAATTGATTCAATAAAACTATTAGAAATTTTGATTTTATGTAAAACGTATTTTGATTTTATGTAAAACGTATTTTAATAGTATTTACACTAATTCGATGCATTGAAATTTCATTTATTATAAGTAATTTATATGTTGTTAAAGATTAAAATGATCTTCGACTTAGTTTCTATACATAAACATTCTTAGTGTTATTGACTTAACAATGTATAGAAAAACAAACATTTTAATTAGTCACTGCCAATTGATTAGCATAATTACAAAAGTCCATTTCATTAGGAAAGATATGGTATGACGTTTAGAATACAGAAATATTTACTTACTTGCAAAACAGTAAAATATGCTGATAGAAAAAACCTCCTACATTTGTTTAAACTAAAAATATGCTTCCTAAATTTGCCGTCTGTACTCTGAAATAACTAGTCGTGAAATAGAGCTGTAAGCTGTTCTACCTCTTCATTCTCTTTGTCGATATACTCCCCTACGACTCTCCGGACCTTAGAGCTCGGGACAATGCATTTGTAGTGTAGGGTTCATTCCAAAACCTGTAGGACCTGCCTCCACAAGCATAGAACGAAAATGCCCTTGTCACAATGGAGAGAGCATCTATCAGCCAAAACGGCTATCCAAGGGTCAGTTAATTACAAACAGGTGAGGACGACAGGACCATGAGGACGAAGCGAAGTAGACTATACATTACAATCACTACAATTCCCAGAAAAGCCTTTTTCTTTGACCCTTGACATGTGCTTGCTACAATTTCAACGCGCCTTTTCTATTGGCAGCACGAGTTGACAGTTTCTTTGTAAAAGTGGATACACAAGTCGTCTTCCAAAGAAAACTGTTGAAAAAGGTTTGTAAACGATTCCATTGTCAAACCTACGACAACTCATTGTCCTCATGTTCCTTTCAAAAAGACCCCCCCCCCCCCCAAACCCTCCAAGAGCAGTTTAAACACGTTTACGAATAAACAAGGGGTGAAACTGTCCGCGCTTCCTTTCCAAAGCGGCTCTTTGTAGTAATACACTAATGAATTTAGGTGCAGCCCGGCTGTACTTGCTGTAGTGGACGATCCGCCACTGGCGTTTTTTAGGGATAACTTGTTGAAATTGACAAGAACGATAGAGAGTAGTATATGGCACAAAAAAAAAATCTTGACCTGAAGTGGGGGGGGGGGGGGTCCGGGCCCCCTGGACCTCCCCCCTTGGCTACGTCCTTGAATGAGGCAATTCTCAGTGCTGAACAAAAGGATTTTTGGGGATGGGTAAAAGGCAGTGGTAAAAGCTAGACGGGGGAGGGGTGTGAAAGATTTTCTCCCTTGCGGCGAAATAGGTCCTTTTCACCTGAAGAGACATCTGTCTCTGTCCATTCATTCCTATGCTACAACTTCAAGTTTATGTTTTTACTATGGAAAATGGATAGAACAAAAAAAAAGTCCTGTGGGGCAATTCTGTATGACTGGTGGGGCATTTCTACACACTGGTGGGGAAAAATCCCCACCAACTCTATGTTAAAATAGGCCCTGCCATGCGCCGAATATGAGGGCCTCAACTCGCGGAATTTCTTTTAGAGCTGTCCACTTGTGCATGCATTTCTGGACCTCCAACTCTTCCAACTTGCTCTCGAGTTTTGTGAACTTGCCACTCCACAAGTCTTTGGTTTTCAAATCTAACAATTGCATTTGGAGCGATCCAGCATCAATTCCAAATGGCTCAATGTTGATCTCATGTGTATTTGTGTTGAGAGGATTTACTATGAACGCGAGAGTACTTTTGTTTGTTTTGAATTGCTCGAATCTCTCAGCGAATCCATCTTTAATGCTTTTTAAAGCTATGCTGAAGTAATTCGCATCAATGGTTGCATTGGTCTCATCGCGATATTGCTTCAGATTTTTAAAATCACGTAATTTACGGCTCTCCATGTCTTCAACAAAAGTAAGTAATATTTTTTCGAAACAAATTACTTCTTCAAGCTAGGCGTAGGCTGGGTTGCCCTTTCCTTGCAGTTTTAGATTTAGTTCATTTTGTTTCATTGTGTATCATTACGGTCATGTTAAGCGTAGCGATTTGTAATTAACGATTATGAAAATAGAAGCTATTGATAAATTATTTACTTAAAAATATATTTTCTTATTTTTTTAAGGGTTTTGATAATAAATTATTATTTTTTTCGTATGGAACTGGAGAGCCGCAACTTTACATCAAAAGAGCCGCAGGTTGCCGACCCCTGACCTGGGTTGCACCATGATATGGTTCAACAAGTTGAAAACTTACATTTTGCACCAAGATATGGTGCAACGTTGAACTGAAATTTTTAACAGTGTAGTAACAAAAGCACCAATTTCAGTAAGCAAAACTGGAAAATGTACAGTCAGGGGAAAAAACGAACCACACCTTGTTTTTCAGCCAGTTTTCATTGTAGGACTAAACTTAATATACCATTTTCTAGGGAATAGAGTCTACTACACATTGATATACAAAAAAAATTGCTATCTTCATATAAAAATACGCATTAACTTTAAAATTTTAAATAAGGCAACGCCTACTTTTGATAGGGTAGAAATGTTTTCCACCCTCAAAATAATCTAAATATAAATTTTCCTTTATTTTCTACTGTAATATGCCGCGATATTAGACAATATGTATCGATCTTATTTAAGGGGCTAATTCAACCTGGAACAAAGTATTAGTCGGACTACGAAATGAAGGACGCTGGTAGAATATGTTTTGGCGGAGCCGTGGTTCTTCTTTTCCCGTGGTCAGACTCTCCTTGAATTGTTCTAATAATATGATGCAGTTTGTTTTATTCTTAAATATATATTACTATTTCAGTGTGATTTTATATAGTATTTTTGATGACTTCAAACTTTATCATTTGTATTTTTAGGATGTTCTGAAATTATATAGACAAATGACAAAATTAATATTGAAAGAAAAATTAAAAATTATATAATATATCTTGAAAAACTTGTTTATTCCAGGTATTAAATACATATACCAAAGATTTACTTTAATTTTAAAATTCAGATGGAATATTTTTTTAAAAAAATATTATAATTAGGGTTCGACCAATACATAGTTTCTTAATTCAAAATTTAAATGAAATATTGCAAATGTTATATTTACACACTCAATTGGAATTGAGGTTAGACAATTGCTATTTTCCCCCCCATAAGATCGTGCTTGTCTTAGGTTATATAGGGTGTCCCAAAAGTATTTTAATACTTTTAAATATCATTTGAAAAACAAAAATACACAAATACGCTTTTTTGTATTTAATAAAGAAAGAATCAATCTTTTTAACAATGTTTACAGCACTTCAATGTGTGCAACATTTTTGCACGTTTAAAAAATCAGTTTTTAAATGAAGCCACATATGGTGTTTTGTGGTCCAAAAACCTTACAAACCTTACAGTAATAATAATACAGTAATAATTAAGTAATAGCAAAATAAAGCAGATTACGGGTGGCGAGGGAAAGTAAGTGCTACCCTAATATTTGAAAATTTAAAGTTAGCTCAATGTTTGTTTATTTCGTTGATTTAACGTCGCAGTAGAGCTGCACTGTGGGGTATTGGCTACGGCTCGGGACCTATCTCGAAGGAAAGATCCGGGAACTATACCCCGTATTTTTCAACCATGGTCAGATGACGAGGACAACACATGAGATGGCACCCGACGCAACCTCAATAGGCGTCAGGACATTAGACTCCGATCAGATTTATCGCACTCCAGTACCGTTTACACGCCAGTATAATATTTTGAATGTTCGGGACGACTTTTTTAGTTTTTTTGTAGCGAAGCTGACAAACCTCCGAACGCAATATCACTACTTTTTAATTTTCTTTGTCAAGTTCACCGCACGGATTCGAACTAGCAATCCTCTGATTACTAGCTGAACGCCTTTATCCACTAGGCAACTGGAGGCCCGCGACGGGTCGGGGCTTCGAAAATGAATGGACTGTAGTAGAGAGATTATGACGTCAAAATCGTGATACCAACGTCTCAGATCGGATGGCTCCAGACACGTGACTTCCTTTCAAAATTTATGAATGAAAAAACTTTTTTGTGATTTGGAAATAATCGTAAATGTGTAAACGTAGTACGCTCAGTCAACACCACCTAGGCTGAGCCATGTTTAGTAGCTGTGTAATTCTAAAGTAGAACATTGACCATAGAATCTTAATACATTGACATACAAACGACATTAGATTCTTACTGGGGAAAAAATATTATATTCTATTTTCTGAGTTCATTCCGTCCAATTTGTTCGAATACTTCGATTTGATCAAGTTGTTCGTTTTGATCAATTCGTTTCATTTATTAAATTTCTTTAGTTTATTCGATTAGATTGATTGAATGAATTCATTCGATATCATCGATTAGTTTGATATTGCCGATTCGTTCGAATCCTTCGATTTGATCAAGTTTTTCGTTTTGATCAATTCGTTTAATTTATTAAATTTCTTTAGTTCATTATATTAGATTGATTGAATGAATTCATTCGATATCGTCGATTTGTTCGATTTAATAGATTTATTCTATTTGATTGATTTTATCGATACAATCGATTTAATAGATTTGCTCGATTTTATCGATACAATCGGTTTTATCAATACAATCAATTTCATCAATTCGTTCGATTTTATACATACAATCGATTTGTTCGATTTTATCGATACAATCGATGTGTTCGATGTTATCGATTTCATCGATACAAACAATTTTATCGATGAAATCGAACACCGACAAAATCGAACAAATCGATGGTATCGATAAAATCGATGGTATCGATAAAATCGATGGTATCGATAAAATCGATGGTATCGATAAAATCGATGGTATCGATAAAATCGAACAAACCAATGAAATCGAACAAACCAATGAAATCGAACAAACCAATGAAATCGAATAAATCGAACATAGATGACATCGAACACCGATGAAATCGAACATCGATGAAATCGAACATCGATGAAATCGAACATCGATGAAATCGAACATCGATGAAATCGAACATCGATGAAATCGAACTTCGATGAAATCGAACTTCGATGAAATCGAACATCGATGAAACCGAACATCGATGATATCGAACATCGATGATATCGAACATCGATGATATCGAACATCGATGATATCGAACATCGATGATATCGAACATCGATGAAATCAACAAATCGATGAAATCGAACGTCGAGGAAATCGAACGTCGATGAAATCGAGCGTCGATGAAATCGAAAAGTCGATGAATCGAAAAGTCGATGAAATCGAACGTCGATGAAATCGAACAAATCGGTTGAATCGGCAAAATCGAACAAATCGATGAAATCGAACATCGATGAAATCGAACATCGATGAAATCGAACATCGTCGAACATCGATGATATCGAACATCGATGATATCGAACATCGATGATATCGAACATCGATGATATAGAACATCGATGATATCGAACATCGATGAAATCGAACATCGATGAAATCGAACATCGATGAAATCGAACATCGATGAAATCGAACAACGATGAAATCGAACAAATCGTCGTTTGAACAAATCGTACGAATTGAACAAATCGTACGAATCGAACAAGTCGTACGAATTGAACAAATCGTACGAATTGAACAAATCGTACGAATTGAACAAAACGTACGAATTGAATCTGATTAGATAAGAGTTTTTAAAAAAATGTGTATTTTTTTTATTTCAAATATTAATGATGATATTTCAAATTACATCGTTTTACTAACTTCAATGCTCTTGAGTAAAATAGCTATACTTTTAGAAATGTGGGTAAACAATAAAATTACACTTTCAAAGCTGCAAGTAGAAGATTTACAATTCCATTTTTCTTTACAAAATACATGTAAAAAATAACTGCTTAATTAAAAAAAATCTAATTAGATAAGGAGTGTTTTTAAATAAATTACGTGTATTTATTTGATTTCAAATATTAATGATGATATTTCAAATTACATCGTTTCACCAACTTCAATACTCTTGGGAAAAATAGCTATAATTTTAGACATATTGATAAACATTAAAAATACACTTTCAAAGCTGCAAGTAGAAGAATTACAATTCCATTTTTCTTTCCAAAAATTCAAGTTTTAATCCATACAATATTTTAAACAATTTCCAATGACGACACCGACAAAATGGTACTTCCTTTATGAAATATGAAAAATAATTCATTTCAGGTTAAAATCCATAAGAATGAAAGCAAAGAAGAAAGTATCCAAAGGACCATACGACCAATTATTCTCAGAACACGGGTTGGAAACCACTGTTCTATATATAATGGATGGTAAGTCATTTATCCCCTAAGATGATCCCCTCTGGAGTTCTGGGGCTTTGAAAAGTAAAATCCAAATTATTCGGTTACCTAAGTTTCTGTCGATGAACCTGTACCGATTTTAAAGACGTCAAAACGCCCTAAAAATTATGCCCAAAAATTCTGATGGCACAAATTGCGCCATGATCCTGTGGGTCCCCTTGGCAGAGGCGTTTTTCAACTAGTGGATTGCTCGCTTCAGCGTCCCTTCAGATTATTCGAAAGCGTCTTGCACATTGGAGAAACAGTTAGGAACACAATCCCGCTTTCAATTGTACAGAATTTCCACAGGACATTGAAGCTGAACGAAGTGGCACCCTATGGTCCTTCACGGTATTCACAACTCCTTCGAAGCCGACCTGGGTGCGACTGTTGCAGAAATGGTACAAGTATTCTCTGTCTACCTGTTGAATTCTTTGTAGAAAACAATCCACGTAAAATTTTCGTTATAAACTTTTATTTGTAACTATTTTCTTTATATTACATATTCTTTATATTAAACTAGCAAAAATACCCGTTCGACAAACATGAAAAAAACAAATTATAAAATGAATACAAATACAATATTTATAAGCGAAGAATAATATTTTTATTTTTTCGCCTGTCTGAGGGACTCAAACAAGTAAAAGTTCAAAATTTTAAAGAAATTTTATTAGCAAGGTTCCGACAGAAATGAAAAGCTTCATAATACGGAGGAGAGGGCGATAAAACAATATAGACATCGATACGGTATTCCCGTCGATTAACATTCGAATTTTAAACTATAGTAACATCCCAAAAATATAAAAAAGACCAAATATATTACTTATTAATAATAATAATTATTCTAAACAACTTGTATTAGACATCTATACCAAAACAAACCGTTAAACTTCCTAAATTAGCGAAGGCATAAAAATAAAATGTGGGAAAAAATTAAAAGTTTTCATATGAAGTATTCTAGATATTCTCCTGTTTGTATAACAAACTTTTCCTGTATACGAAATTTTACGACTTGAAGACATTCCGAAGTGTCTAAAAGGAGTTTTTCAAACGCAATTTTAGTCAATTGGTAGTGTCCGAAACTAAAGTTCCGTAAACAAAATAGCAAACGATTTTTAAAGATTGCACTTGCAAAATTCTATATTTTCAAATTGTTTCCTTTGCTTGTATGTTTATACGGGAAGTTGGAAAATTAGTGAAGAGTCAGAGTGAATTAGTGAAGAGTCTCCACCTGAAAATTAGTAAACGAAATTTTACGACTTTAAGACGTTCGGAAGTGTCTAAAACTAATGTGTTGTAAAGAAAAGGATTTATTCTAAACTAACGTCAAATAAGGAGTTTTTCAAACCTTAAAAACGTTCGATACGAACAGGGGCTGTAAGAAAGTAAAGTATAAGGAATAACATTACCAAATTTCATCTTCCTCTGCATTAAAAAATCGCAACCCATTTATAAAGATTCCATGTGCAAAATTCTAGAAATAAATATTTATTTCCCTTTGTTTGTATGAGAAACCATATCAATATGCTGCATAACGCAATTTTAGTTCAATTGGTAGTGTCCAAAACTAAAGTTCCGTGAACAAAATAGCAAACGATTTTTAAAGATTGCACTTGCAAAATTCTATATTTTCAAATTGTTTCCTTTGGTTGCATGTTTATACGGGAAATTGGAAAATTAGTGAAGAGTCAGAGTGAATTAGTGAAGAGTCTCCACGTGCAAATTAGTGAAGAGTCTTCACGTATAAAATTGTAAATTTTCGATTTTTCCCCCTTGTTTGTATGGTTCCCCCTCTTTATGTGTTCTAACAGTGGGCGAAATTTCGCGATTCTGAGAAAAATCGGAAGTATCAGGAAACTAACGTCGAAAAAGTGGGTTTGGTTTACATTCCTAAAAAAGTTTCGATTCGAACAAAAATAGCTTACTTTTCCTGTTTACGGTATGAGGTTATAATTTGCCAAATTTTATCTTTCTTATTCTACGAGAAGTTGGAGAATGAGTGGATGAATGGCGTACTTATTTACATTTATATTATTACTGAAGTGAACGTTAACTAAGGCAGTGGCGTACGCAGGGGGGGGGGGGGTTGAGGGGGTCACAACCCCCCCCCCATTGGTCTGTAGTTTTAAAAAAAATTCAAAATATAATGCTTTTTTTATTTTGAAAAAAAAAAACGCAAAATTTAAAAAAATACAAATGTATTTTTTTACATTTAAGAACCTACCTTTGTTTGCAGAAAATAATATATATATTTTTTTAATTTTTTCACTGAAAACTTTCAACAGACCCAATTGGAATGTGGTCGCGGGGGTGTTGGAGCCTGAGACGGCTTTCTATAAGCAGCTGCTTATAGGCATGGCCAGAACAGCGTTTAACAAGTCGGAAAAAGTAAACCATTCTCCATTTTCACCCAGACCAGTGGCGTACGTAGGGGGTGGTTGAGGGGGCCTGTAACCCCCCCCCCCCCATCGGTATGAAGTTTAAAAAAAAAATTTCAAAAATAATGCTTTTTTTTTCCCGATTAACAAAAAATTCCAAAACACAAATTTTTTTTAAAAAAAATACAACGGATTTTTTTTTTCATTTAAAACCCTACATTTGTTTGCAAGAAAAATGACACAATTTCGGCGCGGGGTACTGACAAGCGGGAGGTTTATGCTAACAATTTATGCATTTTATTACTGGGTAGCAGAGCATATTTTAAGGAATTTCAACTGGTGGGGCAAATTAATTTTTTCAGAAAGTAGACCCCAGAAGTTATAGAAAACTTGGTATTTAAAATATCAATTTTAAACTAATTTAATAAACTTAGTTTAAAATTATATGTTCAGTAAAAAGTTAATTAAAAAGTTTATTTAATTTTTTTTTTATCTAATTCAAGAAATTTTCTAACGATTCATAAAAGGATGTTTTATTTGCTGTCATAAGGCAAAATTTTATTTAAATATTATTAAATTTAATTCGTTAATTCAATTTAATAATTATTAATTATCAAAAGAATAAAGTCCATATACATCTAAATATGTACACTTAAGTAAACTTTAGACAAGTACCCGACCATATTACAAACAAAATGTTCATTAATACATTAATAAGTAGACATTACATTAATAAGTAGCATTTACTTCATAAGATGAACAATAATATTCTATATATTTGTATTCTGAAAATATTATGTTTTATAGCACAAAAATGTAGAAAAATAAGTAGTTTTAAGTTTTTAAAAAACTTTATCATATCAGTGTATTGTAATATACATTAGCTAAGGTTAGACATAATAATTTCTTAAAACTTGTTGTCATTGGTGAAAAATGCTTTTACCTACTGTCAGTCCTTGCAAGCACGTAGCCAGGATTTTGCTAAGGAGGGAGAGTGGGGGGGGGGGGGGGGGTCCAACAGTTGCTACGAGGGGGGGGGGGTAGTTTCTTCCCCAGCTTTGACATTTAGAGCAAATTTTAATTAAAATTTTAAATTAAAAAAAATTGAACTATAATTGAAATTGTTTGTTTTCCCTTCAGTATGAGTATTTGAGTTTCCCCTTAAAATGCAAATCGTATGTTTTAAGGATTAAAACATTTCATTTTTCGTTGTTGTATTAACATAATCACAACAAAAATAGAAAATATTAATAAAAAAGTTATATAAATTTTTTCTGACAATAACGATCTCCCGTCTTTTTTTCTGGTAGAAATATATGAGTTTGGTGCACTTGCTTTGCTCCCCAATATTCTTTCATTAGCAAATATTTTTAATATTTCGCTCGGCGCAGTTATTTTACATTTTGAGATCACTCTTACATCAACTGTTTTTCTGTCTCGCAAAAAGATCTTTCCGATATTTATTGTAACTAAATAAACTTGATTCGTCTAATTTAACAAAACAACAAAATATTTTACAATAAAAGTTCGTAAATATGACTTTATGCCTCAATGTCTAGTTTTAAGCTATTTACTTTTTACATTTTTAACAAATAAATATTTGAAATTATGTTTATTTTAGCTACTTAAAGTAATAAATTTTATAAATAGTTTTCAAATTAAAAAATTTCTGCTTTTAAAAAACATAAAGTGTTAGTAATATAAAAAATATATACAATTTTTGACATGAGCCAGAGTTTATTAAGTACAAGAAAAGTTAAATTGGATAATATTTTGGATAAATATAAATAATCAATTTAAATATTAGTAAAATGAAATAAATAATAAATTGTTGAATATATAAATATTCAATTGATTCAATAAAACTATTAGAAATTTTTATTTTATGTAAAACGCATTTTCCTAGTATTTACACTAATTCGATGCATTGAAATTTCATTTATTATAAGTAATTTATATGTTGTTCAAGATTAAAATGATCTTAGACTTAGTTTCTATACATAAACATTCTTAGTGTTATTGACTTAACAATGTATAGAAAAACAAACATTTTAATTAGTCACTGCCAATTGATTAGTATAATTACAAAAGTCCATTTCATTAGGAAAGATATGGTATGACGTTTAGAATACAGAAATATTTACTTACTTGCAAAACAGTAAAATATGCTGATAGAAAATACCTCCTACATTTGTTTAAACTAAAAAAATGCTTCCTAAATTTGCCGTCTGTACTCTGAAATAACAAGTCGTGAAATAGAGCTGTAAGCTGTTCTACCTCTTCATTCTTTTGTCGATATACTCCCCGACGACTCTCCGCACCTTAGAGCTCGGGACAATGCATTTGTTGTATAGGGTTCATTCCAAAACCTGTAGGACCTGCCTCCACAAGCATAGAACGACAATAGCCTTGTCACAATGGAGAGAGCATCTATCAGCCAAAACGGCTATCCAAGGGTCAGTTAATTACAAACAGGTGAGGACAACAGGACCATGAGGACGAAGCGAAGTAGACTATATATTACAATCACTACAATGAGGAATTTTCACGATTTCTGTTTTTATTTTTATGTTAAAGATGAGAAAATTTCATGCAAAAAAATGCTGTTCCTTTTTTTTTTAACGAGCGTAGATAATTTATTAAAAAACTTTAAAGTTGCATTTCATGAACTGGCGCGAAAAACGGCCCAAACCGGAAGTGACGACACTATACACGAATTGCTCCCGCTCAACTCAATGTTTACATTTCGGTTTTGAACCGAATTCGAGACTACGCTATTTTTTAAATCTTTTTCATTATGAATTCAGTATATAAATACTGTATTGTGCCTTGTTGTGCGAATACAACAGTGAATTCTTCGAATAAGCTGTTTTTTAGCGTCCCAAAGGATAGCACAAATCGAAAAGCTTGGACAAGAGCTGTGAAGAGATGATAGGAAAAATCCTAAGCTTTCCAGTAAATCAACGTTATATTGTTGTGAAGATCATTTTTTGGTAAGTAAACACTTGTTTGTTGTGCCCCCAAATGAAATATAAATATAAGTATAAAGAAAATATATATTCAAGTTACAATTTAATAATTAGAAGTCACACCAGTCAGCCTTTAGAATAGAATATATCACTAAGAGTTGTAAGTATTAAAGCAGTAGGAATATATTTTTGCTCCTATGCATTAAATAATACTTAACAATATTCTATTTGAATTTTATTTTCTTCTTTTAGTTAATAATTATGTAAATCAACAACGTTTTTCTTCGAAAAAGTTTAATGAGCCTCAGGATATCCCAGTATTCATTAAGCTAATATGTGCTAATTATAATATGATGATACATGTACCTTTAAAAAAATTGTACTTAAATTCTCTTTTGTATTTATTTACAGGAGAACATGCAGAATTTTTGACAATGGAGTTTGACTAATGATGTAAAGAGAGTAGAGCTGAAACCTGGCGTTCTTCCTCATCGTTTTGAATGCCAAAAGCCAAGTGTTCCCCCTCCGCCTGAGAGGCAAGCAGCGTTGAAGCGTAAACATTTGCATTTGCTGCAAGATGCACTGGCTGTTCCTGGTCCTTCATGGAGAACATCTCAAGATTCTTGACCTGTTACAGTATCAGTGGATATTTCAAGCGCATCTGATAAGTCCATTTAGTGAATTTGAACTTGTCAGCAAGAGCACCAATACTCAAGCCTCTGTTGCATGTTCGACTGTCCCGACAGGCAAAGCTGTGGGAACATACACATTGTCATACAAGGCAACCTGCCTCCAAGATGAGGAGGAAGCCAAGGAATTCCTCAGCGACTATGAGCCAGCAGCTTCCGATTCTGAAACATGGAGTTCAGAAGATGAAGACTACACAGAGAAGAAGTACAAAGAGCACATGCTTAAGGGTACCATTCTTAGTATCGAAGAATCCCAGATTGTTTTTAGGCCTGCCTGCAGAAAGAATTTTTATTATCAATCTCATTGTGAAGAAAACCGGTTTACCAGGTGTATGTTGTTCTCAAGAAGTTGCATTTGGACCTTCCATTTTCGATATTAGCCATGGATTTTGGAAAGTCCATTTCCACACTCGGTAGATTATTTACGAAAACTCTTCCAAGACTCAGTGATCTCATGCGAGAACTGATTATGTGCAAGTGCAATAAGAGCACCCTTGCTAATTCCTTTTCGTATACGATATTCCAAAGTAGTTTCAATTATCGTTTGTTTCGAAATTCAAATAGAAAAGCCTAGCAACCCCATCCAACAAGCCCTTACATGGTCCCAGTACTACAACTGCAACACTATAAAGTATTTGGTTCCTGCACATCAGATGGTCTTACGAGCTTTATATCTGATAGAAGATCCTCCGATGCTGTTAACGTTGAAGTGTCTGGCTATCTGGACAAATTGGCCCCGAAAATACCGTCATGACAGAAAGAAAAGCTGTGATGGCAGATAGAGGATTTAAAAATATAGCAACTCTGTTAGAAAAAAGGGGCCGCACATTAGTCAGGCCACCCTCTGTATCTGCCTCAAGGATCAGCACGAAAGCTGAAGTGGGCCAATCAAGAAATCGCTTCTCTTCGGATTCATGTTGAACGTGTGATTGGCCGTCTTCGCAATTTTGACATGCTGAAACCACATGCGTGTATTGACAACTATTTGATACCTGTTTTAGATGAGGCCCTTGTGGTTGCTTGTGGCATAATAAATATGCAATATCACTTATTTAAAAAGCGATCGTTAAAAATACAGCAGTAAGGTTGCTTTTCTGGTACTTGTGTGTATGTACCACTATAAAAAATGTAATTTAATTCATTATACAATTAACTTTTTTCGGAATTCAATTTGTTTTATTAGAATTTGTTGTTTTTATGTAGAAATGTACTAAATATTTAGTTATTAATTAGTTTACTGCTTATTTTGTAACATATAATAAGAAAGCAAACTTTTTTTTTACATTAAATGGAAGTAAAAATTGTGTAAATATAAATATATACCAACATTGGAAGGGGATTAACAAAAAGATTTGGGGAGGGGGGGGGGGGGGTTGCCCCCACACTTTTTTCGGATGTTGCCCCAGCATTTTTTTCGGAAGATGCCCCCTCACCTTTTTTAGTATATCGCTTTTTAAGAATAAAATTTAAATCAATTGCTTTACTGTACCCCCAAACCCCCCCCCCCCCACACTACAGACGATAAACGCATTTATTGAACAAGTGAATGTGTCCATCGGCCATCGCAAATACTTAAACTTAAACAAGGCTGGCCGTAATTTAAAGTGTCATGACTCTGTAGCTATAGTGTTTCAGTGGCTACTGAAAGGAAAACTACGATTTTTTTTTAGCTTATTGTGAAAACGTTTTGTTACATATATATATATTTATTAATTTTTCAGCTATCTGATTTACAATATTGAAATAAATGAACAGTTCAGTTGTTCTCTCTCTTAAGTAATATACATATGCTTTTGTTTTTTGTCTTTCAACTCCCCCCCTCCCCCATAATATATATAGGTAACCATAAAATATGAATATTTTAATGTAAAAATTCTTAAACTAAACATTATCTTAATTAGCATTAAACATTGATAGAATATTTAAAAATAAACATTGGGTTGTATCATGTTTTGTAAAAATTTAGGCTAGTAATGATATAGAATAAAGTTGAAGAATGTATGCCAGACAAAAATACATTTATAAGTAGTCTTAAGTTTTATGGAATTATATAAAGCTTCTTTTCAATGCCGGAAACTCAGTACTTTTCCAGAAAAGCAAACGTTTGTCGAGTAACATAGAACAATATTTGTTATCAAAGTCTACAAACATTATCATGATTTTTTTCGAATGTTCGAAATCGGTATTGGCCACAAAACAATCCTTTTAAAGTAATTAATTTGTCCATTTGTAATATAGTTTTTTCGCTGCTTGGGCACTTGATTTCGATTATATAATCTTCAGAAATGCCATCTGGTGAGGCCCCCATCTCTGGATACTCACCAGAAGTTCTGAAACCACGTTATTGAATTTATATATTTTTTTCTTTCTGTATCACTTTTCGGACTTCTTCTTCGTTGCATGGCAGCATTGTACAGAGAACACTCTTGCATCCACTTCATTGCACTGAAGTGTCACGCTATACGCTTTCTTTCGGATTCTGTGTTCTGGTGTCAAATGCTCTTTGACGGTGCAAATGTTGGCAACTCTCTTGACCTGAACATAACCAAGGGCCCAGACCTTGATGTAGATAAAGAAACAAAACACATTTTAAAATGCGTATAAAAATCATAAAATATTTTGGAAAAGCATTGAACTAAATTTCAGTATTAAATTAGGTCCATAAATTTATCATTCAAATTATTTTCATTAGCTTTGCAATATCAATCAAGTTTACTTTCTTTAAAATTCTCTTATATTTTTCACAGGATTTTGGATATAGTTTATAAATATGTAAAATATATTAAACACACACAGATAAATTAAAACTAGTTAACTTTATTTCAGAACTATTTTATATAATTTTTTTCACATGTATGCTGTCATATGTGCTGCATAAATAGTTTTAATGAATAAACAGTATTTTTAACATTAAATTTTTGTTTTTCAATTACTTGAACATGTTAAAAAAAACTAATCAAATCAACTATTTTGGCATTACTTTATAATATTAAAATGAAATGCCTGGAATACTATGCAATCTTATTGTTTTTTTCTTAATAAATCAGCAAATTTCTGAAACTGAATGCAATGCATTTTAGTATTATGTAATTAAAATAGATATTTAGTAATCAAGGAAAATTTAAATAATTACCTTTCAGCTTTAATTCCTCGTATTTCTGCTCCCAAAAAATCCGGGTTCGTTCCTAAGAAAGTAAACATTGATATGCTGTCTATTTTGGGAAGATTGTCCGATTGTCCCTTCATGAATTCCGGTAAAACCGACATCTTAGATGAAAAGGGCAATTAAATAAACAATATAATTGAATTGAGTTTTTTTTTTAAATGCGCAACTAGAATTTGTTCATTGATAGAAATTAAAAAAGCGGCTGCTTACGTTGAGTGAAGCGAAATCGTAAACGGAGCAAGTTCGTGTATAGTGTCGTCACAGCCAATCGCGTGGCGTTCCCGTGTCACGTGATATTTGTTGTGTTTTGGGTTATTTTAAACTTAAATTTCAGTTTATTAAATCATATTTTGGATATTTCTGACGAAGTATTCGAAAAGTACGATATCGAAAATATAAGAAAAAATTAACTTTAAGCAAATCCCCCACCCATGCAAATTCTCCATTCCCAGAAAAGCCTTTTTCTTTGACCCTTGACATGTGCTTGCTACAATTTCAACGCGCCTTTTCCGACAAAGTAGACAGTTTCTTTGTAAAAGTGGATATTTGACTAATGATACACACAAGTCGTCTTCCAAAGAAAACTGTTGAAAAAGGTTTGTAAGCGATTCCATTGTCAAACCTACGACAACTCATTGTCCTCCTGTTCCTTTCAAAAAGACCCCCCCCCCCCAAACCCTCCAAGAGCAGTTTAAACACGTTTACGAATAAAGAAGGGGTGAAACTGTCCGCGCTTCCTTTCCAAAGCGGCTCTTTGTAGTAATACACTAATGAATTTAGGTGCAGCCCGGCTGTACTTGCTGTAGTGGACGATCCGCCACTGGCGTGTTTTAGGGATAACTTGTTGAAATTGACAAGAACGATAGAGAGTAGTATATGGCACAAAAAAAAATCTTGACCTAAAGGGGGGGGGGTCCGGACCCCCCCCCCCCCTGGCTACGTCCTTGAATGAGGCAATTCTCAGTCCTGAACAAAAGGATTTTTGGGGATGGGTAAAAGGCAGTAGTAAAAGCTAGACGGGGGAGGGGTGTGAAAGATTTTCTCCCTTGCGGCGAAATAGGGCCTTTTCACTGGAAGAGACATCTGTCTCGGTCCAGCGTCATTCATTCCTATGCTACAACTTCAAGTTTATGTTTTTACTATGGAAAATGGATTGAACAAAAAAAAAGTCCGGTGGGGCAATTCTGTATGACTGGTGGGGCATTTCTACACACTGGTGGGGAAAAATCCCCACCAACTCTATGTTAAAATAGGCCCTGCTGGGTAGTCCGACCCGATCTCCGCCGACAAGCACAACCATTTTCACTTAGACGTAACATTTTATTGTTCAAAGAGATCTCCTTTCGTAAATAGGAAGAGTTATGCATCCATTCTGTAAAGAAGAACCTTTTTAAAATCATTGACTGTTTTGCTAGAGGGGGTTTAGATGTTGCCCCCTCACTTTTTCAATATTGTACTTTTAAAAATGAAACGTAACCCCAACACTTTCCTACTACTGCAGGCAATTAGAGGGGTGCGGGGTCACCACCCCACTTTTTTTGGATGTTGCACTTTTTTATTTTAAATTTGCACTTTAAAAAAAAACATAATAAATTTTGGGGTACTGAATTGACGAAACAAAGAAAAATTTCGTACCGTAACCCTAATTCTTTTTGTTACTTATATTACATTTACTATCGATTTTATTTTCTAGTATTATTTTTTCCCAATAGGTAGACAGCTAACAGACATTTAGGCGCCTTACTTCCCATTTCCGTCATTACAAAATATGCATCGTTTGACTGAAAATAAAAATAAAATATAAAATAAGATAAACATAGACAATCGGTTTCGATTTCACAGAGCGGGAAAAATGTTGGCGCCGATATATGTCTATGTTGAAAGTTTAATAAGACAATATGAAATATTTTTTTTCAATGGTAAAATATATATATATATATATATATATATATATATATATATATTGTTTAGTTTAGAATATTTTGTTTCAAAAAATTTGTAAGTCTTATAGTATAGAAGTAAAGGATGACTAAAATAGTCAGGTAAAATAGTCAAATGAAAAGATGTTTTGAACATTTTCTACTTATTGTACACCTGAAAATTGGACTTTAGTTTTTGAGGCTTTATTTGTTTAGTATTTCGGAAAGTTATGGTGCTTTGTTTTGCCTTTTATAGCCAAAATAAAACATGTATAAGATGATTGTGTTAAATTATTTTCTAGAAGAAAGCTAAGGTAATAACAATTCAGTTTAGTTGCTTTTTTTCTTAAAAAAAACAAAAGCGAAGAAAACGACAACCAAACGAATCAATCAGGAAAGGTGAGATGATTCCATATGTGTTTTTAAAAGACTTCATTCATATTGTCAGTTCCCATGCATACTAATTTAAAAGAATTATAACAATTGTACTACTTTTACTTCAAAATTCAATTGCTAAAATACAAATGACTTATATTTTGTACAAACATATGCAATTTTTTTTAAGCGTATGTGAAAAACTGGCAGATTCGTAAGTATAAAAATTAATTTTGCACGAATTACAAGTAAATTCAAGCATAATAATCAATCAATACTTATATATAAGAATGGAGTGTCTGTCTGTTGAATCGAACAAAACACCTCATTTTGAGTTTTCTTCACGAATTAAGATACACTGATTCAGAAAATCACATTAAATATTTTTTTGTCTGTCTGTTTGTCCGGATTTAACTAAAAAACGACTGAACGGATTTTTATTAAACTTTTGCCATTTTAACAATATTTTCTCAACTTAAAATCTGCACTTTGTTTCATGTGGATATCTCGAACCGTTCAAAAGTTTTAGAACTTTTTCTGTTTTACCATACGTTATTCCTATTGGAAATTTACATGTAGATCTTCTCTTCATAACATGATTGTTAAAAATCATCTTGGCTAAACAAAAGTTTTTTTTGACGATTGGGATAAACGATGCATTTTGATTGGGTGATAAGTAAATTTCGATAAATGTTGCCAAATGAATTTAAAAAAAGCGCCAAATGAATGAAAATGTCGCCATATAAATAAATAATTTCACCAAAAAAATTTAAATGTCGCAAAAAAAAATTTAATGTCGCCAAAAAATTTAAATATTGTTAAATGAATGAAAATGTCGCCAAATGAATAAAAATGTTGCCATATGAGCTAAAATATGGTCTTATATTGAAAAATACCAGCAAAATGGCGAAATTAGTGTCCAAATAATAAAATTAATGCCAATTGGGGAACATAATCGAGCAGCTCTTACTTCGCAAATTGACCACGAGCAACACCGGGCCATATTGCTAGTAGTTAATATGAATAAAATATAGTATAAAATAATATTTTTTTCAAAATAAAAACCGGCTTTAAAAAAAAGCTCTAAAACGTTTTTTAAAAAATCGTTATTAATTAACAAAAGTGGAATTTTTTTTAAATATTTAAGTATTAATTTTATGCACATTATCACTTTTTGAAATTGGCTCTAAAATTTTTTTTTTTGTGAATTGGCCCGAATTTCAAAGAGTGGTAAAAAGTACAAAATTAATTCTAAATGATTAATTTTGTTCCACTAGTCCCTAAATTAAAATTTTTGTAGTCTTCAGTAAGTTTTTTTTTTTAATATTTTTTCTTTTTAGTTTAAAATTTAAGATGAGTACTTTGCTCGCTCCCCCTTCTATTGTTCAATCAGAAATTAGGGTTGTTGCTAATTTATATATATATATATATATATATATATATATATATATATATATATATATATATATATATATATATATATATATATATATATATATATATATATATATATATATATATATATATATATATATATATATATATATATATATATATATATATATATATATATATATATATATATATATATATATGTATATATACGTGTAAAGTAATATGACGCTCAAACCCCTTATAAATGTCCTGCGTACGCCACTGAACTAAGGCTGTATAGTGTTACAAGCCAGTGAATTCATTGTTGTCTTGTAAACTGTTCTGCTTGAATCGGTTCTTCTTTCATATCCTAATATATGCACACAGTAATGAGACATTAATTAGGAGGAACTGGAATCAGGACAATTCTCTCTCTCTGGTCTGACTTTCGTCTACATGAGAGTTCATTCTCATAGGCTGATTCCACGTGGAATTAAGGATCTTACAAATGCCGTTATTTGTTATGAGATTCCGTGCAACTCTATTCCCTACCGAAATTTCACGTCAAAACATATTTTTGAGCCGGAATATGATTAATATGTTAAAACTGCATACCCTGTGAAATATAATCTAAAAATTATTAGACTTTTATCGGTGTTTTAGCATCCAAATAATATAGGGATATTGTTATTTCTCTTTTTTTTAAATTTTAATTTATGAATTATATGAACTTTTTTTGTTTCATCTTACAATACTAGAAATAAATTTGACTAGAATATAATTTATAAAATGTTACAGGTGTAAGATGTTCATATTAACAATATCTTAACTATATATCTAAAGGAATCCAATTAATTACTATAACGTACAATTAAAACTAAAATGGTATTCAATAATTTTATAGCTTTCGTATAACTAAATATTTGAATATGGACAAAATGAAATACATTGAAGCCTGTATCGTAAAGGAAAGTGAACATTCAGAAAATTTAATTTTCTTTAATACTATTTCAGTAATAACGTCTCTTGTAGCATGCAATCCTAGCCCAGCCAAGCAATTTCAAGTTGATCATATTTTTCTTGCCTTGAGAAAAGTTCGTTCCATATCCGATTTCACTCTTTCCAGAGTTTTTCATTATTATTTTTTTATTGAGAGTGAGAGGACAAATGCGACGTTTTGAGATTGTCCAAATAACTGAGTCCTTTACATTCGATACACATTCAGCCATTCGTTTCACCCACTGACTCAAGTTTTTGTTTGGACAAAAACAAGTTTTCGATGCGATTTTCTTACACCGACACTTCTCGACGTATTCAGCATCTCATTGGGCACTGCGAAACTCCCAACTATTGCTAATACCAAGGATTTCAGTTCCATTGGATTCAGTATCCACATCAATAGGAAAATAAATTATCTATACCTAGAGGGCATAGAATAAAAATACTTACACCTAGAATACCAAAATACCTAGATAGTACTGAATCCAAAGTATCTATACTAGTATAGCAAATGAAGGGAAAGATTGTTCATCTGGAGTGATTGTGCAGTAAACGAAAAACAAATTTTCGTTTATCAAATGCATACACAAAATTTTGATTTTTTAGGAGAAGGGGGGGGGGGGGGGTAGCGGACTACCATCCTTCTTTCCGTTTCGCAACTTGGCACACTGAAAATATAGTTCTGTAGCTAACAAAAGACGTCGTGATCTTGATTTTCGAACAAAATATGGTATCGTTAGCGTTTTTTCTGTTCCTCGCTTGTTTGTCTCCGCGTTGCTGGGGAAGCAGTAGAACCCCAGTTATTCGAACTCCAGTTATCAGGATCAAACAAAGCGGTTCGCCAATTATCCGGATCGTTTTGAGAGAAAGAAATCCTCAAAATCCACATTTTAAAAGTTTGTTATTGGTAAATGATATTGCTTTGAATAGTTATGAAATGAAATTACATACTAAAGCAACATTATTTTTGTTCACTAAGAAAGAACGTTTTTTTCGTCTGGTTACAATTGATAACAGGCACGTAGGTAAGGGGGGGGGGTTTAGGGGGTTCAAACCCCTCCCATTGTAAGTAAAATAAAGAAAAAATTAAAAACCGAATTACTGTAAAAATCATAAAAATAGAGATTTTAATGGGGGGGGGGGGTGCCCCACTGTGGGCATGGGGTATTGAGACCGAAACACGATGACGTCATGTTAGGTTTAATTTGAAATAAAGATAACAAAGGGAATAGATTGTCGAACGGGGTCGTAAAATAAGACTTAAAAATGACAAGACTAAGATGCTCCAAAACCACATAATTTCGTTAATCTTTAAATACTTCAATATAAGTTGCCAGTTTATTCTAAAACAAAACCATCTCCCATGTTTTCTATAACGGTTTTTAATTTATTGTTTTTGTTGGCCCGTGAAAATACCTGCTCTTTGAGTATTATCTAAATTTCGCGAAAAACAATCGAGCGTTTTTTACTTTTTGTACGAATCAACCCAGGACGCAGACCAGTCGGCTCGTATCGCCTTTTTTATTTTTATTTAATTCTAAAAATACAGACACTCTTTCTTTCATCAAATATGTATATGAAACTTTATACATTAAAATGTAGTTCTATAGTAATCTATAGGCGTCGAACGTTTGAGCATTTTCCTTCGGTCCTGGCATTTTCAGAGTTATTTCGTAAATAAATCTTGTTTTATTACCCTTTGTGGTTCTGTTTCGTTCGACACCCCCCTCTTCCCCCGCACCCCATGGGGAAGTTTGGAATTGCGAGTTTTAAAAATCTCTGATTTGGGAACATTTAAGCCCAAAGAAATAGCAAATGAAAGCGAGGGAAGATTAAATTGTCCAACTTGTAAGATTAAACTTAAATTAGACCTCCGAACAGACACTGCATTGTACGTCGCTGCATATTGGAATATTGGCGACGGTTCGGGGCCCATCTCGAAGGAAATACCCGGGAACAATGCCTCGTATGTTTGAACCATGGTCAGATAACGAGGACAACACCTGGCGCCGTTAAGTTGATAATTTTTTTGTTTCTTTTAGATCTTTGAATTAAAATAACCTTTACAATTTAAATTTAATTAATAGAAGTTAATATTTATTGGTAATAAGTAAATAATTTTCTCTGTATTAAATTATGTATATTTAATGTTTAATTTAAAATTAGCAGTGGCGATTGGATTGCACAATTCCATGCAATTTCGAGTGCTTTTACTTCCACTATACTTTAGATCATGTAGCCTTTATAATTTATATTATTCTTTACAAGTTTTGGTCAACTAAAACGCTTGTTAGATCTTTAAACTATCAAAACTATAAATTATCTAACTAATCGTTACCACACATATTATAAGGATTCTCAAACTTTAAATTTGTTCTCTAAATTTATTTCATAATTAAGGAGTGAGTTACTAATTTTAAAAGTACAGTTATTGACAAATGTTAAAAGTAGTTAATGACAGTGATAACTGTTGCTGCCTCGATATTCAAATGCCAACGTATTCCTTTTTACTAATGAAAATTTATAAAAAATTCTGAGAAAAAAAAATTGTAGGGGGGGGGGGGGGAGAGAAGTTTGTTGATGTTTTTTTTTGGGGGGGAGGGGGTTTAAGTATTCCCCCTCTAAGGGGGACCCCCCCAAAAAAAAAACGGATTTCCTTAGGTACCTTATCCCCCTCCCCCCATCCCCCTCAGGAAGGGGGGGGGGGTTAAGTAAAGAAATCCGTTGCTCAGTCAGTGAACCCCCCCCCCATGAAAAATCTATACCTACGTGCCTGGACTCGTGCCTGGACTCAGGGACTGATTTTGGGCCCCGGCGAATACTTGACAAAATTGTTATTACACTGGTGGACAATTGCTAAGGACGGATCATAAACGGCTATATATCGCATAAAAAAGTAAGCGTAGTTGAATGCCAAGTGCAATAAAATAATGTCAGAATGCTAGGACATTACAATAAAGATAATTTATTGTGCTCTGAAATCTAGAAGGCTTTAAAAAGTGTTAAAGGAACAAAATGGTCATTTTGTGCTGAATACGTAAAAGTGAAAAAAATGCAATTACAGTCCGCAGACGTTCCTGCGTATAATGTCAATACGGGATATGGCCACCATAGAGGGCAATGCAAGATCCCACACACCTTGTCATGCTTTGCACAGCGTTGTCCAGCAACTGTTGGGGTAATTTATCCCATTCCTCCGTTAGTGCATGGATGAGGGTGTTCTTGTTTATTGGAGGGCATTGTCGACCATCAAGACTCCTCCCCAAAGTATCCCACACATTTTCAATGGGATTCAGATCTGGAGAACGTGCTGGCCATACGAGGCGTTGAATACCCTCGCTCCCTAGACACTCAGAGACAGCGACTCTTTGATGACACGTTGCGTTGTCGTCCATGAAAACAAATCTATCACTGACAGCACCACGGAACACGCGAACATGAAGCAGCAGAACATCATTAATGTATCGTTGGTCATTCATAGTCCCAGTTGGAGTACATAGAGGGACGTACGGCCATTGATCATGATTCCAGCTCATACCATGACACTACATGTAGGATATCGGTCCCTTTCTTGTATGTTTTCCGGGCAATACAGTATCATTCTCACGCCAGATAAGTTGTCGTTGACTATCAGACGACAGACTGAACCTACTTTCATCTGAGAATAATATGCAAGCCCAGTCCGCTTCCCTCCAATTGCAATGCTGACGACACTATTGCAAAAGGGCTGTACGGTGACGTTTGGGCAATGGGATGTACACAACAGGTTGGCAGGCGTATAGTCTTGTTTATTGCAAACGTCTGGCTGCAGTTTTTCGGGAGATCCGCTTGCCAATAGCAGCGAGGAACTGATTTGCTACTTTACGAGCTGTGCTGCGCCGGTTCCTTTTTGTCGATAGCACTATGTACCTATCTTCTGCCGGCGTCGTACTGCAAACACGACCTCCCCTGTGACGTTTGCTACATTTTCCAGTTATTTGAAATGATTTCCAAAGCCTTGAAGCTACACTGTGGCTGACGTCGATCTCCCTGGCAACATCTGTTATTTTTTGTCCTTCTTCAATCTTGCCAATAATACGTCTACGCGTAAAATCATCTAAGTGATGTCGGGAAGACATACTGAAAATTGCAAGTTCGTCAATTGATTCTTTCCCATTCAAATTTGCTTTTGAACAACAGCGATCAACGCGCGTCAAATCCTTTACATCGCTTATCAGCGCTATCACGTAGCGAACAAGTTCGGCAATCAAAAATTTGCATACGCACAACATGTCTTATTGTATCCCGCACTTACGCTAACTTCCACAATTTCCTGCCTTTCATATTGTGGTTGCTATCGTTGCTATTGTCATCCGTCCTTAGCAATTGTCCACCAGTGTATTATTAATGAAATTTTCAGCAATTTATCCAAAAAAGTGAGAATTAAGTCGTGTTTTAAATGAATAATAAACTAATTTTGCGATATTTTTAATTTTTCGAGACTATTTTTACGAGAGGGCCCTCTTTAGTGATGTAGGGCCTATAGTGCTGAACTTTCTAAATCATATCCTGCTCATACGCTCAAAATAAATGCAACAGAAGAAAAAAATATATAGCATGTGAAATAAGCACTGTTAAGATTTATGTTGTGTCTTAAAAGAACATTTTTAAAAAAAGGAACTTTAATTTTTTACATTTTAACATGAAATCTTTTACTTTAAATTAAATTTTGAATCGTGTTCTTCAATTTTTGAATGATCACAAAATAATTTCGTTAATGCACAGTTTCGACACACATGCTAACTTTTTGAAGTTTTCCTTTTATAAAATAAATTCATTAATGATATAAATTGACAAATTCATTTTAACCACTATACTTCCTAAAACTTTTAAAGTATATTTTTCCTCAAGTCCTTATTGTTTTTTTCTGACTGAATCTTGCAGGGGCCCAAATGGTATTGTCTAATTGTATATTTACCGTTCTTTAAATCCGCCACTGAGTATTAGCAATAGTTTCATTGAAATTCTTATTGATGGCCGACTTAATAAAAGTTTTTAAAAATACTTTCGCCGCGTAGTTTTAATAAATCGCGATTGTTTATTGGCACAAAATCAATGATATGCGTGATGAAATATCGTGTGCATGATGATATGATGTTTTAATTATATGATCATATATTTCTTAAGTTTATGATTTGGAATAATATTAAATTTTTTAATGCTAATATTTTGAAACAAGGGTTTTAGTATGAAATTTTGGGGTTGCTTTTTAGTGTAAAATATATAGCAAATAATGTAATTGAAGTTATGATAACAATATATATAGTATACGTGTGTGTGTGGAACCCTACTTAACCTTATACATAACCTTGTATAAAAAGCTATAAAATAATAAAAATGCTGACAATTTTATCTAAAATAATAAATATTGGTTTATAGAATTTGGTTATATAGGATTACTGTATTGTCGAGAATTTAGTTTGTTAGAATAGGTTGGTCGAATTAACATTGAAATAGAGCTGCACAGTGGGGGGTTATTGGCGAAGGATCAGGGTTTATATGGAAGAAAAGACCCGAGAACACTGTCTGATCGTATTTTTGAACCACGGTCAGATGACGAGATCAACTCATCCGGTGCAACCTACCTCAATAAGCGTCAAGACATTGGACCACAATCAGATTAACCTGGGTGCACCAGTCCCTTATACGGGGTGGATATTTTTTGGTGTCGAAAGGAACGGATTTGACAACTCTCCGATTACTGAATCGCTACACACAAGCTAGAGATAAAAAAAAATTGTGCCTATCGAGTGCTTGTCCAAGCTCCTACCCATTCGGCCACCACAGGCTGTCGGGATTTTGGTCTGTCGGAATTATAGTTTTGTCGGTATTGTGACCTGCTTGTCGGAATTCGCTCTGTCGGGTTTATGGCCCAGATTCATTTCATTAAAAAAGCAAATTCGACTTAACCTTTCATTAAAATTTGGTTTTAACAATTAAAATAACGCTTTTCCCCGACAAACTTCAGAATTTTGCCCGACGGGGGGGCTACAGCCCCCCCAGCCCACCTAGTGGCGCCACCTCTGGATGCAATGGATTCAGTTGCAGAATTCATAGGGGTTGAAGCCATCGGAAAATAAATGTTCTCTGATGTTGACAGATCAGGTTGATCTTGCTGCTGATAAGATGGCGTCCATTTTAAATTATAATTCAAAATACCCCTTCTCTTAAGTAATTTGCCTTTTCTAACTTGCAGATACATCTATCATGGTTCCAAACTTTTACGAGAGGCATAACGAATTCTGAAATCTAAAAAGATACATTAATTCACTGGTGTAACTAGCCTCTACTTCCAATGTGGCTCTAGCCCACTTTCCAACAATCCTCATAGAATTCGACTACTATTAATTTTATAATATGAAATACACAAACATAAAGAAATAAAAATCAAAACAATTGAATAAGGAGTTTTAAAACATTGTTAGGCAAGATTTCACAGGAATAAATGAGCATGCACATTTCCCCAATTTGTAGCATGTCAAGTTTAAAATTTCTTTTGGTAAGATAGCCTTACTTACATTTATGGCATTGGTAAAAGTTATATTTAATATTATTTTTGGTATTTATGTTGGACATTGGTGTTATAAGAGATAATCCACATAAATAAATATTAATTTTTTTTTAAATAATAGAGATTTAAAAAAAAAATACAAGAAATTCCAACATTACATATCACGCTTTATTAAAAAAATTATTAATAAATTTCTTTCGTATTTACTAACTTATAACTATTGTGTGCGTTCTAAAAGCTAAATTTGAACCGGTTATTCTCTATTACAATACTTTACAAAACTTCTTTAAACAACATTATTAGGGGAGGGAGTATGAATCACTCAGACAGAGCGTCCGGTAACCCAACCCAACAGATTAATTTCTTATGACTGAATGCTTATTTTGCACAATATGACTGACAATCGGGCTGGAAATTCTGCATGTATTCCCAGAATAACATTGCACATCAGTGGTAAGAGAGAATAACATGTTCAAATGCAATGAACAGTTCCTCTAATTTTTCACCAAATCTCTTTACTTTTTTCATCAACCTTGCAGGAGAAATTATAGGAGTTCTTTGATTGGCAACAAAATCGATTGCTATAAAATTTATTGGCCTGTATGGATAAAAGTTCTCCCACAAGCAGCATTATCAAGGTGCAAGTTAATGCATTTGAACCGGTTATTCTCTGTTGCTATACATATTTACAAAACTTCTTTAAAACAATACAATTACATCAAAATGCATTGACAGATCACCCTGATTTATCAGAATATAATTCTTTTTTTTGGTTTTATGGTTCAAGTTTGGAAAAAAAACTAGGCAGTTTCAAAATAACAAAAAAATCTTATTTATTTTTTTAGTCGAAGGCGAAAGGAAAAATAAGTGCTCATTTCATTTAGTTTGTTAATTCTTTTTGTTGTATAGTATCCTTTCACAAAAGTATAGTTTTTATAGAGTGACAAATTGGATAAAATCGCAATCTTAATTTTCCTTCAGTACATTAGTGGACAAAATAACCAGAAAATATGCTTTTAAATTTTCTTATCAAACATTTTATTCCACATAATTTTTCTGTATAGTTAATAATTCAAATAAAAAACTGAAAAACTAGCATTTTCAAGGTACTGTCTGTAAAATAGGTACTACGACGGTTGGGGTCTACTTGGGCACAGAAGTTTTAAATATTTCTGTAAAACTATCACTTGTGAAACAAAAAGTTCTACCTATTTCACATTATAAAAAGTACTATAAAGTAATTAACCTTGAAAATAAACAGAAAACCCCCAAAAAATAACTAAAATTTCTTTAAAATAAACAAAATAGTAATAAAAATATAACAAAAAGAAAACCAAAATCAAATTGCAAAAAGTGATGCTCTTTTCGTTTAAAAAAATATTTTACGGTAAAGTGGAGGAATATAGGTAATGGGGTAAAATGGGTATTTTGAATGTAAAATATAAATTACATATTGTTAAACTTATTCTTTGATCTCGTTCTTTTTTTTAAAAATTAATTCCTTAATAGTACATTTCAGTAAAAAATTAACTTTCTGGGTGAATTAATTAAAGTCCAATAGTAGAATTGTTTTATTATAAGAAAACTTTGTGATAGTTTGAAGCATGAAAACTTTTATAAGTAAACTAGAAAAGTCCATTATTTACCAATATTCCTGGGGGTTTGTATAGAAGAGAACCTTTTAATACATTTATTTTTAAAATTCGAAAGAATTCTACATTATTTAGCTTTTTTTCAATGATTGGCAAAGTGAGAAAACTGGGTAATCGAATTATTAATTCTAAAAAATAAGAAATTAGGAAAAATTTAACGATCTTCTGAAAAAAGCAATACTCTACAAAAATCTGAATTTCGAAGCTATAATTGACAAGAATTAACTACAATACTATGTTAATATAATTAAGTTTCATTATTTTTTTTAAACAAACTGACAACAAATACATTTTGATAACAAAATGTACACCATTTCGTCATTGGAACAAAGCATAAATTCCTGAATCAAAATAAACCACAAATTATATTAGTAGATTTTTTTTAAGATAGTAAAAAAAATAAAAAGTCGATTTTTTAAAATGGCGTATTTCAACTTACGTTCAGAAAGACTGTTACAAAACAGTCCCTTTAAAGTCAATGCTTTTAATAATAAGCTTTTAACAGTTTATGGTTGTTCTTTATTCTTTTTTATTCAAATTACTAATTTGACTAAAAAGTTTGTGTTAATAATACCTTTTTACACGAAAAATTTCATAATTCCCATTGGTTATCCATTTCCCCCACTTTTGAATCGAAACAGAATCAAAGAAAAAATAATTATTAAATATATTTATAAACCTCAGACTTCAATAAAAATAAAGGAATGTGTTCTCAATAAAAAAGGGAAAAATTTTATGAAACAATTGTAATATTACAATGTTTTTCCAAAAAAAAAATAGGACTTTGAACGTAAATAAATCAAGTTTTAATACCCTTTTTCCCCCATCTTACTCATCTATCCAAGGAATCAAATTAAAACAAAAAACTATTGAAAACATTTCTAAAGATATATTGCGGATAATGTTTGTTTCGAATTTCTTTAAGAACTTTCTAAATGAACGTAAAAAAACACGTATTCTTATTTTCATAAATAAGCATCGGAAAATCTAAAACAAAACATCCTGAAAATATATGGCTATGATTAATTTTTAATATAATATATTTCATCTTATTTTTAACAAAATTAATGTAATCCACACAGCGCTTAGTTAAATGATCATAGTATCATTCACTCAAAATTATGATTTGACTTTAGTAAAGAAACGTCGTTACACTTGAAGATATGTTTTTAGGAATTGAATCCCACGCTTTTGACTAAAACTTCGACGCCACAGGATATGCCCCGTTACAAAACAATTACTTTCAGTGCATCATTAGAGATGTCAGATTTTATGTATATTCCGAATCTTCAAATTTAAGGATTCAGTACAAAAACACAACTAACTATGAATGCAAGAATCTCAAAATATTCTTTTAAAATAACACACACATAAGAGCGCATGATTGCGGGCTGAATATTCATTTGTGAAGACTGAAAAAACAACATTAAAAGCAACTTCGCTAGAAAGACGGAAAATATTTTTTTATGTCTATAATTTAGTTAGCGAACATTAACGTCGTCGGAATTTTTCTCGAAGGATTTGAAAGAGTATCCGAGTGGATTTATCCAAAACAAGTGTAATGATCACTCTAACATTCCAGTCAAATATCAGAATGGTTTGAGAGAACAACCACGGTATCCCACTAGAGATCAAAAGTGCCACGCTGCAGATTCCCCAAACGCTGTGTGATGGGAATTTCCTATCAAATATTTGTCTATTTAAACCTTTATTCGCTGGCCATTTCGTAAAGACATTTTTAACGAAATACAAACATTTCTTAGCAATGAACTTCCTTCATTTCAGGAAGGGCGGTATTTTAGAACAGTATAGGTACCATCCAAACACTATTTGATTTATTGAAGTGCCAGTGAAATAAATATAACTAATAATAGAAAGAAAGGAAAACTGTTTTCATATCCCGATGTATGATATCACACTTGCTCAGAGCATATTTTAAGGAATTTTAACTGGTGGGGCAAATTAAATTCTGCAGAAAGCAGAACCCCAAATGTTAATGAAAACTTTGTACTTAAAATAGCAAATTTTAAACTAATTTAATAAACTTAGTTTGAAATTATATATTTTTAAAAAAGTTTTTTAAAAATAAATTATCGAATTCATGAAATTTTCTAACGATTCATAAAAGTATGTTTTAATTGTTTTCATAATGCAATTTTTTTTAAATATTCTTTTTTTAAAAACCCTAATGTATTGTATTTTAAAATATATATTTCCTACATTTCCGCCATTTTACTTCACACAAATGTAAAGTTTTAAATCTACAGTATATATACATCTAAATTCGTATACTTAGGTAAATTTTAGACTAGTACCCGAGCATATTACAAACAAAATGTGCATTAATAAGTAGCATTTACTTTATAAGATGAACAATAATATTCTATTTATTTGTATTCGAAAAATATTTAATTTTACAGCACAAAAATGTAGAAAAATAAGTAGTTTTAAATTTTTAAAACACATAATACTTTCTTAAAAATTGTTATCATTTCTAAAAAATGTTTTGATATAATCTCTGTTTTTGTAAATTGCTGCTCCGACAACTTTTATCGCCATTCCTTCAGCTGCAGAAATTTTAGCACTGGCGGTGGACTATGATGATTCTCTTATTAATTGTTTCGAGATTATCTTACTGCCTATGATCTGACATCAACATGTTGTAGCAGGAAATTACCCTTTCCACTTACATGGAATGTGGTGCGACCAAGAGTTAAAATTACATGAATGGAACTTTTCTTTCAAACTCCCCTTCCCTTAAAGCCCCCCCCAAAAGTATTGGAAGCATTGCCGTTTCGACCGAAGCATGGACATATAAAATGTAAATCTAAGATAAGTAGTTGAATAAAAAAACTAGTATTAAATGGCATTTACAAAAGTTTTGACTATTTTTTTGCATCGGTTTGAAGTTTTTTTTTTAAATCAAACTTTTAGACACTTTTTCGTTTCTAACAATTTTTATTAAAGTTACTCATATATTTCATATAACCTACGCATAAACGTAAGCTTGTATTGGGCCCACGGGCTCGAGTCCCCCCCCCCCCCCCTCCAACAATTTTGAAAACTTTACGCCTTTGAACACCTACGAAATAAATATTAAATGAAAGATTTGGTGGCGAGACTAAGACTTACTGTCCCAGAATTTGAATGTGTTACCGAATGACTTTTTATGTAAGACTAGCAATATGGCCCGGCGTTTCTCGTGGTTAATTTGCGAAGTAAGAGCTGCGCGATGTTTTTATTTGTTACCATAGCCAGTCGCATATTATCTGTGCACTGTGAAAAAAATACTTTATCAAATTCTAGATTTATTTAATTAACTTGAGTAGTTTTTGAGACATAGAGATATATATTGTATATTTGTATATGTATTTTTGATATATATATATATATATATATATATATATATATATATATATATATATATATATATATATATATATATATATATATATATATATATATATATATATATATATATATATATATATATATATATATATATATATATAGCGTATCTTATTCCCATTGGAAATTTACCTCTTTTGTTAAAGCATTACTATTCTTACGTTTGTTGATAAACTAATGCAATTCTTCTGGAGTTGACTTTTGGCATACCGAGTGTCCATCCGGTCTTGAATTCTTCTGTACTTCCAAGTGTACTTTTGACTAATCGTCAAATTGAAAATACAAAGTTCCAGGCACTCTTTTTTAAATATAGATATTTTACATTTTTTTGTGTAATGATCAAGTTGTAATTTGACGATTTGTTCTTAAAACTCATTGGTTGTTGGTTGAACCTCATAAAGTATTCGTAAAATAAGCAATAAAATTTTCTTATTGTTTATTATATGTTGATAATTGAAATATAATTTTTACTAATTTCCCACTAATTCGAGAGTTTTACTATTGTTTTACTGTATTTTGTCCATGTTGACATTAATTTTAAAATTTTGCCACTAATTTCTCCCATTTTTAAATATTAAGGTATATTTTAGCTCATTTGGCAACATTTTTATTCACTTGGCGATATTTTTAATTGTTTGGCACCATTTTATTTATTTGGCAACATTTTTATTTTTTGGCGAAATTTTATTTTGTTGGCGATATTTTAATTTTTCTTGGCGACATTTTCATTCATTTGGCGATAATTTAAATTCATTTAGCAACATTTGGCGATATTCACTCATCAGCCAATCAAAATGCATCGTTTATCCGTATCGTCGAAAAATATATTTGGTAGTCAAGGTGATTTTTAAAAACCATGTTATGAAGGGAAGATAGATCTACAGTTATATTTCAAACTAGCAGTATGGCCCGGCGTTGCACGTGGTCAGTTTGTGAAATAAGAGCTGTGCGCGACTTTTCTAGTTAGCGTATCCAGTCGAATATCGCTCTCTATACCCTGTCTAAATTTATTCAATTAAATTGAGTAGTTATAGAGATATCTTAACCAAATTTTTTAAAAAAATTAAATTTTCGACAATACATGCTATTGCGTATAAACTGTAAACCGCGTATAACTTTGTAAAATATATATATTTTGCAATATAAAAATCCCCAAAAATTAATAATTAAAAACGCTTTTTCTCATATAAGCCTGTAATATGATGTCTTTAAAAATAATGCATTTTGCAGATAATGAAAATAAAACACTTTGCGATGTTGTTTGAATGCCAAATGACGTTGAATGCTTATATTATTAAAAAAGTTTTATATATGTTTTTTATTGAAAAAATAACCCCAGTAACAAAAAAATGCAATTATTAAACTTCACATTCATTATTTTTAGTACTGATAATACAATAACATATCGAAGCTAAAAAATATTCTGTTCTACCAAATGGAAATAAGTTATTGTATTTGGCGAAGTTTTTTGGTTGCCAATTTGTGACGGGAGATTTGGTATCGTCTTTAATAACTATTTCTAAGAAAAATAAATAATTATTTTATTTTGTAACTGTATACCCTTAAATTTCAGAGAATTGTTAAGTAGAAAAATTTTAAATATGCCAGCATCAATATTTACAAGCAATACTTTTCTATAAATCAAAATCATTTCAAATAATCATTTCTGAATTTCAATAAAATTATTCTGAAGTGAAACATTTCAAATGAGCAACATGGTATAAATATAGAAAACCTAAGTTCACAATTAGGAGCACCTATTCCGACGCTGTAGCACCGTTCCACTTCGTAACAAATAGCACTGTTGGCATAAATGTGATAGCGTTGGATAGGAAATTAAGCACCGACTCTTTTAAGATCTTGAAACAAATAAATGTTCGGGGCATGCATAGATACCCGTAGCAACAGACGAAACTGGTGGTTTATCTTCCTCCTTCGGTTGGCGAGGTTTAAGTTAACGAACAATTCCTATAATATGCTGCCTAATAAATGTGCTTTTCAATGAAACATCGCAATAATAGAAGGTGGCCATTATTGTCAAAAGATATTTTTCGTCGCCAAGGTAATTTTTAACAATAATGTTATGAAGGGAAGACCTACATGTAAATTTCCCATAGGAATAATGTATAGGAAAATGGAAAAAGTTCCATAACTTTTAAACGGTTGCAGATATCCACCTGAAACAAAGTGCAGATTTTAAACTGGGACCATATTGTTAAAATGGGGCAAGTTTCATAAAAATCCGTGCAGTAGTTTTTGAGTTAAATCCGGACAAACAGACAGACTAATTCATTTGGTGACATTAACTCATCAGCCAATCAAAATGAATCATTTATCTCAGTATTGTCGAAAACTATTTTTGGTGGCCAAGGTGATTTTTAACAATAATGTTTTGAAGGCAAGATCGAGATGTAAATTTCCCATAGGCGTAATGTTAGAGAAAATGGAAAAAGTTCTATAACTTTTGAATGGTTGCAGATATCCACCTGAAACAAAGTGCAGATTTTAAACTGGGACCATATTGTTAAAATGGGGCAAGTTTCATAAAAATCCGTGCAGTAGTTTTTGAGTTAAATCCGGACAAACAGACAGACTAATTCATTTGGTGACATTAACTCATCAGCCAATCAAAATGAATCATTTATCTCAGTATTGTCGAAAACTATTTTTGGTGGCCAAGGTGATTTTTAACAATAATGTTTTGAAGGCAAGATCGAGATGTAAATTTCCCATAGGCGTAATGTTAGAGAAAATGGAAAAAGTTCTATAACTTTTGAATGGTTGCAGATATCCACATGAAACAAAGTGCAGATTTTAAACTAAGAAAAGTTAGTTCAAATTGTGCAAGTTTCATAAATATCCGTTCAGTCGTTTTTGAGTTAAATCCGGACATACAAACAGACAGACAAAAAAAATTCTAATGTGATTTTCTGAATCAGTATATCCTAATTCGTGAAGAAAACTCAAAATGAGGGGTTTTGTTCGATTCCACAGACAGACACTCCATTCTTATATATAAGTATTGAAAAGAGCCATTTTTATAGTGTAAAGCACAGAAATCTTAATTATATACTAGACTAGCAATATGGCCCGGCGTTGCTCGTGGTCACTTTGCACAGTAAGAGCTGCGCGATTTTGTCTTGTGAGCGTAGCCATCGCATATCACTTTCTGTGCACTGTGAAAAATAAACTTTATCAAAATCCAGATTTACTTTGAATATTACCCAGAATTACTTTGAGTATTTTTTTAGATACCTAAATCTATTTTTATGTTAACGACTTTACATGCTATTGCGACTACTATTTAAACTGATGTTTTTGTAAAATGTTTCTTTTTGTAAAATAAAAATTCCTAAAATTTTTTTTAATTGCATATTTTTTGTATAAAAATTAACTAAATAGTAACAATAAACCCTTGTAGAAAAATTTCACATTCATTAGTTTTATTATTGGCGACGCAATAATAAATCAAAGAAAACATATTGCATTGTTCCAAATCGAAATAATTTATCGTATTTGGTGAAGTTTTTTTTTTGTGTGTGTGCCAATTGGTGACCGGAGTCTATATATCCGTCTTTCAACATAATTTCATATGGGTCAATATTTACAGACAATATTTCTTATAAAAATTAATTATCAAATATTCCTTTTTGAATTCCAATAATATGTTTTTAAGGTAAAAATGTAAAAATAAGCTACATGGAGGTATAAATAAAGAAAACCTTAAATTAAACTTTTAGGGTGGCCCATTTCAACACCATAGAAATATTCCACTAAACAAAAAGCACCACTGTAACAAAAAGCACTATTGTCATAAAGTTAAGTTGTTCAGAACATGAATACACATGGCGTCAGTCGAAAGAGCTGGTTTATCTTCCTCCTTCGGTTGGCGAGATTTTTGTTAACGACGTTAATTTTGTTATTTTGACACTAATTTCGCCATTGTGATGATATTTTTAAATATAAGACCTCTATTTTAGCTCATTTGGCAACATTTTTATTGATTTGGAGAAAATTTTAATTCATTTGGCGACATTTTTTGGCAATATTTGGCGACATTTTTAATTAATTTTGCGACATTTTTAATTCATTTGGCGACATTTAAAAATTTATTTGGGAACATTTGGCGACATTTTCAATTCATTTGACATTATTTGGCGACATTTTTAAATGCATTTGGCAACATTTGGTGACATTTTTAATTCGTTTGGCGACATTTTTAATTCATTTGGCGACATTTACACATCAGCCAATCAAAATAAATCGTTTATCCCAGTATTGTCGAAAAATATTTTTGGTCGCCAAGGTAATTTTTAACAATAATGTTATGAGGGGAAGATCGAGATGTAACTTTCCCATAGGAGTAATGTTAGAGAAAATGGAAAAAGTTCTATAACTTTTGAATGGTTGCAGATATCCACATGAAACAAAGTGCAGATTTTAAACTAAGAAAAGTTTGTTCAAATGGTTCAAGTTTCATAAAAATGCGTCCAGTAATTTTTGAGTTAAATTCGGACAAACAGACAGACAGACAAACTGACAGAAAAAAAAAATTTAAATGTGATTTTCGGAATCAGTGTATCCTAATTCGTGAAGAAAACTCAAAATGAGGGGTTTTATTCGATTCCACTGACAGACACTCCATTCTTATATATAAGTATTGATAGTTGGCATTAATCTGGCATATTACATACATTGTTAAAAAGTAATATATCCAATTTTTTTTTAGTTTTTGATTAATTTATATTGGTATCAATATATTGAGAATATCTAAAAATGAAACATTTTCGTAACAATTATAATAAAAAATATTTTATCTCTTTTCGGTCGTACGTAAGTAACGAAAAAAAAAGATATTTTCAATTTAATTATTTTAATCTTATTCTTGCTGTCGTTTCACTCTAGACATTTAGTACAAATAACTTAAATATGCTAATTTTGGTTACCTTAGAATTATACATCCATGATATATTTTGTTCATATAAAACTACCAATCAAAATTTAAAAAAGAAACTAAAACATATTTATAAGCATAATCTTGTATAATCTTTTGAAAGACTGGCTATACTTTCATATAGTTTATGCTTTTTATTAAAAATTAAAGCTACCCCTCTCCAATAATTTTTAAAAATTTAGGCCTCTATTTATATGTACTATTAACATTTGTAAATAATGATCCCTTCAAAATGTTATTAACATCGGGAAATATATTTTCCCCCAAAAGTAAAAATTATAAATCTTTTAACTATGCAAATAACATTTAGTTAAACTACACAACGTAAAATAAATCTACATAAAAAATAAATGTAATTTACTTACTTTTTGTAGCTGTTGAATGCAGGTAAAAATATCTTTTAAAATTAAAGTGAAAAATCGGCCTAAAGAATGATACTGGAACGTCTAGTATCTGAACAGGTGTTTTTTGTACTGGAACCATACCAAAAGGATCCTTTGAAACACTTTTCCACCCCTTATGACACACCCCATACCTCTAGGCCATATATTTCTGCCCTAATCCCTTCAAACAAATACATGTCAAGAGTTTTCCCGACTATAAAAAAACAGCTGGTGAGTAGTGTAATTTGACGGGTTCTGAGACGTGGTGCTTTGCGGATCTGTGCGGATCTTGGTGGTGCTGTGCGGATCTGGGTGGATCTTGGCGGATCAGGGCGGATCTCATCTGTCAAGCCGTGGTGCTGTGCAGATCTTGGTGGTGCTTTGCGGATCTTGGTGGTGCTGTGCGGATATGGGTGGTTCCTGGCGGATCAGGGCGGATCTCATCTGTCAAGCCGTGGTGCTGTGCTGATCTGTGCTGATCTTGGTGGTGCTGTGCGGATCTGGGTGGATCCTGGCGGATCAGGGCGGATCTCGTCTGTCAAGCCGTGGTGCACATGGCCCTAAGCCGATGATCAGGGGGCGTGGCCTAATGGAGATGACCTCATTAAGAACCAATCAGATTCTTGTTTGAGGATGAACTCATTAAGAACCAATCAAGTGACGTCACCTGGGAGTATGCAGGTGACATCGTCGTGGAACAGGTGTCGATGACTCATCCTCGCATGCAGCGCCGTCAATGGGCATGTCACACCTGGTATCGACTTGTATGAACAGGAACGGACCAATCAGAGTCTTGTTTGAGGATGATATCATCACGAGCCAATCAGATTCTTGTTTGAGGATGACCTCATTAAGAACCAATCAGGTGTCAGAAAGTGATGTCTGTAGAGTGTCATGTGACATGGAAGTTGCTTTTTTTTATTTTGCGTTTTTATTTGGGTATTGGTGGAAATTTTCGTCGCACTGCATCTACGCATTTTTAATTATAAGCTGAGGGTTAGTTGGTTGTTGAAAATAATATGAGCTGTATATGCAATTTTGAGAAAGTAAATAAAATATGACAGAATTAGATTAATAATAGTTTTTAATATTTTATTTTAATATTTTTTTATATTTTTTATATTTCTTTATATTTTGATGTTCATTTACATTTTATTATTCATTTATATTTTATTATTCATTTATATTTTATTATTCATTTATATTTTATAATTCATTTATATTTTATTATTCATTTATATTTTATTATTCATTTATATTTTATTATTCATTTATATTTTATTATTCATTTATATTTTATTATTCATTTATATTTTATTATTCATTTATATTTTATTATTCATTTATATTTCATATATTTTAATATTTATTTATATTTTATATACGTATACATTTTTGGAAAAAATTAACTCAGTGGGAGCAATTACGTCACACTAGAGCTGCACAATGGACTTATGTTAAAGGGAAAGACCCGCGAACACTAGTGTATATATTTCAACTATGGTTAGTACGAAAGAAAAGAATTTTGCAAGAATGGTTTTAGAAAAATATATTTTATGTGACGAACTCCAGCATACAATTTCGCCATATAACTCTATGAGGAATCATCCTATGGGGTTAAATAACATACCATCGTGTACAGGAAGGTAAACCAGATTAATTAGTAAAGCTTTTTACCTTTTGACATGTGTACCAAGGGTATAAAAAATGACAGTTTTCGGTTTTATGAAAATAATGCATAAAAAAATTAACATTTAAATTACAATTTATTTAACGGAAATTAGTCTCAGTGGATGAAAAATTAGTAATTAATATGAAAGCTGATACTTTGAAAAAGAACCTTAGGAACCAAGAACCTTGTGTTACGGTTAATTAAAAATTTTATAAAAATAATGTGTTCTTTAAATGTTTTTCACATCATACGTAAAATTATTATTGTAAGGGGAAAAGCAACATATCGTTATGATTAGAAGGAGGGATCTCACCTTGATCACAATTGGATGCATTAGAATTACTTACTGTTTAGGAATATGGGTACAAGTTACTGTATCGCAATGGTTGTGGTGCTGGGCTTGATAAGAGCATATTAGGGGTTGGTATGTAAGATAATGGATACATTATTTGTTATAATACGTGTTGAATATGGGAATTTGTGTAGATGTTGCTGTTTTAGGTTTTTTTTTGTAATTGGCTGTTTGATTGAACGTCACAGTGCAGCTATACAAAGGGTTTTATTTATACGCATGGTACAAGTACACATTTTTTTTCTATGTCATAAAATTACACTATAACAAAACGCATGGGTGGATGGTAGAAATGAAGTAGCACCATACAAGGGGAATTATTAGGGCTGGCTGGTTAAATTTTCAAAGACTAAGAGGCAACAAGTTCCCATATGAGTTCAATTGAGGGTGAATGTGTAGAATTTGGCGACATCAAGTATCCACAAGGGGACAATTTGAGAGGTGTATTCGTAAAATTGGCGACATAAAGTACACTGTTAAAAAAAACGTAAATTTACAGCATGATACATGTACAATAGCTGCACAAATTGCGATATATCTGACACAGACTGCACTGTTCCCAATGTTTACAGCCAATAGTTCTGTTATTTTTCAAAATTACCATGCTGCTTTCTATTCCTACAACAGAGAGCTTTGTATGTACTTAAACCATCTAAAAGTTGTATTATCCATTTACTTCAGAATGTGTAAGAATCCGCTAGGGACGCTCGTGATAACCACAAATTATGATGTTATTATTATTTCAATTAATCTGAGTGTGAGACTATTTCAATGTCCGCGTCTGCCCAAACCATGTCTGTCATGTGTGAAAGGAACTGTTTTGAAAGAAAAGTAAGTGATTTATGTAATCTCTTCACATATTATTTCATGACTTGTGTTTATTTATTCTCTGGATCAACGTTATTTCTATTTCTTATGATATTTAAACTTTCCTCTATTTGAAAACATTAGGCCTAATATCTAGATTCTGTCCAGGTTGGGCAATAAGCCACGGGCTTGATTTGTAAACATACCGGCTTCTCGGAAAATCTGAAGACAAGCGAAACGTCGTTCGCGGGTCAGCGTTTAACATGCGTTTAGCATGTTTGCGATCGACCAATGAGTTAATATTCTATTTGAGGATTACTTGAAACTAACTATATTGATTAAAAATATAATTTATAAATAAAGTTATATATTTATTAATATTTTGTTTATTTAAGGAAATTTGAATTATTTTTTTAGGTTTTTCTGTTTATTTTAAAGGTACTTTTTATAATGTGAAATAGGTATAACTTTTTGTTTCAGAAGTGATAGTTTTACAGAAATATTTAAAACTTATGTGCCCCAGTAGACCCCAACCGTCGTAGTACCTATTTTACAGACAGTACCTTGAAAATGCTAGAATATCAGAGTTTTATTTGAATTATTAACTATACAGAAAAATTATGTGGAATAAAATGTTTGATAAGAAAATTTAAAAGCATATTTTCTGGTTATTTTGTTCACTAATGTACTGAGGTCTCCGTGGCCGAGTGGATTAAGGTGTCAGCTGAGAATCCGAGGGTTCCCGGTTCGAACCTGTGCGACGGACTAGACTCAGAATAGTAAAAAAAAACTAGTGATATTGCGAACAGATGGTTACCAATTTCGCTACCAAAATACTAGAATGTCGTCCAGAACATCCACAAAAAATTAACGAAGTGTATACGGGACTGGTGCACGATAATTCTGATCGGGGTCCAAAAAGGTACCGACGTCTATTAAAGGCCTTTGGGTGCCAGCTCATGTGTTGTCCTCGTCATCTGACCATGGTTCAAAAATACGAGGCATCGTTACAGGGTCTTTCCTTCGAGATAGGCCCCGAACCATCGCCAATAGCCCACTGTGCAGCTCTAGTGCGACGTTAATTAACAAAAACAAACCAAACAACTAATGTACAGAAGGAAAATTAAGATTGTGATTTTATCTAATTTGTCTCTCTATAAAAACTATACTTTTGTTAAAGAATACTATACAACCAAAAGATTTTAACGAACTAAATGAAATGTGCACTTATTTAGTCTTTCGCCTGAGACTAAGAAAATAAATCAGATTTTTTTTTTATTTTGAAACTGTGTGGTTTTCTTTCCAAACTTTAACCACAAAAAAAGAAAACAGGATTCTATTCTGGTTTGGTTAATTAACGTTTGCACTAGAGCTGCACAGTGTGCTATTGGCGACGGTTCGGGGTCTATCTCGAAGGAAAGACCCGGGAACACGTTCATACATGCACCTCGTTATTTTAGAACCATGGTTAGATGACGAGGGAACACTTGACCTAGCACCCAACGCCTTCAATAGACGTCGGGACTTTGGACCCCGATCAGATTTATCGTGCACCAGTCCCGTATACACGCCGTTAATTTTTGCGGATGTTCTGGACGACTTTTCTAGTACTTTGCAGCGAAGCTGGCAACCCTCCCATCACAAGATCACCATTTTCTACTTTTCTTTGTCAAGTCCATCACCTAGGACAGAACCAGGAATCCTCGGATTCCCAGCCGACGCCTTAACCGCTCGGCCAAGGAGGCCTTAGATTCTATTCTGATAAATCAGGGTGATCATCTGTCAATGCATTTTGGAGGACTCCGTGGCCGAGCGGTTAAAGGCGTCAGCTGGGAATATGAAGATTCCTGGTTCGAGCCTAGGCGATGGACTTGACAAAGAAAACTAAAAAGTAGTGATCTTGCGATTGGAGGATTGCCAGCTTTGCTACAAAATACTAGAAAAGTCGTCCAGAACATCCGCAAAAATTAACGGCGTGTATACGGGACTGGTGCACGATAAATCTGATCGGAGTCCAAAGTTCCGACGTCTATTGAAGGCGTTGGGTGCCAGTTCAGGTGTTTCCTTGTCATCCGACCATGGTTCTAAAATAACGAGGTGCATGTATGAATCTGTGTGTGTATGTGTTCCCGGGTCTTTCCTTCGATATAGACCCCATCGCCAATAGCACACTGTGCAGCTCTAGTGTTTAATTAACCAATACAAACCAAACTGTCAATGCATTTTGGTGTAATTATATTGTTTTAAAGAAGTTTTGTAAATATGTATAGCAATAGAGAATAACCGCTTCAAATGCATTGACTTGCACATTGACAATGCTGCGTGTGAGAGAACTTTTATCCATACAGGCCAATAAATTTTGTGGCAATCGGTTTTGTTGCCAATAACAGAACTATTTTAATTTCTCCTGCACGGTTGATGAAAAAGGTAAAGAGATTTGGTGAAAAATCAGAGGAACTGGTCATTGCATTTGAACATATTATTCTCTGTTACCACTGATGTTCAGTGTTATTCTAGGAATACATGCAGAATTTCCAGCCCTTTTGTCAGTATATTGTGCAAAATAAGCATTCAGTCATAAGAAATTAATCTTTTGGGCTACCGGACGCTCTGTCTGAGTGATTCATACTCCTTCCCCTAATTATGTTTTTTAAAGAAGTTTTGTAAAGTATTGTAATAGAGAATAACCGGTTCAAATTTAAATTTTTAGAACACAAACAATGGTTATAAGTTAGTAAATATGAAAGAAAATTAATTAATATAATTTTTAATAAAGCGTGTTATGTAATGTTGGAATTTCTTGTATTCTTTTATTTAAATCTCTATTACTTAAAAAAAAATATTTTAATATTCGTTTATATGAATTATTTCGTATAACACCAATGTCCAACATAAATACCAAAAATAATATTAAATATAACTTTTCCCAATGCCATAAATGTAAGTAAAGCTATCTTACCAAAACAAATTTTAAACTTTACAAGCTACAAATTGGGGAAATGTGTATGCTCATTTCCTGTGAAACCTTGCCTAACAACGTTTTAAAACTCGTTATTTTTTTTATTTCTTTACGTTTGTGTATTTCATATTATAAATTTAAAGTAGTCGAATTCTATGAGGATTGTTGGAAAGGGGGCTATAGCCACATTGGAAATAGAGGCTAGTTACACCAGTGAATTAATGTACCTTTTTTAATTTCAGAATTCGTCATGCCTCTCGTAAAAGTTTTAAAACCATGATAGATGTATCTGCAAGTTAGAAAAGGCTAAGAGTTACTGGAAGAAGGGGGATTTTGAAACCATGAAAATGACTTTACTTTTTCACAAATGATGGTTTCTCCACTGTGTACTTGAGAATGATGCTTACTCAGGGCTGATGGAATAGCTTATTTTATGTAAAATCCCCAAACTAGTAATAATGCACTAAGTGTTCCAAGAGTATGTATATGTACAAATTAAAATTTTGAAAATATGTACAATTGAGAATAAGGTACAATTTAGCTATTTTATATACAGTTATAAAAAAAAATAAGAATTTTGTTATTTTTTTAAATTATCCATCTAGATTTTCATAAAAGTGTTGGTGTTGAAATTTGGTATATGTAACTAAGTACTTTTTCTTTGACATATGTTATTATTCAATACATAATTGCCAGGCCTGAATAAAGTATTTATGAAAAAATATCTGGTATTTTTCATTTGGTATAAAAATAATTTTTTGTACCGTTCTTATTTGACCACCAAATATAGCTATTACCAGGAGTGATTGTGATTCTGAATTTTAATTGCTTTTATAACATGGTTTTAATATAGTTTTAAGTGAATATCTGCAGTTTTCATGAATTTTTTAATCAGTTTGCGATCACCCTGGCAGTCCTTTTAGGGCATATTAACCAAGTTAATTCATGCAAGGTCGTCTGCCAACTTATAAGAGCTGCTGGTGTAAGTAATATATATATATTTAAAAATCGTGAAATATTAGATTGCCTATCTTTTCAATTACAAGAAAAATTTCACGACCAAACTTCAAACCCAGAATTCGGCAGTCGAATAACAAGTACCCAAGGTAAAGGTTTAGGACGTAAAATTATCATATGTGTAGTATAGTATTTGTTTTGACTATAAAATAGTAATACTATGAACTCTGATAATAAATATAAAAATCTGTATGTTCAATTAAATTTGAACTTAAAATACACATAAGTATAATTTATGACTAATGAAAATAAAAAATAATCAATGGTTAGGTTTGGTAATTTTTTTAAGATACTTTAATTTTAATCACAGATAAAAAAAGCAGCATATTTCTGAAAGTGATTAAAAAATAATACATTTCACAGACTTATTTAAATTCAGCTAAATTTTTTTTTGACTAATTACAAGCAAACAATTTTTCAAATCTTATTTTTGTTTCTTCCAAATCCTGTTTTTAAGAAAAAATATATCAGATTTGAAAAATTGTTTGCTTGAAATTAGAAAAAAAATTTAACTGAATTAAAATAATGTCTGAAATGTACTACTTTGTAATAACTTTCAGAAATATGCTTTTTTTATCTATGATTAAAATTAAAGTATCTTAAAAAATTGCCAAACACAACCAGTAATTTTTTTGACAATTTTTGCTGTAAATACGTAATCCGCACATGTTGTAAAAAAACGTCACTTGCTGTAATGTTTAGGCACATTTGCTGTAAATACGTAAGCAGCACATGTTGTAATAAAACATCACATGCTGTTAAATTTAGGCACATTTGCTGTAAATACGTTAGCAGCACATGTTGTAAAATAAAATCACATGCTGTTAATTGAAATAAACACATTGAAGTTTTAAGTTTTACAACACACTGTCGTGGCACAATTTGTTACCCGGACAGTGTGCTGTTTTCAGTCTGATTTTTTTTTAACAGTGTACCCATAGGGAGACGTTTGTAGGCGTACACATAAAATTGGGGTGAAAGCGGGGTGTGTAGTTGTACATTAGACAAGAATAAATGTAATATGAAACAGTCTAAGTTTGAAATAAATTATAAAAAGAATAAATGTAAAAAAAAAAGTTAAAATACAATTTAAAAAGCAAAATGTAAAAAAAAAAAAAAAGTATAAAAAGGAAAATGTAAAAATAAAAAAAAAGTTTAAGTGTGAATTAAAAATTAAAAGGTTAAGTAAGAAAAAAAAAATACTAAAAGTGAAAAAAAATTGTTAAAAGTGAAAAAAAGAAAAGAATATAAAACATATTTGTGCAGAAGGTCATTTGGATCTGTTGGTTTTGTACTATTGATAATATTTTAACATAATAGCAATATTTTTCGTACTTTGTATAATATTTTTGATAATTATATAACATTTTAACAAGTTTGTTTGTCCTATCACTAAAAATGGTGTAATTTGACAATATTTTGTAGCATATTCAATTAACAATTGTACTTAACTACAGGTTTTTTTTATATAACTTACGTTACTTTCTTTGATAAGTATAAATTTCTTAACTTAATGTGTCACACGTAAGTCCATTATTTTAATATTTTTAATACATGTCAGGATATTTTTTTTTATCCATTCATAGACTATTTGATACAATTTTAAAAAGTATGTATTATTTTCTCTATTTCGCAAATATTTGACTTAATTTGTTAAAAATTTAGTATAGGTGTCAACATTTTAGTAGAAATATATACATTGGTTTCTCTTATATATTTATAAACAGCCATTGTATACAGATTTATTAGTTACCCTTGGTTCTATTTTCAATACTTTGTTATTATTTTTTATATCTATAGTAGTATTTTCTGCTTTTTTTGCTAATTATTTAATATAATTGTGGTATTTGTCGTTTGATTAGTGGGTAGACCATTCTCAGAACTCACCACGGGCATCTGCGCCTATATGGGCGCTAGTACGTTCCGTAACACCCATATGGCATTGGGTGGATATGGGTAAAAAACTTATGATGGTTAATCTTTTACATTTAACACATTTCTTTTTTTTCTTTACATTTAACAATTTTCTTTTTTAACTTTTTTTTTTTTTTTACATTTTTCTTTTGTACGTTTTTGAAAAAGAATTATTTAATATTTTCAAAAAATGTGGGCTTTAAGGGAAGGGGAGTTTGAAAGAGAAGTTCCATTCATGTAATTTTAACTCTTGGTCGCACCACATTCCATGTAAGTGGAAAGGGTAATTTCCTGCTACAACATGTTGATGTCAGATCATAGGCAGTAAGATAATCTCGAAACAATTAATAAGAGAATCATCATAGTCCACCGCCAGTGCTAAAATTTCTGCAGCTGAAGGAACGGCGATAAAAGTTGTCGGAGCAGCAATTTACAAAAACAGAGATTATATCAAAACATTTTTTAGAAATGATAACAATTTTTAAGAAAGTATTATGTGTTTTAAAAATTTAAAACTACTTATTTTTCTACATTTTTGTGCTGTAAAATTAAATATTTTTCGAATACAAATAAATAGAATATTATTGTTCATCTTATAAAGTAAATGCTACTTATTAATTCACATTTTGTTTGTAATATGCTCGGGTACTAGTCTAAAATTTACCTAAGTATACGAATTTAGAAGTATATATACTGTAGATTTAAAACTTTACATTTGTGTGAAGTAAAATGGCGGAAATGTAGGAAATATATATTTTAAAATACAAAAGATTAGGGTTTTTAAAAAAAGAATATTTAAAAAAAAATTGCATTATGAAAACAATTAAAACATACTTTTATGAATCGTTAGAAAATTTCATGAATTCGATCCTTTATTTTTAAAAAACTTTTTTAAAAATATATAATTTTAAACTAAGTTTATTAAATTAGTTTAAAATTTGCTATTTTAAGTACAAAGTTTTCATTAACATTTGGGGTTCTGCTTTCTGTAGAATTTAATTTGCCCCACCAGTTAAAATCCCTTAAAATATGCTCTGCTACAGTGAGGTGAAGAAGTTGGCATATGGAGTGCTGACGATCTTCGGGTCGGCATATTCGTGCGAGCAAACGTTCTCTTGCATGAATATAATAAAAAGTAAAGTTAGAAGTCAACTAATAAATAAAAATCTAGAGTCGTGCTTGAAACTTAAAACAACAAGTTATAAGCCAGATTTAATCAAACTTTCAAAAGGCATGCAAAGCCAATGCTCCCATTGATGTAACTATCTATATTTGTGTTTTTATATGAATAAATATTATTCCGTATTTAAAGCCGCTTATTTTAAATCAAAAATGAAATATATATAAGCAAATACTATAATATTGAAACGAAAATTTTTAGTGGCTCTTTAAAAACTGGGAAATTTTGTAAATTGTAATTTTTGGCTCTTCCGTTTCAATAGATTGCCGACCCCTGGCCTAGGGGACCGCACAACTCACCAATAATAATATAGATTACTGAAAAAATGGGTGTTTCAACACTTCAAAATCATGACAACGACTTGTTTGAAAATAAATCAGACCAAAAAAGAATTATAAGTACAAAACAAGTTTCTAAATAACTAATAAATCAAACTAAATCCTAATGAAAATAATATTCTAGAACATTTTTATGATGCAGAAAAATTCTTTTTTCTTAATGGATTCGTACAATGCAAATATAACATAACACTTTTATATTCTTTTAAAATATATGTTTAATTTGTGATAATTTAAAATGGCATTGTGTTATTATTTTTGGAAATCAATTCTTTTTATTCTACACCGTTATTCTGTTCATGGTGATTTGAGAATATTACGGAGACGAGTGCAATAATTTATTGTAATTTTCATAAATTTCAAAATTCCATTGCACATTGAAATTCCTTGAAATTGTTGAATTGTTCAATGTAGTATTGGAAATTTACAACAACAAAAAAAAACAGTGCATACCCATTTTATTAAAATTAAAAAATTATTTAGTTTGCAAATTTTCAATTCTTGCATTTCAAAAAATTTCCGATCTACCCTCCCCATTTTGATTTACGAAGGGATATTCCATACCACTAAGTAGTTCGGGGCTCGCACCGCATTTAGCCTAGGGGTCCACTAACTCTAAATCCGGCTCTGGCTCGGTGGGAATACCCCAAACAACTGTTCCAAGGGTGAACCAGTTGTTTATGAGAAGCGTGGTGGGCCGAAAAATACCCTTTTTTATTATCAGAAGGCGTCGAGACAAAATTTATTCTTATACAAAAAAATGTGCATTGCACCAGAATAAAACACAACACAGTTGCTTCTTTACATTGGAGGCATTTTTCTCGCCAAGGTATCAAAATAAGATTTTTTAGGCGGAATTTACACATACCGTTTAATGGCAATCGTCAACAATAGGAATTTGTATATATACACCCTCCCCCCACCCCTATCCACCAAAAAAGAATACCCCCCCCCCCTGGGATGACCCTAGATCCGCCACTGATATACAGTGCAAGTAATGGTGTTTTTAAATTGTGATCAGCCCATGAAAACAAATTTACACTAATTCCTCAAGAAAGTAAAAAAAATCGAAATACATAAAACTAAAGACAAAATATTTTGTTTCATTAATGATAACTTTATAAAAAAATAAAACCAACAACCCAAAACAAATGCTTCAACTATTTCTATATTTTGTACATTTTTCGATTCTTCGTACTCGTACTAACTGTTCTATTCTAAGAAACGCGAGTCAAAAGTTAGAATCTCAGCAAACGCGAATGTTGCTTTGAATACGCCATTCAACTCTTTCTTGCAACTCCAGAGGATTCATTCTTTCGTTTCTGAATGCAATTCAGAGAAAGGGAGAGAAGCCGTGAAAGAGATCTTTGAATGCTTCTTTTTTGAAGGCGTCAAACTACTAATTTTTGTCCTGATGATCCGTAACCTTGGTGAAGTTATTTTTGTTTTTCAATGCAGATCATCCGTAAAATACCCTAGCATCAGTTGAGGTGCATGACAAAATATGTCCGCTCTACTGAACAGGTGGGGTAGAAGCATGCTCATGGATTGTAGGGATCGATCTAAAAGATTTCGAAAAGAACGTATGTTTTCTCGTCTCAAACTTTGTTCGATGGACCAATAACTTTCTGGCATTTCATTTGTCTATAGAAAATCCTGAACTTATATAAAAAGAAAACAAATTTAGAGGTATGAAACGTGTATCGAGGCACTTTTCATAGAATTTCCTAATGCTTTTTGAACCGACTTTCGAAGAAAGTCTCATCGTAGAGAGTGCGTGCATGTGCGTATGTATGTGGAATGTGTGTTTTCAATGTGCAAACGTACCTTTTCTTCTAATGGTCAATAATTAAAATAACAATAAATGACAGAAAATATCCCATTTATTTTCTCTCAACCTAAAAATAATATACCAGAATAGCAAAAATACTTATTCAACAAGTATTCAACAGGTGAAGAAAACAACTTACAAAATAATACAAATACAATATTTAGAAGCGAAGAAGAATATTTTTATTTTTTCTCCCTGCTAAAGGACTCAAAGAAGTAAAACTTCACATTTTTAAAGAATTTTTTTTAGCAAGGTCCCGAAAGAAAGAAAGAAATGCAAATACGGAGTTGATGGCGATAAAACAATATGGACGGTATTGATACGGTATTCCGTTGATTAACAGTCACATTTTAAACTAGAGTCACATTCCAAAAATATAAAAACGAACAAATCTAATAATTATAATTAATAATTATTCTACACACCTTGTATAATATACCTATATCAACAAAAGCCGTTAAACTTCTTAAATTAGCGAAGGCATAAATAAAAAAAGTGGGAAAAAATGAAAAGTTTTCATGTGAAGTATTATATTCAGATGTTTTCCTGTTTGTATCCACATACAAAATTTTACAATTTAGGCCATTCGGAAGTGTTTAAAACTACTGTTCTGTAAAAAAAAAAGGATTTATTTGAAACTAACGTTAAATAAGGGTTTTTTCGAACCTTAAAAACGTTCAATACGAACCAAAAAGTGCTTAATTTTCCTACTTAAAGTATGAGGTATAACATTGCCAAATTTCTTCTTCCTCTTTATTAAAAAAATCGCAACCGATTTTTAAAGATTCCACTTGCAAAAATTATACATTTTCGAATTGTTTCCTTTGTGTATATAGTAAATACTATTGTTTATAATGATTCCATGTGGGGCAAAATTCTAGAAATAAAAATTTATTTCCCTTTGTTAGTATGAGAAACCATATCAATATGCTGCATAACGCAATTTTAGTTCAATTGGTAGCAGATCATATTTTAAGGAATTTTAACTGGTGGGGCAAATTAACTTCTGCAGAAAGCTGAACCCCAGAAGTTAATGAAAACTTTGTACTTAAAGAGCAAATTTTAAACTAATTTAATAAACTTAGTTTAAAGTTATATGTTCTATAAAAAGTTTAGTTAAAAGAAATTATCGAATTTATGAAATTTTCTAATGATTCATAAAAGTATGTTTTATTTGTTTTCATAATGCAAAATTTCATTAAAAAATTTTCAAATATTTTTTTTAAAAAAAACCTAATGTTTTGTATTTTAAAATATATATTTCCTACATTTCCGCCATTTTACTTCACACAAATGTAAAGTTTTAAATCTATAGTATATATACATCTAAATCCGTATACTTAGGTAAATTTTAGACTAGTACCCGAGCATATTACAAACAAAATGTGCATTAATAACATTACATTAATAAGTAACATTTACTTTATAAGATGGAGAATTATATTCTATTTATTTGTATTTGAAAAATATTTTATTTTACAGCACAAAATGTAGAAAAATAAGTAGTTTTAAATTTTTAAAAAACGTAATACTCTCTTAAAACTCTTATCATTTCTGAAAAATGTTGTAATATAATCTCTGCTTTTGTAAATTGCTGCTCCGACACTTTTTGTCGTCGTTCCTTCAGCTGCAGAAATTTTAGCACTGAAGGGCGGTGATTGAAAAGTACTGTTCCTTTTCCATTTAAGACTATGATGAGTTTCTTATTAATTGTTTCGAGATTATCTGAGCGAATATGATCTGACATCAACATTGTAGCAGGAAATGATCCTTTCTGCACTTGCATGGAATGTGGTGCGATCACGAGTTAAAAATATTAAATAATTCTTTTTCAAGATTAAAACAAATAAATTATTCTGGTGGAGAAATAGAAGTTTATTGTGAGTCAGAGTTATTTGAGATTTATAATATAATTAATAATAAAATAACCTTTCTAGAAAAAAGAAAAACCGACTTTAAGAAAAATGCGCTAAAAAGTAAAAAAATAATTTTTAATTTTACGAATTAGTTAAAAAAAATTGAATTATTGAATATTAATTTTATACTTAGTACAACTTTTTGAAATAGGCGCCAAAATTTAGGAAGGATTTTTGTAAATTTTTTCAACAGATTCGTAAAATTAAAAATTATTTTTTACTTTTTAGCGCATTTTTCTAAAAGTCGGTTTTCCTTTTTTCTAGAAAGATTATTTTATTTTTCCCTTTTTTGTTTTTAATTTAGCAGGGGGATTCGCCCCCTATTATTATTCACCAAGAAATTCAAGTAGCAACTTGTGCTCAACAACGTTTATTGTAAAACAATCCCTATCAATGTCAATAAATGCTGGTTAAACGAAATGTAATTGTTGTACAACTTCTGTTAAACAATGAAAATATTATGAAATCGGATAAATTGTTTAAAAAAACTCCGGTTAATCGACATTTCCGGATATGTAACAGCCGGATAACTGATTATTTTTTTGCATATTTTGCCTAATGGGATTTTTCTGTATCCAGCAAAAAAGAATTTTCGAATTCGGACTATATATTTTTTAAACGGTCCGGTTAATTGAGAATTCCGGACAGTTAAATGCCGGATAACTGGATATTTTTCAAATTGCTCCCAAGTGAAACATCCCCTATCCAACAAAAAAAAAATTATGCAAATACTGAAGTAGAACCGAAATCCTGCGCGAACATACATAAAAAAAATACATAACGGCCAAATTGATAACCTCTCGACTTTTCGCGTGTTGGCGGTTTTAATTTAAAGTTTCTGGCGGTTTAATTTTGGAGTTTGGGTTGACGCGCTGGGCAGTCGGTTAAAAAGAAAAGTATTGGACGCATTGCCGTTTTCACCGAAGCATGCACATCTAAAATAAAAATATAAGATAAGTAGTTGAATAAAAAAACTAGTATTAAATGTCATTTACAAAAGTTTTGACTATTTTTTAGCATTGTTTTGAAGTAATTTTTTTTAATCAAATTTTCAGACATTTTTTCATTTCCACCAACCTTTATTAAAATTACTCATATATTTCATGTAACCTACACATAAACGTAAGCTTGTATTGGGCCCACGGACTCGAGGCTCCCCCCCCCCCCCCCCCCCAAATAATTTTGAAAACTTTACGCCTCTGAACGTAGGAAATAAATATCCAATGAAAGATTTGGTGGCGAGACCAAGACTTACTATCCTAGAATTCAAATGTGTTACTGATTGTCTTTTTATGTAAGATAGTTGGCGATTTTGTTAATATGTAATTCCATTAACCTGGTTTATTACATTGTTAAAAAGTAATATATCCAATTTTTTATACTTTTTGATTAATTTATATTGGTATCAATATATTGAGAATATCTAAATATAAAACATTTTCATAACAATTTTAATAAAAAATATTTGATCTCTTTCGATCAGACGTAAGTAACGAAAAAAAAATCTTTTCAAATAAATTATTTTAACCTTATTCTTGCTGTTGTTTCACTCTAGACATTTAGTACAAATAACTTAGATATGCTAATTTTGGTTACCTTAGAATTATACATCCATGATATATTTTGTTCATATAAAGATACCAATCAATATTTAAAAAAGAAACTAAAACATATTCATAAGCATAATCTTGTATAATCTTTTGAAAGACTTTCTATACGTTCATATAGTTTATGCATTTTATTAAAAATTAGAGCTACCCCTGTCCAATAATTTTGAAAAATTTAGGCATCTATTTATATGTATTAAAATTTGTAAATAATGATCCCTTCAAAATGTTGTTAACATCGGGAAATATATTTTCCTCCAAAAGTAAAAATTAGAAATCTCTTTTAACTATACAAATAAAATTTAGTTAAACTACACACCGTAAAAGAAATCTACATAAAAAATCATGTAATTTACTTACTTTTTGTAGCTGTTAAATGCAGGTAAAAATATCTTTTAAAATTGAAGTGAAAAATCGGTCTAAGGAATGATACTGGCACGACTTTGTGAACAGTTTTTTTGTACTGGCAACAAGAACCAAAAAAAAAGGATCCATTGAAACACTTTTTCCACCCCCTACCCCTCCAGGCCATATATTTCTGCCCTAATCCCTTCAAATGCATGCCAGTTTTCCTGACTATAAAAAACAACTGGTGTCCACTTAAGAGATCCTGCGTAGATATGGAAAGGTGCAATAAAACGATTTTGAACAGTAGGCAATCCGAAATATATTGTCAACTGCTCGACCCCAACTGCTCGACCTGTCAACTGCTCGAGTTCTTATTTACATTATGAATGATGACATTGTGAAAACAATTTTCTTATTATAATTATTATTATTGAACATGTCACAGCAACGTTTAGAAACTACGGTTATCTTCAACAAAAGCATTTATATGAGATTACAAAGACAACCCCCCCCCACCCCCTTCTGGCTGTCCGACAGTTGTTTTGTTTCGCCCCTAGTGTTCTCGCATTTTCCACATTCTTCTTTCTCAGAAAAGAGAAATAAAATACGCTGAATTTCAGGAGCACACACATTTTCCATGAAATGTAAATTGAGTGAGCGACAGTTCTTCATAGAAACAAACGTATTAGCCCCCCCAGGTCTTGTCCTGGAGTTCCCAACACAGAAGCAGAACTCCGATGAAACCAAAGATATCAACAAGTAAACCTGGAATGTGACAATGAGGCAGCAAGTGCTTTTTTCCCTGGTATATGGGTAGTACGTTTTCAAGAATGATTGCAAAGTTAGTTCTATAAGCTGCAAAATGATAGTTTTAGTCTAAAGTGGCGGCCCTTGTGCCTGTATAATTTTGTTAAGTATATGTTTGAGAGGCGAAGCATTTATTTGAGAAAAAAAGTTCACATCTTACGTGTTGAAAACAAATTTAAAGTAAGAATCTTTTCATTTACATTACAGTTTTTAATGCTTATAATTAGTGCTAACTGCAGAAATTAACTTTTAAAAAACTTTTATATATAGTAACATTGTTTAATCACATAGACTCTTATATGTAATTGTTTTGTTTCAGGTACAATCTTTTCTTGATAATGTCATTTTATATTTTACATTTTAACTCTAGAAATCTTTGTAGTATATAATAATGGGTAAAGAATATTAAAATATAATATCAAAGATATTTTAAAGCATTGTATCATTTATCAGAAAATCAAATTCTCCAAAGTTAATTAAATAAAGTATAAATTTTGCCAACATTTTTTAACATTAATTAAAGTACTTTAATTATATTTTATATTAAATGATCTTGTAAAGTGGCCAACAAATTAAAACCGCGGACTATTTTGAAATGGCGCTCCCGCTTTTGGAGAAATTCGAAAAACATTTTTAAAGTTAATTGGATAACAAAAATTCGCCTATATTTTATGTTTAATTCCTAAGTTATGGTATTCCTTGTCTCGATTATTTTATGTTGCGATTCTTTTATTTTTATCGCGATTCTGAAATTTTGCGCTAAGGCTATGGTTTTCTTCCTGTAACTATTGTGTCATACGCGGCATCTCGCCAACAGTTTAAAGCACACACACATATCGTGCGCTAATGTCATATACTCCTAACGTCGATTTTATAATTTTTAACTTTTTTCTTTTTACATTTTAATTCTCACTTAAACTTTTTATTTTTACATTTATTCTTTTTATTATTTATTTATATTTTCTGTTTTTTTTTCTTTTTACATTAAATGTTTTTTTTTTAACTTTTTTCTTTTACATTTTATTTCACACTTAAACTTTTCCTCTTTATATTTTATTGCACACTTAAACTTTTTGTCTTTTTATATTTATTGTCTTTACTTTTTTTATTTTTGCATTTTTTCTTTTACATTTTATTTATTGTCTTTACTTTCTTCTTCTTGCATTTTATTGTACACTTCAACTGTTTTCTTTTTATATTTATTGTCTTTACTTTTCTTTTACATTTTATTTCACACAAACTTTTTCTTTTTACATTTTTTTCTTGTCTAATATTAACTACACACCCTGCTTTCACCCCAATGTTGTGTGTACACCCACAAACGCCTCCCTGTGGGTACTTTATGTCGCCAAATTCTACGAATACACCTATCAAGTTTTCCCATTATGGGTACTTGATGTCGCCAAATTCTACACATACACCCTCAACTGTACACATATGGGTATTTGTTGCCCCTTAGTCTTTGCATATTTAACCAGCTAGCCCTAACACTTCCCCTTGTATAGTGCGACTTCATTTCTACAATCCTCTCATGCGTTTTGTTATAGTATAATTTTATAACATAAGGGGAAAAAAATGTATTTGTAAAAGTTTTAAATTTGTAGTAACATAAAAAAAAATTACATGTGCTTAAATTATTTTATTTACTTTAAATATGTATTGCATGCAATTTTAAACATGTTACAAAAAAATCTAAGTGCTTTAATAAAACGTTAAATTTTATTTTAATAACATAACACATGTTGTGTATACCTTAAGAAAAAATATATAACTTATAAAACAAACTTTACTTGCGTTCCTAAAATAAAACCCGTTGTGTAACTTTAGTGCAACGTTCATTCCACCAACCATCCACTACTAAAGAAAAAAATCCCCCTTAAAACCTACCATTGACACGATAAAAAAGGATTTTTGCATATCTTGTTAAAATAAAACCCTTTGTGTAGTTTCACTGTGAAGTTCAATAAACCAGCCAACTACAAAACACGTATTATAACAAATAATATGTCATTTTCTGCATACCAGCCCCTAATCTGAACTTATCAAGACTTTCTACCTAGCACACAACCATTGCGATACATCAACTTTTACCCCACATTCCTAAGCAGTTTTTAATTGTAATACAATCAATTGAGTTAAGGGCAAGATCCCCTTTCTAATCTAAACGATATGTCATTTTCCCTCTTACAATAATAATTCAAAGTATAATGTAAAAAACATACATTACTTTTATAAAAAGTTTAATTAACCGTAACCCAGGGTCCATGGTCCTTTTTTAAAGTATCACTTTTATATTAATTACTTATTTTTACACTCGCATGAACCAAATCTAGTAAATAAATTGTAATTTAAACGTATTTCATACATTTTTTATATACAATATTTTCATAAAACCCCAAACTGTCATTTCTGTATACCCTTGGTTACACATGTCAAAAGGTAAAAAGCTTTAATTATTAACCTGGTCAACTCGGTTCACCTTCCTGTACACGATGGTTATGTTATTTAAACTCATAGGATAATTCTTCATAGAGTTATGTGGCGAAATTGTATACAGCGCAAGTTGGTCACATAAAATATTTTTTTCTCCTCATACACTAAAACCATTCTTGCAAAATTGTTTATATATAACATTCTACTTTAACATTTAACTTAATTATAATAAAACATACATAAATAATAAAAAAATATTAATAATCTAATTCTGTAGTATATGTTATTTACTCTTGCAATATGTTAACCATTTTAACATTTTTTTTTCTTTCGTACTAACCATGGTTAAAAAATATACACTAGTGTTCGTGGATCTTTCCCTGTAACATAAGTCCTGCCTTAGCCTATTGTTCAGCTCTAGTGTCAACTGCGTAGATGCAGTGCGATGCAAATTTCTACCAATACCCAATTAAAAACTCAGAACAAAAAAAAAATCAACGTATGTCGCATGACACCCCAAAACCCCTCCTACGTCCCTGCTCTTCACCCCTACACCCACCTAAAAAAGAGCATCCTTGTAGTTCCCCCTACAGCGCTATTTGCCCAAAAGCCCTCTTCGTAATATTAAAATTACAGCGGTACAACCACAAATGACATACTACCCGTACTTACTATTTATTCATAATATGTTATTTCTATTTCACACGACCGGCTATGCTAAAATTCACAGACTCTCTGAGTGATACATCTGGCAAGAACGCGCACTTGAGTGTATGAGTCATACTTTCCCCATATATCAGCTCATCCGACATACACATAAGTCTTTTCAGATATCATATCAGGTAAATTCTATTCCAGAAAAAATATCACAACATACCCTAATGTAACAGTACAAATATCAGTATGAGCCTTGAAACCTTATCACCGTAGGAACTTCATAATTGTAGGAACCTTATCACCATAGGAACCTTATCAGCCTGGAACCTCATCAGCATAGGAACCTTATCAGCCGGAACCTTATCATCTTAGGAACCTTATCACCTAGGAGCCTTAGGAACCTTATCACCTAGGAGCCTTAGGAACCTTATCACCTAGGAACCTTAAGAATCTTGTCCCAGAACTCTCACTTTTCTACTACTCACATGGGAGTGGAACATGTGTCTCGATGACTCATCCTCGCATGCAGGTAGATACAAGGTTTTACTAGTTCTGGTGGTAACCGCATGGCGGCGCTGTATGTGTAGGAATGTGAACGGACCAATCAGATTCTTTTTTGATGATGACATCATCAAGAGTCAATCAGATTACAGTAAGTGATGTCCATGGGTCTGATATAAATTGAGTTCTTCGATGGTCTTGCCAGTTTCGACTTCGGAAGCCTCGGTTATTAATCCAGCTCTTTTAGAAACGAAAAAGAATGACTTCTTTAAACGAAAAGCTGATTTTGATAATTCCCTCACGATTGAAGATATCCCACCAAGAACCTTTCGCCTTGGAGATGATCTTTTTGTTTCCTGAAGTTTTTTCAACAAGCGAGTTCTGATTCATATTCGTCGATATAAAAAGTGTGGAGAAAAGTACTATCCTTTGACTCATGGATTTACGTTATCACCATCTCAATTCTCGATTCTCCTAGATGCGAGCCTCTCAAGACAAAGTGCTTTAAAGAGAACTCTCTTGTGGACTATTTTATAGAGAACCCATTTAAGCCAGCAAGCTATTATGTGTCCATTTTATATGAAACTCAACTCAGCATTCAAGACGAAGATGTCAACAAAGAAATACTTTTTGACCTTCTTGATTCTACCAATATGAAGTTTAAAAGAGTGAGATTATGTGCCGAAGCGGTAGAACATATAAAAGGGCTGTAACTGTGAACAGTGAATAATGGGAAAAGCTTTTTTCGATCGGTGACTAAGTTATGAGTTCTGCACTGCAGGAAAAGTATCGTCGTGCTGTATTTAAACAACTTTTTGAACTGGTGGCCAAAACGTCGGTTTCCTACCATGCTTCTGAATGTGCTTCAATGGATGAAGTTAAAAGTTCTTTGAATTATATGGTAAAGTCCGCTTTTTAAGATGTTATTTCAGAAAGAAATGGATTGATGAATCCACTACAAACTTTAGATGAAACTCTATTGGCTGAAAATACAGTGAACAGTTTTAACGCATCTGTTATGGATTTAAGACCTTATTATGTAACAGTAGCATTTCATGAACAATTATGTCAATTTCCATTTAATCCTGTACCTAATCATAGTATATTAAGTTTTGTAATTGTACCATTTGTAAACTCAGTGACTGTATCAAATACACTGTAAAAAATTACTGTAAAAATACAGCACTTTCGTAGCATAAATACAGCGCACGTTGCTGTAATTTTTTACAGAACGTTCTGTAAACACAATTTACAGCATATTGTGATGTAAACTGTTTCCGAAAACTTCTCAGAGCCCGTCTGGTGCGTACCATGTGATATTATTAACGAATCAGCTTCGAGACCAGTACTTTCAAAGAACGTATAATTTTAAGAAGGTTCTCTTCGACAAAGCGTAAGTTGCGTTGTCTCACATACTTGATTGGTTTGGTTTGATCAATCAACGCCGCACTAGAGCTGCACAGTGGGCTATTTGCGACGGTTCGGGGCCTATCTCGAAGGAAAAACACAGGAACGATGCATCATATTTTTGAACCATGGTCAGATCACGAGGACAACAACTGAGCAGGCACCCGACACAATCTGAATAGGCGTCAAAGTATTGGACCCCGATCAGATTTATCGTGCACCAGTCCCGTATATACGTATAATTTATTGGATATTTAAAAAAAAATCTTAGTATAGTAGCGAAGGTATCGACCTTCAGATCGCAAGATCATTACAATTTTACTTTTCTTCGTCAAGCCCATCATCCAATCTACGGGGGGAGAGCCCCAGTTGCTCAGTTGGTAAGGCGTTCAGCTACTAATCAGAGGATTGGTGGTTCGAATCCGTGCGATGGACTTGACATAGAAAAGTAAAAAAGTAGTGATCTTGCGATCGGAGAGTTTCCAGCTTCGCTACAAAAATACTAGAAAGTCGTCCAGAATATCCAACAAATTATATTGGCGTGTATACGGGACTGGTGCACGATAAATCTGATCGGGGTCCAAAGTCCCGACGTCTATTGAAGGCGTTGGGTGCCAGTTCAGGTGTTTACTCGTCATCTGACCATGGTTCTAAAATAACGAGGTGTATGTATGAATGTGTGTGTGAATGTGTATGTGTTCCCGGGTCTTTCCTTCGAGGTTGACCCCGAACCGTCGCCAATAGCCCACTGTGCAGCTCTAGTGCAACGTCAATTAACAAAAACCAAAACCAAACCGGGTTTTTCCTTCGAGATTGACCCCGAACCGTCGCCAATAGCCCACTGTGCAGCTCTAGTGTGACGTTAATTACCAAAACCAAACCCATCTACGGGTACACATACACATTCACACACACATTCACACACACATTCATACACACATTCATACATGCACCTCGTTATTTTAGAACCATGGTCAGATGACGAGGAAACACCTGAACTGGCACCCAACGCCTTCAATAGACGTCGGGACTTTGGGCCCCGATCAGATTTATCGTGCACCAGTCCCGTATACACGCCAGTATAATTTGTTGGATATTCTGGACGACTTTCTAGTATTTTTGTAGCGAAGCTGACAACCCTCCGATCGCAAGATCACTACTTTTTTACTTTTCTATGTCAAGTCCATTTCACGGATTCGAACCACCAATCCTCTGATTAGTAGCTGAACGCCTTACCAACTGAGCAACTCCCATCTACGGGACTAGTGCATGATAAATCTAATCGGGGTCCAATGTCCTGAACCCTATTGAGGTAGCGTCAGGTGCCAGTTCAGGTGTTGTCCTTGTCATCTGACCGTGGTTCAAAAATACGAAGCATTGTTCCCGGATCTTTCCTTCGAGATATGCCAAGGCCATCTCTATCAGTATAGAGAAGGCCTTGGATATGCCCCGAACCGTCTCCAATAGCCTAATGTGCAGGTGTAGTGCGACGTTAATTAAAAAAAAACGTCATCAAATCCTCTGATTACTAGCATAAGTTTTACTAGCCTTAACGCATTTATCCATTGAGCAATTGGTGGCCCCTCTCTCACTTACTAGAAGTCACATAGGTTTAGGCATGTGAAGAAAGCATTTTTTTTTTTTTTGGCTCCTGAATTGAATCGTTTCATGTCTCAAAGAAGATTTGCCATTTTGTGAAGCGCTGACAGTCAAGATCGTTTCACGATTTCAATGTGCAATGAATAGGATTAAATAAAGACATTTCCTGATATTTAGGGTAAGTGACAAGCAATTTATTATTGCTCACGGAGTAAAGAAAAAGGTGGAGATGATTTGGCGAGATTTCATGAAACGTAAGTTAGCAACCCCAAACTAGGAACAAACAAACCTAGTTGGCAGTAGTTTTCCTACGAGGAATGCATTATTTTCAAATTAAGTTATCGCCAAGTACTGGTACAAAGTAGTGCTTTGTAATAGCGCCAAATACTTCGCCAGTTCCTACTTTTTGAGCGATTGCTTACTTCACATTGCAAACCGGTTTTAGACTTCTTCTTTACTCCGTGATTATTACTATAACCAATTTAAAGCCCACATATACTTCTGTATGTTGTTTTCGAAAAACATTTTCTGTTTCAAACGGCAATAACGCGACTTCATTAGGCTTTCAAAATAATTCGGGTTCGAGTAATCTAAGTACTGGACTTGGAAGCTCTTTGTAGTTTTTTTATATGCATGTCAATGGAAAATACGATTATATAAGTTAATTGAGAATAAAGCCGATTTTCATTATTGGGGATCGTTTGTCAATGTTTAAAAATCCAGACAAATATTTATATGTGTTTGATGTGCAAGATTTAATTAGCTTTCATTATTTAATTATTTAAGAATAGCAGCAATCTGTATTTTAGGAAAATTGTGTAACAAAAACTTTGGTAAATAAATACCTAAAGAGCCAAAAATGTAACAAACATTTCAGATAATATTTAAAAATATTATTGGGAACTCAACGCACATTCATAAAATTGTTCAAAACATCTTTTTTAACTAAGATAAAGTATAGCTGTAATCATATTAGTCTTTTCACACAAAAATAAACCCATCAGCTTATCTTAATTTGCTTATATGAGCAATTAGTTTGAATTTGATCAAACCTGAAACTTTTAAACCTTGAACCGCATGTGGCATACAAGTATACAATTATCAAAATTTTACTATGTACGAGTATTCTAACAATATTTTCTGGAATACTTTTACATTTGTTACTTGTTTATAGAAGGAGACTAACTGTATATAAGCATATTTTTTATTGTGAAATTATGCGTTTTAAATTTTATATTTATTAAATGATTAAAAACTAATAAATAAATAATTTTTGAAACGTCTAATTTAAAATTTAAAAAAAAATTGATATTACTTGTATTTAAAAATAAACACTCCTTAAAATAATTGTAGTCTTAAAGTTGTTTTTTATAAAATTTCTTAGTGTTCGGTTTGTTCGCTTGTTGTTATAATAATATGTTTATCGATTTATGTTTTGTTTCAGTTTACTACTCTTCAAAATTTTCTGAGGGAGGCGGGTGGCCTTGAGGTACAGCACCAGGCTAGCAATCAGAGGACTCAAAATTCGAATCGCCATGAGCACTTGATCAAAGTTAAGATATAGCGCACTAGAGCTGCACAGTGGGCTATTAGCGACGGTTCGGGGTCTATCTCGAAAGAAAGACCCGGAACGATGCCTCATTATTTTAGAACCATGGTCAGATGACGAGAAAACACCTGAACTGGCACCCAACGCCTTCAATAGACGTCGGGACTTTGGACCCCGATCAGATTTATCGTGCACCAGTCCCGTATACACGCCGTTAATTTTTGCGGATGTTCTGGACGACTTTTCTAGAATTTTGTAGCGAAGCTGGCAACCCTCCGATCACAATATCACTACTTTTTACTTTTCTTTGTCAAATCCATCGCCTGGCATCGAACAACGAATCTTCGTATTCGCAACTGACGCCTTTAACCGCTCGGCCACGGATGCCTGATCTCGTGATAGGAGGATTGTTAGATTCGCTACTAAATTACGAAAGTCGCCTTAAATTATCCACAATTTCCATCGGCGTCTAGTGCGTGATCTTATGATTGTTCAGCCCACTAGATAAACTTTCGTAAAATTTGCTAAAATCGAACCTAATAAACTTAGTCTTCGAAACATTTAAAAATCATTACGCTGAAAAAAATATTTTTACTTAAATAGAAAGTTTAATTTACACTATTATATACAAAATTATTTACAGTTTGAAAATTAGATTGGCAGGAAACATTAATATGCCGTCAGAGCCTGTGATCAATTGCGCACCGCGACCGATCTCATCTTCTCTGTGAAGCGCGCCGGATTATATTTTTATTCAGTTGCGGTGTGTGCTATATTTGCATAATGCTAGTTTGTGCATTGGCAGTTTGTAGAACCCGGTGGTAACTCCAATGCGGCAACCTTGCGTCTGGTTTGGTTTGATTGACGTCGCACTAGATCTGCACAGTGGATTATTGTTGACGGGCCCTTGTTTGGAATTTTTTTGCGGCACTGGTGTTGTACGCCGCTACAACACCAGTGCCAGTAATAAAATTTCTCAATGTTCGGTTTGTCCACTTGTTGTTATAATAATATATTTACTGATTTATGTTTTTTTTTCAGTTTAATCCTCTTCAAAAACTGATGAGGGAGGCGGGTGGCCTCGAAATACAGCACCCGGCTAGCAATCAGAGGATGGAAAGTTCGAATCTCTATGAGTAATTGATCAAAGTTAAGATGTAGCGATCTCGTGATAGGAGGATTGTTAGATTCGCTACTAAATTACGAAAGTTGTCTTAAATTATCCTCAATATCCACCGGCGTGTATACCGGACTGGTGCACATTAAATCTGATCGTGGTCCAATAGTCTGACGCCTATTCAGATTGCGTCGGGTGTCAGCCAATGTTTGGTCCTCGTCATCTCACCATGTTTAATAAGTACGAGATAGTGTTCCCCGGCCATTTATTCGAGATATCCTCGAACTATTGCCACTAGCCGACGGTGCAGCTCTATAGTGATGTTAACCATACATCCAAAACTGCTGTTAAATAAAAATTGGCATAAGTTTCTTAAAGAAATTACTATACAAGTTTGAAAATAGCGATGACAGCCGATGACTCTTCAAATTAAAACTTTGGAAAGATGGCTCAATTTTCCTGTAATGTTATGGACATTTCACAGATTATTTTAAGTAATAATTGTTTTAATAATTTTGATTTTCATCATATGTTATAAAAATTGTTAATTATGTATCACATGTACTAGCAGAATTATGCACTTAACGAAACTAATTGTAGCAAATAATATAAGTTGAATTGTAGAATGTAAATAAAGTTATAATTATAATATTATATTATTAAATTTTTAGAAATATTAAAACAAATGTGCAAAAACGGGTAAATGTTATTTGTTTTTATAAAATTAAATGCTTATATGATTTTTATATTTTTTAACATATTTGATTTTGCACATGCACGCTCCTCAAATATTCTAGAGCTTTTTAATGGAGATACAATATTGGAGTTTATGATAAAATGTTATTGTGCATTCTAAAGTAAAACCAATTTCTTTATTTCTTCCAACGATCAGAATAGCAAAAACGCAAACTTGAAAATTTTTGTATGAGTGTTATATGTTTAAAATATTTACGAGCCACACGTCGCGAAAACACACGTCGCATTTCCTGGTCTACCCCACATGTATCTCCTGCTCCCTTCCCTTCTGTCCCCTGAAGGGATGATTTTAAGGAGAACAATGGTGAAACAATCTTGAAGCAGAAAAGAAAATTCGACTTTTTGTATGGGGGGGGGGACGATGGGGTAGTAGGTCTGTATGTTTGCCTTGGTTGTTTGTACATGTAAAGGGTTACTTTTGTTAACACTTGAAATGGGGCGGCAGTTGAGCCGGAATTCACAATGCATCAATCCAGAAATTGCTTGCTTTTAAGTAAGGTATTTTCCCTGAAAAGACCCATTCATCCTCTATGTGCTTTAAGAAAGGACTGTAAATGACCCCTGTCAAAAAAATAACACCCCTAATTGTGATCCTCTTCGCTCCCTCACAATGCCAGTGGCATTTTTTCCCTTTCTCAAAAATCAGTTTTCTGAGAGGTTGTACGTCACTCATTCGCCATTTTTGTCTCTCATTCACAAAAACATAAACTATTGGAAGATTCAAGACAAAAGAAAGAAGCATCGTGCAAAAAATTTGCTGATGTGTTTAAAGTATGTACTCCTTTTCTTATTCAAATATTTCTTGTTTATTGAGATTATCGTGGAAAATACCCAAACCAAAATTTTTTATTCAATTACATTTACAAATTAGTTTTCTGTCACTCAGACGTGTTACTTTTCACGCGGAAATACGGTTTTCCGCTTTCTTTTATTTTTTTTATTTGGGTTTTGATCATTCCCAAGGTTGATGCACATTCGTTTAAAAAGTTTTATGGGGATTATTAAAAATTTATATTCAACTATTATAAATACGAAGGTCACATAATGAAAAAGTTGGCTCTATTTACGAAGGGTGAGGTCAACAGATACTCGTTTAAATCTGTGTTAATAGCTTTTTTCTGGATTTTTTCTGCGGCGCTGCAACTCGTGCTGATGATTAGGCAAGCATTTTTCTATTGTCTAGCTTCACAGATTCTACAAATCAGTGTGTGTTTTTTTATTATAATATATTTGTTATTCAGTTATAGATTTTTTTACGAGCAACGCCAATTTTCGTTATGATTTTGCCGCAATGGGCCGTTTTGCTGCATCACGCAACCAATGAAACCTATTCCCCCATGTCACGCCACAGTCATGCATGATAAAATTAACCGGAAAATAATGATTATTATTTTTAATTATATAATAAAGAATTATTTACAAATTTAAAATTACTACTTAAAAATTATTATTATAAAATTACTAATTTAAAATTGGTTCAATCCAGACCTCCCATCAATATCTAGCTACAGACTTAAATCCCAGTAAAATGTCAGCCAGGTTTGTTAGTAATTTAAATTAGGAAATGTCTGAAGATTAACCTGCGAAAATTAAGCTTTTAATTGACATCTTATTTATAATTTATATATAATATTTAATCAATTAAAATTATTAATTATAATTTAAAACTACTGCTTAAATGAAAAGATATCAACCTAAATTTACTAATTTATAATTACTACTTAAACATTATTATAATTAATTTAAATTACTAATTTAAAATTATCAATTAAAATTGATAATTTAAAATTATTAATTAAAATTTAAAATTATTAATTAAAATTTAAAATTATTAATTAAAATTTAAAATTGCGCTCACACATGATATCTAAAATCTTAAGGTCTTCTTTTATCATCTTGAAATATTAAATAATTCTTAATAAATCTTAAATATAATATAAATAATAAGCGCCCCACGCTTTTATTTTTAGTCAGTTCCAACAAAAGTATATTCAACATATTTCAAAGTAGTTGAAGAGAAAAGAATTCAAGGGGCAAGTGGATGAAAAGTAAATGTTACAAAAGTCAGTTTTCAAGAAGTATAGAATTTTATCTACAATAACTATGAATATAAGTATAACATAGCATTTCTCTTATACTGCTATGTACTGCTTAAATACAGCAAGTATAGCCAAATATTGTTAGGACAATACACATTTACTTAACTTTTTATTCACAACAAAATTGGAATCGCAAATGCAAATATTACTTAGTCCCTTCATCCACTTATCCATTTCATTATTTTTTGTATTTTAATACATTTAATAAAAGCATGTTCTTTAAAAAGTTTATATATATATATATATATATATATATATATATATATATATATATATATATATATATATATATATATATATATATATATATATATATATATATATATATGTTGGAAAGGCACGTGGACAAAACTCCCACGCAAACGGCGTCCAATCAAATGGCCGGAGAAAACTGCGCAATTAAGTTTTGATGACGCTGGAGCGTCGCCATTTTTTGTGAGACAGAGAGACTAAAAAAACTATGCCACGAGGTCCACGAATAGGCAGTGTCAATCACGTAGGAGCACTTGCCTTTATTTGTAATATAATAATATGTAACCTCTTAAGTTTAATTAAATCTTAAATTAGTATACCTGAGGTGTTGGTTTTCTTGTGTGTACTGGAATTGATAGAGAGAATATATTGAGATTAAGTGCCTGATGAGAACGGATAGCTACAACCACAAAGAACAAGGATAATAGCGTCCTTGGATATTCCACAAAATATATATATATATTTAAAATATGGTGACCAGAACTGCACAGCATACTCAAGAGGTGACCTTACTAAACTTCTGTACAATGGCAAGATAATATCCATAGATTTTGATGAAACACTTTTCCTGATGTACCCCAACATTCTATTAGCTTTTTTGCTAGCCACTGTACATTGATGACTCATTTTAAAATCCTCATTTACCAACACACCCAAATCGCTTACAATCTCACTATTTTTGATTTCTGCACCCTGTAAAACATATGCAGCTTTACTATTTTTGATACCCATGTGCAACACTTGACATTTACTGATATTAAAAGACATACCCCATTTAACAGCCCTTTCTGATATTTTTGTTAAATCACCTTGTAATTGCTCTATTTGTTCCCCAGAATTCACAGTCCCCATAATTTTTAAATCATCTGCAAAGATGCTTCCCCATAATTTTAAAATCATCTGCAAAGATGCTGACCTTGCTCCCAATCTCCCAACTAATACGTATCATCAATAAAAATAACAAATAAAAGTGGACCTAACACAGAACCCTGTGGCACTCCACTTTTAACTTCTGCCCACTGAGAGTAATTACCTTAAATTTGCACCCGCTGACTCCTACCAATTAACTAATTCCTTATCCATTGTAAAATTTCACCCCCAATCCCTAACCTTTCTAACTTGAACAGCAATGCCTCGTGGGGAACTTTATCAAATGCCTTCTGGAAATCAATGTATACTACATCTACACTGTTCCTTTTATCTAATTCTTCAGTAACCCTATCGTAGAATTTTAAAAGATTTGTTGTACAAGACCTTCCTTTCCTAAATCCATACTGATTATCTGACAGCAAGCTCTCTGATTCAAAAAATGATATGATGCTGTTTTTTATTAATGTTTCAAAAATCTTACATAACACTGATGTTAAACTAACCGGTCTGTAATTACCAGGTTCTCATTTTGCCCCTTTTTTAAAAAGCGGAGTGACATTTGCTAATTTCCAGTCTATTGGTACATTACCCGAATTATACGTTGATTTGAAAATAGTTAATACAACATCTCCCAGTTCTTCCGCACACTCCACTAGTACTTTTGGATAAATTTCATCTGGCCCTGGTGCTTTAAAAGGTTTCATATTTCTTAAGCGCGTTCGCTAGCGAAACCGAAACTAAGAATCACGATCAGCGCCCTCTACATACTCGTTTCAGACGGCGGGGCGACAAACCGAATAAATCGGGGGGGGGGGGGGGGGAATTCACCTCCGCGTTACAACAAATAGTTCCGACTTGAAAATAAAATTATTTACTAATTCTTTCAAATATCCTCTTTAAACTATCGACTCTAGAAATTTTAAACAGGCTATTCTATTTTTCGTGTAATTATAAAGTATCTTTTTGCTTTATTTGATACATGTTAAGGTAGAAAGAACACGCCTTTACCACACCCCCAATGTCTCTTTCAAACCAATACTGGATAACCAAATCTCCCAAGTTATTCCCTCACAGTAAACGCGGAGGTAATTACTCGTAAATTAACTCTACTACTTGTCATTGGAAAGAGTCCTTTCTTCCTGTTTTCTTCCCCAATGCCTGCTAGGTGTCGTCTTGCCTGAAGGGGAGGGGATAGAAGGACAATGGCATTGTATGAAGCAGTTCCAGTTCCCCCAACTATCCCGGAGGCTACTAAGACGCGCAAACAAGGTCCATCGCGACTTTCAGCAACACCTTTCAGCGATGCTTCTAGCTCTGTGGCCCCGAAGCAGGTCTGGACTAAAAGATTTCTATACGATGTCAATATTCTAGCCCTCACAGATGAAAATGTTGAGGATTTAATTAAAGAAGTTCGAAATCCGCCTCAACTTTTTTCAAAACAATTAAAAAAAAATTATTGAGATTTGCACATGACAAATGTATAAATTTGAGAAATTTTGGACTAAACACGTTTTGAATGTTTGTTCACTAATTATTTAAAAAAAAAAAAAGAACTAAAATGCATCTAAAATTGTTTTTGATGATATTGCCAAATTGTTAAATTTGTAAGGTAAAAATGAAATAAAATCCATGTTCGATTTTTATCATCGTTATTTATTATTACTTTTATTAACTCGGTAATAACAAATTCTGATTTTGAAGCCTAATAAATAAGTTTTCCTATACGACCATATACTTTACCCATATAAAACCTGGATTTTATTTCGCTTTAAATGAACGTTAAAAGAGTATGATATTTAACGTACATACGAATTAAAAACCTAAAGTATCTAAATATGAGAAAAAGTAAGAAATGATTTTATAAATTCTTGACAAAACTAGCAGTTTTTACAGTTTCATAATTTAGTACAATTATAGAACACTGCCTCGTAATATTAAGCGATGGACAAATGACGAAGACAACACCGTAACTGGTACTTCACGCACCAGATATTAGGGTGAGAACATTGAACCACGACAGATTTAATGTGCGCAGTAGTACCTTCTACATGGCGGATGTTTTTTTTTTCTGATAACAAGGAATGAAACTTACAATTCTTCGATTATGAGCTCGCTGCAATGTCAAAGTTGATATTCGAATACACACCCCTCCAATTATGAACCAATTGTTTTACCCCTAGCCCTGACGAAAAAAACAGATTCTCCTGGTGTATTGTATTCATCCAGGTTTTCTTTTCAATACTTTTAGTTTTGTAGATTTTTATATTTCTAGAGTAGTACAGCGAAATAGTACATATCAAGGGTTCAGGGGCACTTTACTAAATGTTGTGACAACTTTTTTAGTAACGAATCCGACAACCTTCCGATCACGAGATCGATACAACTTGTCAAGTCCACGTAGCCTCGAGGACAGCATCCGGCTATCAATCAGAGGATTACGAGTTTGAGCATCGAATTGGCATGAGGAAAAGATGAAGTGATCTCGTGGTCGGAAGATTGCCAGATACGCTACTCAATTACAAAAGTCGTCTGAAATCACCCTCAATCTCCACCGGCGTGAATATAAGACTGGTACACGTTAAATCTAATCGTGGTTGCCAGCTTCGCTACTAAAATACTAGAAAGTCGTCTAAATATATCCAAAAAATTATACTGTCTACGGAACTGGTGCACGGTAAATCTGATCGGGATCCAATGCCCTGAGGCCTATTGAGGCCGCCGCCTTCGGGTGCCAACTCAGATGTCGTCCTTGTCATCTGACCGTGGTTCAAAATTATAAAGCAGTGTCCACAGCGAAGAGAAAGACAGAGATACACTGCCTCGTAAATTTGAATCATAACGAGGTCATCAATTGAACTGGCACGCAAAGCCCCTGTGTAGACGTGAGGACATTTAGACCATGAAAGATTTAACGTGCATCCGTCCGCTCTGTACCCGGTGGATGTTTTATTAAAGGACGACAAGATACGTGCTCTCTGCATTATCGCATTCGGTGTTTGAATCCACATTCCTTTGATTATAATAATAAGGCCGCTATGCATATAAGTCCATTTTCTCCAAATCAGTTACGTTTCAGCTACCTCTTTCCAGTCTTATAGAGATTCTAGTAGTAATCAGTATAATAGAATTCATTTTGTTTTCCTCTTTGTGAACAATTGTGCGGACTGGGGAGATATAAATTACAAAAGGGGTTTTCACGTCAATCACACCCTAGAAAAACCGCCTCCCTCCCCCCCCCCCCCCTCCCCTAAACTGGTTATGGGTTTTCTTAGCAAGAATGATGACAAACGGAGCGTCTTGGAAACGCTCTCTAAAATGTAAATGTCTCATTTCCTTCCTTTTTTTTGCATTTGAATAGAAGTTTTCGCGGGGCAGCTTTTACAATTAGGCGCATCGGCCCGCGGCCGCAAGCTGGGCCTAATTCGACTAGGGTGCCTCATTTAATAAGATTACACTTTACAAAAAAAACCAAATACAAAACAATTCATTTTTGAAAAAAATGCTGTGAAGTAGTTTTACCCTTATACACTTTATATGTAGACAACAAAGATTTGTTATTAAATTTTTGTTGCTAAATGTACGCTGATTTTACACAGTTTGCGTTTATTACCTCTGGGGCCATTCATTTACTACGTCACGCACGAGGGGTAGCAGTAACCAGGTTTTTTTTTTTTTTTAGAAAAATGCCGAAATTTCATTCACATAGTGATTATCATGCGAAACTATGTCCTGAGATGAGGGAGATATTTAACGTATTATTTTTTAATTTTTATATTCACGACTTTACATGCTATCGCGTATAAACTGATGTTTTTTTTAAATACATATATTTTGCAATATAAAAATCCTTAAAAATTAATAATTATAAACGCTTTTCGTAATATTAGCCTGTGATCAGTGGCGGACTGGCCATAGAGTTGATCTGGAATTTTCCCGCGTGGCCGGTAAATATTTTTAAAATGTGGCCGGTGATTTCTTGAAAAGTAAAAAAAAAATGTAAAAAATAATTTATTAAAAGCCAACTCAGGTTTTTTAATAATGTTTCAAATTTGAAAACAGGAAGCCATGGTATCTCGAAGAAGTCGAAATTATTTCCTTATTTGAAACTGTGAGCCAGCTGTGGCCTATGGAACTGCGGCCAACGTGAAGTCAGTTTCAAAGGCGTCGAAACGTGAGAGTGTAAAGGAGAGGCCGCATGGCCCAGCCCCCACTTCCTTCTTTTGACCAGTGTTTCTCGTGTGAAAGAAGGAAGAATTTTGGTTGAACAGGACCGTTGGTGCCTTCCTCTTAAAAATCTTCCAAACGTATTAAAAATTCCAATATGATAATTAAAAATATTAATTATCAACTAAAATATTAATTATCAACTAAAATATTAATTATTAACTAAAATATTAATAAATTTTAAAATCGTTTAATAAATTCTAAAATCTTTTAATACATATTGAAATTTTTTAATCTTTTAATAATTTTCAAAATATTTTAATAAATTTTTAAAGATATTAATAAACTTTATATACAGTTAAATGTTGATATTATTTACTATTTTGTTTTCTTTCAAATTATGGGCTCGTTATTTTAATAACAAACATTAGTTTCAAAATGTTTTTTGGTGCCCGAAATTTCAAATTTTCCCGGGCCGTTTTTGAGTGCCAGTCCGCCCCTGCCTGTGATGTCGATAAAAATAATGCATTTTGCAGAAAATGAAAATAAAACACTTGGCAATGTTGTTTGACTGCCAAATGGGATTGAAAGCTTATATTATTTAAAAAGTTGTATATATTTTTTTAATAGAAATTAACTCCAGTAACAAAAAAATGCACTTCTTAAACTTCACATTCATTATTTTTAATACTAACAATGCAATAATACATCAATCAAAGTTAAAAAAAATTCTATTCTTCCAATTGGAAATAATTTATCGTATTCGGAAAAGTGTTTTGGGTGCCAATTGGCAACCGGAGTTTTGGAATGGAAAAAGTTCTATAACTTTTGAACGGTTGCAGATACCCACATGAAACAAAGTGCAGATTTTAAACTGAGAATATATTGTTCAAATGGCGCAAGTTTAATAAAAATCCATGCAGTAGTTTTTGAGATGAATCCGGACAAACAGACAGACAAAAAAAAATTTAATGTTAATTTCGTAATCAACGTATTCTAATTCGTGAAGAAAACTCAAAATGAGGGACAGACACTCCATTCTTATATATAAGTATAGCTGTTTGGTTCTTTAACTAATAATAAAGTAATTTTTTTTAATAATATGTTTGTTTTAAATATACAGAGTGGAAATTTTAATTATTAATAAATTTAAAAAAAAAATTGAAGTTAATCACGCCAAGTATATTTTAAAGTTTTTTCGCTGATCTTTTAGCTGGATTTTCTAAATAGAATAAATTACATAGTTCTATTTTTATAAGAGAAAAAATATATTCATACTAATTTATCTCTGTAAAATCTAAAACATTTTTTTGTTTAAATACAGTTAATAGTTCAAAAAACACTTCAAGTACAATATTCGTCACGTATGATCGTGATCATATATATCGTTACCATGAAATTGTAAAGTAATCTAATAAAAGTTGTAGGAAATTAAAGTAGAGAGCAAATAAATGTTTGGTAAATACTTGGAATTTGACATACATAAATATGAAACAAATATAAAAATACGCATAAAGTACTCATAGTACTTTTATTTCACATTTGGTGGATAGTATAATGCTACTTTATTTTTTTTGAAAACAGTGTTACTTTAAATATAGTAAGTTTTAAAAAAAAAAAGTTTTGTGGCATGAAATGTAATAAGAAAAAATACTGCCTAAATAAAAGTTACTTAGAAGATTTAAAAAAAAAAATCTCAATGTATGACTTTATAATTTTATATGAATATAATTAGTTTAATTTGAATATAATTAGGATATGTAAGATTAGGATTTTTAGATTGCAAAACTATTTTTTTTCTTCTTTTAACTTAAAAATGAAATTTTTTGAAAAATATTTCTTTGAAGCTCAAACTTTTGCTTTAGTGAATATAGAACTATCGATGTAAATGCATTCGAAATTAAGTCAAGCATTGAGATTTTTTAAAAAATCTTGCAAATAACTTTTATTTTATTTAGGCAGTATTTTTTTCTTATTACATGCCGTATATGACGCAATACCTACAGGGAGAAAAACATGGCCTTGGCGCCAATTTTCAGAATCACGACAAATATAAAATAATCTCGATGAAGGTTATTAATTAAACATAAATTCATGCTGAACGAAAATATCTTCCCCTTTATGTTCATTCTGCAATATATGAACACGACCTCGCGCAATCCGGCCAAATTTACTTACACTCAGACACTCTGTATAACATCGGAGATTTACTAAAGAACCATCCTAAGTACGACTAGACATACTATTTGCGGTCCTCTATGGTATTTCATTTATGGTGGTTCATGTCAAAATTATTAAAATTATTTGTGTTTGCTCGTAATTAATTATGCTCTTTGTTTTACTGAAACATGTTTCAAAGTAGGGACATTTCAAGTAAGTGTTATTTAAATGCGAAAGAAGATGAAAAATGTTGGCGGTCCATAATGAAAAAGTGGTGTAGTCGAAGGTTATTCAGGTTATCCTATATAAACTAATAAAATTACAGAAGGGCAAGATGTGTTTGTGTTTATTTGATCCCATCTTGGAAACTAATAATCCGATTTCGATGACATAGTTCGAAGTTAGAATTCTGATTTCGATGGTAAGCTAAATTTCCCAAATATGAGATAGTCTAAATTTAAATAATTATTTTTACGATTATTATTACTTGTTAATAAAAACAATATTTGAAAATTGTGAAAACTAAAAATATATATTTGTTCACTTTTTAAAATCCACAGAAGACACAAAAGCCGGTTATGCATGCAAGCTCGTTCCTTCGAAATCAGTAATGTAAAATAAATACGTATTAAAATAAACTTACAGTATACAATTTGGTAAAATCAAAATATGTGTTATATTAGCAAAATAATAATCTTACTGTTTACAAAACTGGAAAAATGAAACTTTAATTAAGTAGAAATGTTATATTACTATTTGGCAATATTTTATTAATAACAAGTCAAGTGTAATCACTCTAATATATTTGCTAACTTAATTCCTAACAAATGTATTAATTTGAATCAACATGTTACTTATAAAATTTGACATAAAAGAACAAATTAAATATAAACTTTTTTAAAAGAAATAGCCACACGCGAAACCTGAAAACGAAATATTCCATGACTATCATTTATATTCAAAAACACATACGCTTAACGAAAAGGTTTCTTTATAGTATAGAAATCGAAAAGCGCAGCTCTTGTCCCAATTCGGACTATAAAATCAAAGAAAGGTTGAACCACGGCAAGTTTCCTTATCTAAGATCACAGGACATACAATGATATTCGCCACAAAGGAAAGAGCCCCCTGAAGACGTCCCGCTCCCCCCCCCCCCCTATGCCCCCCCCCCCCCCCCCACTGAGGTCCTAAGTCCATTCATTGGGACTCACCAATCAAGCTGTCAAGGGGGGCGGTTTTGTATTCATACTCTAAGGCGTGACTTTTGCAATTTTAAACTGTATTTTTTTTCTCCAATTTTTCTAATAATTACATTTCTATAACTTTTAAAAATTTAAATGTAGTACGTATGGAAAGAGAATGAAAAGATCTATGTTATGTTTTTATTTTTTATTTTTTCATTGTAATAATTTAAAAGGTTAAAAGGTATTTATTAGCGTATAAATGTAAACATTCGAGAAAAAGGAATTTTGTAAAATAAATTAAAAATACTTCCAATCAAAATATCAAAAATCTAAAACGCCATTACACAAAAAACATTTCAAACTTTTATATGTTAAAAAAAATTTGAATATTTTCAAAACTCTTTGAGAAAATAGAAAAATTGGAATGTCCTATACTTTAACATTGAGAATTCGAAATGTAGGTGGCGCGTGGCGAACAGCCTTAAGTGATAAACTACTTCTTCTCTAGTAAAATTGCATTCCTTAATAACCGGACGCATATTATCTCCTATTTGCATGAAATCAGGTTTGAAGTCCTTATTAAAAACTCCCAGGAAAAATTCATTTAAAATATTAGCCATTCCTACATCATCTTGAATTAAATTGCCTTGATAATCTTCGAGTGGACCCAGATGATTATTTCCTTTATTGTTTACACTGGCGTCCCAAATTGTAAGTATTTTTCTCAGGGTCCCAAAAGTCACACCACAAAAGTAGAATTGTAAAAGCTGCAGGAAATTTTTTACGGATTGAAAGCGTAAGGAGAGAAAATGTCCCCCATTTCTTTTTCAACAACACTGACACAATTGAAAAGGATACTTATCCTTTTGGAGATCGGTTAGTAAGAATATTAATTGGATTCTTTGCAACATGCCGTATCCTTACCAAAAAAAATGGGAAATGGGTTAATAATCAACCTGGGCGACTCGTAGTACCTATTTTAAGTTAGTATCCTTTTCTTCAAATAAATATAAATATGCAATATTTATTATTTTGATGGTCAACATTTTTATTACTACCCCCCCCCCTTCCCCCGCCGCTCCTCACAGTGTGAGGCTCACAAGTAGTGTAAAAAGGCCGATTCTGAGCCGTGGATCTGTGAGGTGCTTGAGGTGCACCGGGTGTCAGGCGAGGATCTGGGAGGATCCCGGCTGTCAAGGCGCGGAGTACAGGTTCTAAGGGGGAGGGGGGGTGGGCGTGGCCTGATGGAGAGATGTTACGTGACCAGGCTTATTCAAAAACGGGTGACGTCATCGTAGACGCTGATGTCATTCAGGATGCGCAACATAAATGACGTCATGCAAAGTCGCGGAACATGTGTCGATGACTCATCCTCGCATACAGGTTGAGGCCAGGATTTACTAGTTCCGGTTATAACCGCATGGCGGCGCTGTATGTAGAGGAACGGACCAATCAGATTCTTGTTTGAGGGTGACATCATTAGGAACCAATCAGGTGTCAGTAAGTGATGTCTATGGAGTGTCATGTGAGATCCGTGTATATACTTTTATTTTCCGTTTTTATTTAGGTATTGGTGGAAATTTTCGTCGCACTGCATCTACGCATTTTTAATTGTAAGCTGTGGGTTATGACATATGTTAGGAATAGTTGGTTGTTGAAAATAATATGAGCTGTATATGCAACTGCAATTTTGAGAAAGTAAATAAAATATGACAGAATTAGAATAATAATAGTTTTTAATATTTTATTCTTATTTTAATATTTCTTTATATTTTTGATATTTCTTTATATTTTGATATTTATTTGTATTTTAATATTTATATTTTATATTATTTATTTATATTTTTATTATTTATTTATATATTTATTATATTTTGATATTTTTATTATTTATTGATATTTTTATTATTTATTGATATTTTTATTATTTATTGATATTTTTATTATTTATTGATATTTTTATTATTTATTGATATTTTTATTATTTATTGATATTTTTATTATTTATTGATATTTTTATTATTTATTGATATTTTTATTATTTATTGATATTTTTATTATTTATTGATATTTTTATTATTTATTGATATTTTTATTATTTATTTATATTTTAACTTTTATATTTTATTATTCATTTATATTTTATTATTCATTTATATTTTATTATTCATTTATATTTTATTATTCATTTATATTTTATTATTCATTTATATTTCACATGTATTTTAATATTTATTTATATTTTATATACGTATACATTTTTGCAAAAAATTAACTCAGTGAGAGCAATTGCGTCACACTAGAGCTGCAAAATGGACTTATGTTAAAGGCAAAGACCCGCGAACACTAGTGTATATATTTCAACTATGGTTAGTACGAAAGAAAAGAATTTTGCAAGAATGGTTTTAGAAAAATATATTTTATGTGACCAACTCCAGCATACAATTTCTCCATTCTATGAGGAATCATCCTATGGGGTTAAATAACATACCATCGTGTACAGGAAGGTGGACCACGTAGACCAGATTAATTTGTATAGCTTTTACCTTTTGATATGTGTACCAAGGGTATAAAAAATGACAGTTTGGGGTTTTATGAAAATAATGCATATAAAAATATACGTTTAAATTACAATTTATTTAACGGAAATTAGTCTCAGTGGATGAAAAATAAGTAATTAATATGAAAGCTGATACTTTGAAAGAGAACCTTGAGGACCAAGAACCTTGTGTTACGGTTAATTAAAAATTTTATAAAAGTAATGTGTTCTTTAAATGTTTTTCACATCATACGTAAAATTATTATTGTAAAGGGAAAAGCAACATATGATTATGATTAGAAGGAGGGATCTCACCTTGATCATAATTGGATGCATTAGAATTACTTACTGTTTAGGAATATGGGTACACGTTACTGTATCGCAATGGTTGTGGTGCTGGGTAGAAGGCTTAAGAGCATATTAGGGGTTGGTATATAAGATAATGGATATATTATTTGTTATAATACGTGTTAAATAAGGGGATTTGTGTTAGATGTTTCTGTTTTACGGGTGTTTTGTAATTGGCTGTTTGATTGAACGTCACAGTGCAGCTACACAAAGGGTTTTATTTTAACAAGATAAGAAGGTAAAGTTACCTTTTGTTATCGTGTCATTGTAGATCTTAAGGGTGATTGGAGTTTTTGTAGTTGATTGGTGGAATGAATGTTGCACTAAAGTTACACAAATGTTTTATTTTAGGTACGCATGTGTAAAGTTCGCTTTATGAATTATATTTTTTTCTTAAGATATACAACATGTGTTATTAATATAAAATTTAACGTTTTATTAAAGCACTTAGATTTTTTTTAACATGTTTAATTAAAAAAAAATACCTTCAGCAGTTATAATTTTTTTATGTTATTACAAATTCAAATTTTTTACAAGTACACATTTTTTTCTTATGTCATAAAATTACACTATAACAAAACGCATGGGTGGATGGTGGAAATTAAGTAGTACTATACAAGGGGAATTATTAGGCCTGACTGGTTAAATTTTCAAAGACTAAGGGGCAAAAAGTTCCCATATGAGTACAGTTGAGTGTGAATGTGTAGAATTTGGCGATATCAAGTATCCACAAGGGGGCAATTTGTGAGGTGTATTCGTAAAATTGGCGACATAAAGTACCCATAGGGAGACATTTATAGGCGTACACATAAAATTGAGATGAAAGCGGGGAGTGTAGTTGTACATTAGACAAGAATAAATGTAAAATGAAAAAGTTTAAGTTTGAAATAAATTATAAAAAGAATAAATGTAAAAAAAAAGAAAAAGTTTAAAAAGAAAAATGTAAAAAAAAAGAAAAAGTTTAAAAAGAAAAATGTAAAAATTAAAAGTTTAAGTGTGAAATAAAAATTAAAAGGTTAAGTAAGAAAAAAAATACTAAAAGTGTGAAAACAAAACAAAAATTGTTAAAAGTGAAAAAAAAAGAATAAATATAAAAAATAGTTTAAAAAAAAGTTTAAATGTGAAATAAATTATAAAAAGAATAAATGTAAAAATAAACAAATAAATGAAAAGTTTAAGTGAAAAATATAATGTAAAAAGAAAAAAACTTAAAAAACAGTAAATGTAAAAAATAAAAAAAAAGTTTGTATAAAATAGAATTTTAAAAGAAAAATGAAAAAAAAGTAAAAACAATAAATAAAAAAAGTTTAAGTGTAAAAATACAGTTTAAAAAAAAATGTAAAAAAATTTAAAAATTTAAAAAGAAAAATGCAAAAAAGACAAATGTAAAAAAAAGAAAATGTAAAAAAATAAAAAAATTTAAAAAGAAAAATGCAAAAAGACAAATGTAAAAAAAAGAAAGTGTAAAAAAATAAAAAAAATTTAAAAAGAAAAATGCAAAAAAGACAAATGTAAAAAAAAGAAAATGTAAAATAATAAAAAATTTAAAAAGAAAAATGCAAAAAAGACAAATGTAAAAAATAGAAAACAGTTAAAAGAAAATTGCTAAATGTAAAAAAGAAATGCGTTAAATGTAAAATATTAACCATCATACGTTTTTTACACGTATCCACCCAAAGCCATATGGTGTTACGGAGCGTACTAGCCCCATATAGATGCAGATGCCAGAGGTGAGTTTGTTGAATGGTCTACCCACTAATCAAACGATAAGTACCATAAATATATTAAAATATTAGCAAAAAAAACCGCACAAATTACGTCTATAGATATAAAAAATATTAACAAAGTATTGAAAATAGAACCAAGGGTAACTAATAAATCTGTTTACAATGGGTGTCTATAAATGTATAAGAGAAACCAATGTATAAATTTTTACTAAAATGTTGACACATATACTAAATATTTAACAAATTAACTAAACTATTTGCAAAATAAGAAAATAATACGTCCTTTTTTTTTAAATTACACCAAATAGTCTATAAATGGATAAAAAAAATATCATGACATGTATTAAAAATATTAAAATAATGGACTTACGCGTGACACATTAAGTTAAGAAATGTATACTTATCAAAGAAAGTAACATAAGTTATATAAAAAAACTGTAATTAAGTACAATTGTTAATTGATTATGCTACAAAATATTGTCAATTTACACCATGTTAGTGATAGGACAAGCAAATTTGTTAAAATGTCATATAATTATCAAAAATATTATACAAAGTAAGAAAAATATTGCCTAATATGTTACAATATTATCAATAGTACATGACCAACAGATTCAAATGACCTTCTGCACCCTACGAAACACGAAAAACCTACGGAGAACCTTCACAACAATCTTGCCTTAAAAAATAAAAGCAATAGTGTGCTGCTAAGGATTAAATGTTAAGTGCATACCTAGTATTGTTTAATAAGTAGATGTAGATAAATAATATTGTTGAATTATTAACCAAGTGATTTCATTTATACTAAAAGTTATTTCATTAGTGGTTTTATGTACAATAAAATGCAAACAGAAAAAGAAAGTTTAAGTGTAAAATAAAATGTAAAGAAAAAAAAGTTTTAAAAAAAATGTTAAAAAAGAAAAAAAGTTTTAAAAGAAAACAGTTTAAGCGTAAAATACAATTTAAAAAGAAAAAAAGTTAAAAAAAGTAAATGTTTAAAAAAAAACCTTTGTTGGTAAAATTAATATAAATCCACATGGTTTTGTACTATAATCATGTGCAAAGACCTTCCATAGGTATTATTTTTCGTAATTTGTGAAATATTTTTGATATTACGTTTACACAAAGGGGTTTTCTATGTAAAAATTATCTCCCTCCCTACTCTACATTTTAAAAATTTAACAAAGCAGTCTAAAAATATTACACAAATTTCACTAATAAGAACTTAATTTGAAAAAAAAATATCTTATTATTGTAACAAAGACCTTATTTAAGTATAAATGAAATCACTTGGTTAATAATTCAACAATATTATTTGTCTACATCTCCTTATTAAACAACACAAGGTGTGTACTTGACATTTAATCCTTAGCAGCACACTATTGCTTTTATTTTTTGAGGCAAGCTTGCTGTTAATCTCCGTAGGTTTTCATGTGTCGTAGGGTGCTGAAGGTCATTTTGATCTGTTGGTCATATACTATTGATAAAATTTTAACATATTAAGCAATATTTTTCTTACTTTGTATAATATATTTGAAAATTATATGACATTTTAACAATAATGTGAAGTATTTTATGATAATTATACACATTTGCCCCTATGTTAGTTTCTAAAACTGCGTTATCGTAATCTTTAAAGCCAAAGTGTTTGGTTGTTAAATCACAACATGGAAAGATTTGGCAATATTTTGTAGCATATTCAATTAACAATTGTACTTAATTACAGTTTTTTTATAATAACTTATGTTAATTTCTTTGGTAAATATAAATTTTGTAACTTAATGGGTCACGCGTAAGTCCATTATTTTAATACATGTCATGACTTTTTTTTATCCATTTATAGACTATTTGATACAATTTAAAAAAAAAAAGTATGTAGCAATTTCTCTATTTTGCAAATATTTGAGTTAATTTGTTAAAAAATTAGTATATGTGTTAACATTTTAGTAGAAATATATACATTGGTTTCTCTTATACATTTATAGACACCCATTGTATAAAGATTTATTATTTACTCTTGGTTCTATTTTCTATACTTCGATAATATTTTTTATAACTATAGTAGTATTTTCTGCTTTTTTTTGCTAATATTTTAATATAATTATGGTACTTATCGTTTGATTAGTGGGTACACCATTCACAGAACTCACCACGGGCATCTGCGCCTGGGGCTAGTACGCTCCGTAACACCATATAGCTTTTGGTGGATACGGGTAAAAAGCTTATGATGAGTAATATTTTACACTTACACTTTCTTTTTATATTTTTTACATTTAAGATCTTTTTATTTGATATTTAACACATTTTTTTTTTTACTTTTAGCAATTTTCTTTTTTACTTTTTTTCTATTTTCACATTTTCTTTTAAAATGTAATTTTACACTTAAACTTTTTTTAATTTTTATTTTTATATTTTCTTTTTAAATTGTATTTTACACTTAAACTTTTTATTTTTAACTTTTTTTATTTTTTAACTTTATTTTATTAAACTTTCTTCTTTTTACATTTATTCTTTTTACAATTTATTTACACTTAAACTTTGTTTTTCTTTTCGCATTTACTTTTTTTTAAAACTTTTTTTATACATTTACTTTTTTTTAACTTTTTTTCTTTTAAAATTGTATTTTACACTTACACTTTTTTCTTTTTTCTATTATGTAGATATATAATATATACATGTAGTTCACGTATGTAATACATGAACTTGCATGCAATACATGAGATTTATGTCAAATTTAGGAGAATACAAAAAGTTTATAATGAAAAACACAAATTTTTAAAGCATTCACAAATACCTATATTTAAACATAATACAATTTGAAAATGCATCTTAACTTTTATTTTAATGGTATATACAAAATCTCAAGTAAAAAATCCGTCATAGAGTTTTTGTTGTTTTAGCCCAGGTGTGCTTGATGTATATAATTCATTACTTCAACCAATAGGCAAGCGCGGATCCAGGTGGGGGGTAAAGGGAAAATTACCCCCCCCCCCTAACATCTAAGATTATATTTTCAAAAGTCACCTTAGACAATGAAAAATTTCAAACTAAATTTTTTTTTGCGAATCGTGATGTATATGCATTGCTTAACCTCTTTAAAACTTCTCAATACTCCCCCCCCCCCCCCCCCTTGTCTCACTTCTCCCGACGCCTTTCCTACCAAAGACGAAAAGACGCAGGAATGAAAGAGTATTCTCAAGTCACATCACTGTTCTTACCAAAGCTGCGAACATGGACATTTTCTTGGAATGTCACCCGTGAGCCTCCTCATTTCTTTGTTAGCGACAGACACAACCCATAAAAACTGGAAATTTTGTCCCTAGACTTTGCCTTGAGGATTAATTGCGATGTCAAACGGGAGAAACCTGTTGCAACTCACACGTGGACAATGTACCTTCAGCAACCGCCGGGCCGTAATCACAAAATAATGGGAGGAGGTGCTTACCCTTTTCAGGCTGGGGGAGGGGCGTGAAAACGACTGTCACATATTTAGTTTAGGTCCAGGGGCTTGTGATAAATACGACCAATGGAACAGGGGGGGGGGGGGGTAACAATTTTTGTACCGGGAGGTCTACATAGATATTTCATTCAGTTGACACAAAGGATAACTGCAGTTCGGTTTTCTTGACACTTGAAATGGGAAAAGAGTTGAACAAGAATTCACAATGCCTCAATTCAGAAATTATTAACTTTGCAGCTTGCAGTAACGTATTTTCCAAAAAACATCGCATTCTGTATTCCGATCTACATGCTTCGAGGAAGAGTTTAAATGATGTAACGAAACGCCTATAATTTTGATCTTCGTCTACCCTCTTGGAATTTCCCTCTCCTTCGAAACACCCTATCGCAAATGCCGAATTCCTGCAATCAAGTCCTCGCTAAAAGGTAAATGGTGAAAAAAAATTAACTCCTATATCAGGGAATAGGGAGACGTTAAAAATTCAACAAGCCGTCAAGTCCAATTCGTCATTTGAATTGGACGTCATTTGAAATGTCTGTTTTTAGTAACTACCCAGGTAGCACAGTAATATTGGCCAATATCGGCAAAGAGAGTTTCGGCAACATTGGCCAATATTGGCGAATGTCGGATCGGCCAACGTCAAATGGCTAACTTTTTATCAATATTGGGCAATATTGCCGGACCGATATTGGCCAATATTGTAGAGCGGTATTGGCCAATATTGGGTAATGTTGAACTGGCCAATATTGTACATCAATATTGGCCGATATTGGCGATTGTCGGATCGGCCAATGTCAAATGGCTAACCTTTTATCAATATTGGCAAATATTGCTCAACCGATATTGGCCAATATTGGCTAACGTTAGGTCGGCTAATATTGGCGAATGTCGGGTTGACCAATGTCAAATGGTTAACTTTTTATCAATATTGGCAAATATTGCCAAAGCAATATCTGTCAATATTAAATAAAAGGCGGCCGATTTACATTGATCGACTCGACATTAGCCGAAATCGAATATATTTGAAAGCAACGTTTTACAATATTGATGAACTGAATAACTATGAATAATTTTTAAAAAAAATATTTTTATAAAACAATGTTTCTTTTGTTTTTGATTATTTAAAGCTGTTGCGTGAAAAATATTCTTTCTTCTGTGGAAAATATTGGACTATAATACTCATTTTCTTTCTCTTTAAAAAAACGTGTATTCCAAATCTATATAATAATAAAAATCTAGAAATAAAATTATAATTCAAAAATTTAATAATTAAAATTTTAAATTTCCTAAAATTACAGACAAATTTATAATTCTTCAAAAGAATTTAAATTAGTTAATTTTGAACTAAGTTATCTGTAATATTATTTAAAAATATATTTACATTTACTTTTCTAAATTAAATGTATTACACTTTACCATTTAAAAAAATTAAAATTAGAAACACAATTCAAAATATTTCTATCTTGTATTCCTTCATCTCATACATTAAAATTTTATCACCAAGCTAGTGTAAATGTTATTTACACCATAGTAAATTAGTTTTTAAAATGGAAGAAAAAAAAATTGTCAAGGTTAATGATGCTAGATTGAAAAGCAAGTTTAAGAATTTTTGGTAGGCTAATTTAATATCTTAAGATAGTTAGATATCTGCATTTAAGCAGGTTTTTGTAAACTTTTAAGCAATTTAGTTAAAATACCAAAACAAATTTGACCTTTTTTAAAAACTTTTTAGCATTTATAAGAAATTTAAATTATCTTTTGTTACAATTGTTATACACCTGTGGCATAAAATATTGGGGCCAAATTCACTTACCTCAATTAAATATTATGACTCCCTTCTATTGTAAAAAAGAAATCTAACGTAACAAGTATTGTAGAATAATTTGGATACTCCTTGAAGTTTGGAGCACATATTTCATTTATAACACATTAAGTGTACTTTTATAATCTAAAATACTACTAAGTTGGTATATGTAGAACAACAGTTGAATGCATGATATATTAGATATAAAATAAGCATAAAATATATTGATAAAAATTAAATATGCTCAAATATATAATATAATTTTATAAGTTGCTTATTTATGTTTAGCAAAATAAATTTCTGAAAATGTGTATTGTGTTTGACGTCAGTTGTTGTAAAGAAAGTAAAAATTATACTTTATTTACATTGTGTTTCAATTTCAAATTATTTGTAATTTAGGAACCAAAAAAAAATTAACACCTAGTAACCGAGCCAAGACATTTTCCTTATAATTTGACCATAGTTGAAAAGTCTGAAGCTGTGTTTACAGATCCTTCTTTAATTGTATTATTGACTAATGATGCTAATGCCTCATTATGAGAAAGTTTAAGAATTTAGTTGATTTCTATGGATAATTATAAAATAAACAAGTCAATTAACAAAATCGAATACAAACAAGACATTCATGAAAATTATTTCTACCAACATTAAAGTTTACTGCAGTTACCACTTCCAATTATTCCACTGAGACCACTTCTAAACAAACCTTATCACTTAGTGACTCAATCGCATAATTGGTTAACGATTCATACTCCTACCTCCATCATTGGTGCACAAGTTTTATTTTAAATATTAAATAACATTCTAAGAGTTATTAAACCACATTTTTATTTTAACACTTTTTACTTTTGCTTTAAATTCCATTTAAAAAACTAATCTGCTTTCACACTCCTCTTACAATAGTCTTCACATAAAAGTGTTGATCTTTTAATTAGAGTATTGTGAGTTTGTTCCTGGCCTTGAATTGTCCAGAAGGCCAGCAAAGGCAGGGTGGGAAAAGGGGCTGGAGATAAATCTATCATGGCCCAAATATCCTCACATTGGTCATGGTGTGGAAATTTGGGAGAGCGAGGTGCCAGTTTGGGTGTTTGTTGACTTAGTAGCTACCATCCGAGTGGCTTCAGGCTACAGGATGTGGAGTATATTTCTTGAAATGAGTTTCAAGCTCTATATTCATGAATCAGACTTTTGGGTTTCAAAACTGATCTTGGGGCCCTTAATCAATGCAGCCTCTTCAAGTTATCCGTGAGCAGCTCTAGTGGAAATTCAGCTAAAATAAAATAGGAATAACACATATTAAATGAAAGAGAAAAATACCAAATGCTAAATAACAAGTCAAAAATAACTGAAAGAGGAAATCTAGTGATCAGTTTCTTAATAAATCTAGTTATCAGCTTCTTAATGCTGTATATTATGTTGTTCTAATTTATTCCTCATACTTTTTTCTAAAAAAAATAACACGACTAAAATTGCTTAAATACAAGCTTGAGTGATAAAAAAATATATTAAATTTTAACATGGTATTAAATCGATTTTAGCAAGTACTTCAAATGCTTTGGTCAACTGCCTAGCACCTATACTTTTATGTGCTGGCTTAAAATACATTTTAAATTTGCAGCGAACTTTCAAATCATAATGGAACTAATGTATTTTGGAATTAAGACACATCTGAATAACCAAATGAAGATTTAATAAATAATGCACTCAAAGATTGTGCAATATAGCGATAAAGCATATTCGATTAATTTGGGTTGTTTTCATTACCATCTAGTACACAATAACTACTGAACAGGGTAAAACAGGCTAACATTAAATTTTATTTTGTGATCCATAACAAATAAGGTAGGTAAGGCTTTTTTCGGCAGGAAGAGGAATTCAGGAATATAATGCATTGTAACAAAATTATCATGTCCTGGTACATTTCTGGGATATATGGTTAAATGTACTCTACGGTCTTCCTTGATTTCCCTGAAAATCTAGTTAAAATTTTCAGCTATCCTGCAAGGAGAAAATTGAAATCTTTCAACAAAACCGGTTGTCGCCAAGAACGTGCCAGCGTTGCAAATATATCTTTTTTAAAAAGTCGCCAGGGGGGACCGTACAATGCATTTTAGCCAAATATCAGTGGTAGCCCATAGTCGAAACTGTTAGTGCAGCTGAAATCATGTGACCCCCCCCCCCCCCCCCCTATTTTCTACAACCATACCTGAACGGAAATTCTTTAATATTTATTAATCAAATCAAAGTTTCCTTTCAATTTTTACGAAATGATAACATGCGAAAAAATAGAAAACACTTCTTAATTTTTGAAAATTAAAGCAATCCAATTTTAAACTTGCGAATCGGTCAATTTTAATATTAACTCAAATATCGAAACAATAGCACACAGTAAATTTATCACGAAAACTATTTCCATTTGCATAGATTCTTGGAAATTCTCGGTTCTCCTACCCATCTCTGTGATTCATACACGAGTCAATCAGTGTATTGAATTCCTAAGTGCAGCCAAAGTAAGAAAATTCATTTTGAGCTGTATCTCGCAACATATCTCCATACTACGTAGAGGTTGCCATGGCAGTGATACAGCTGATTTTGAACTTTGCTCTTTGGCTGCAGTTTTGATTGAATGGAGTTTTTCCCATCCTGAATTATGTATTACAGCAACAGGTTTGCTACTTATCGGAGATTTCATTTTCAACTCTAATCTTCATTTAAGAAATTTAGTAAAATATCTGATTTTAGCTAATAAATTAAGGTGCAGCCCGGCTGTACCCCACGAGCCGCCACTGCCAAATATTATTTTAAAAAAGGAACTTATTTAAAATTAAATATTGGATACAGTTCCGATATAAGCCATTGGCAATTTTTAATATTTTGAAAGTATTTCATACAGTGGATAGTAAATACAGTCCTGGATACAGTGGCGTAGGAAACAGAGAGGCTCAAGTGCTGTTCCCCTTCCCACTTAGTCAAAATTTTCTAAAAAAAATTGTTAATATCTTAAGAAAATTATGCAATTTCTTCAGTAATTGATAATTAGTAATTAACAACTAATATTTTTTTAACTAATATTCAATTTCTATTTATCCTATTTCAACTAATATTTGATAATTAGTAATTAACAACTAATTAGTATTCTTTTTTATATTGGTAGATATTCTCAATAGAATTTACTTAGTTAGAGAACTATAAAAATATTTCAATCAGAATAACCCACTACTACTATAAAACCACAATTAATTAAATATATTTTTTTCTATAAATAAGTTTAGAAAATCTAAGTTTTTTTTGTAAACTTATAAATTTAACGATACGATGCTTCTATTAAGAGATTGTACAGTTGGTGAATTTTACTGTAAATTCCGGAAAATAAACAACAATCTGTAAAAAAAAATATACTACACAGTTTTTTTACCTATAATACTTTGTTAAACAAATAATTGGTTGAATATGATATATATTTAGTTGCAGTTGATGCTTCCTATACAAAAATCCCGGGCTTTTTGGATTTGCGGCCACAAAATGGCAGAAGATCGAAAATAAACAACAGGATGTAATCTGCGCATGCGCATCGCTTGAGCGTTCTGAACAATATATCAACCGATTCAAGTCGATATAAATTCTTTTAAAAGCATAAAAATCTGGAGATATTACGTAAAAAATTTGAAAAATTATTCTCTCTGCACATTTTTTTGTTAACAAATGTAGTTTTTTGAAGCTTTTAGAAGAATTTGTTGAAACTTCAGTATTTGACATGGGAATCGCCGGCCGATATTGACCAAGATTCACCGAGTTAAAACCGACAAAATCTTTAAAACGAGTAAAAATCTTCATTTATCACATAAAAATTGTGTATATTTGTTGCCTCTATCCATTTATTTATTATAAAGTGCAAATTTACAACTTTGAAGGTTTTATAAGAATTTGTTGAATCCTCAGTATCGGCATGGTAACATTGGGCGATATTGGCTAATGTCGCAAACGAACGGTCGATATACACCAATCCCCAGCGTGATTGGCCAACATTGGCCCAATATCGGGCAATATTGTTGTGCTACCTGGGTAGTGTTCATATATTATTAAACAAAAATCTCATGAAAGCATTTCTAAATCGATATACTGGCTTACGCGCTTACAGCGGAGCGTGACAACAAGGGAAGTGGTTTAAAATCTAACTTACGAAAACGATGGCTTGCCTTTGTTTTTTTTGCCAGTAGATTAAAAAATCTGTATTTTTCTAAACAGCTATATATATATTTTTTAATTCTCAGCAAATTCCTTCCTTAAAACACAATAAATTATTGACCGATTGTTATTTAGGACTCTGCTTTAACATCTATTTGTCAATCATCTATTTATTGTACTTATCACTTATAAAATTTTGTTAATGTATAATTTTTTATTAAAGTAATTTTAAGTAAAATGTTCTTAGATTCATAATTATTTTTAAGTACAATTCTGAGAAAACTTTGTTTCATCAACAGTATATTTGTTTCTCATACAAGGTTTTATTTCAATTCTGAAGTGTCTTAATATTTCTTTATTTTCTATGATTTTAAGGCAATTTTTGAATAGAAAAAAAAAGAGTACGATATTTTAATACACCCCTCACCTTACAGCTACGTCCTTATGATTCGGAAATTTCAATCGTGCATTAGAATACAAATAAATTAATTTTGATAATAAAGATAAATTATTTTAATAAAAAAATGCTCAATAAATCTGGGTCAGAAGGTTGAATTCACAGAAGGGTTACAAGTTTTTTATTCCCAGTGATACTCAAAATTTCGTAGACAGAGTTACTCGAAGTATGCTTGTTTTAATTCCTGTAGAGAAATAAATAATTAAATATTTAAAAAATTTAAATGAAAAGTGAATGAAAAAAAGTTAAAGTAATCATTTCAAAAATGTTAAGTTTCAATGTAGTTTTTCCAGCAGCGGGAAAAACTTTCGATTAACAAGCAGCTTGGATGGCGATGGTTGGTAGGGGGAGGGGGGGGGGCGGCAAATGGCAAATTTGGTCTTCACGATAACAAAATACTGTATTACCCCCATTACCCCCCTCCTAGCAATAACCTCTGGATCCGCCCTTGCCAATAGGCAGTAGGTCGTCTAACTCGTCTTCTTCCATTCAACTTCTGGTGCATTACTGCAGGACTGGAATCCACAATGAAAACATACTACGGAGCATCGAATCCCTGCTTTTTTGAAGCTGCATTTGTTACCACAAGTCTTTTTGCATCGGAACGAAATCATGTTTAGCAATATGCCTGTGGAGCTGGTTCTTTATTCATTGGGACTGGAGTTAGGCAACCAATATCCTTCTTCCAGCCCCCATTTGAGAGCGTCTTTTTCATACCCCATCCAGGTTTGAACTTGCAGATAAGTTCTATATGCATGATATTGAACTGCATCCCTAGTTGGAGGTAGTCGGGCCAAATTGAATTTTGTGTTCATAGCAGCTTTAGCAAAGCGAAGATACCGCAACTTATCTATAGAAGTGTTTAGGTCACCGCCATAAACGGCCACAAGGAAAGTTTCAGTGGCTTCCGTGATCTTTTCGTTTTCTGCAATTGGATCTTTGAAAATGGTAACACTTTCATTGTGGAATACATCACTTTCTAATGTGGTACAAAACTTCAATTTCCCCTGCCCAAATTGAGCGGAGGTTGTATCGCAGCCACTTATCACATGTAGAAAAAGAATGTTTTCCACAATATTTTTATATTTGAAAGATTTTTTTGGAGTACAAAGCATCTGCCATGTTGCTCCTACCAAATTTACAAAAGAACACATTGTCTGGTGCTAAACCCATGACTAATACTAAAAGAGTCAACGTCACAGGGATCACAGAGGTGCTTGGAGTAATAGAAATGATCCCATCCATTGCATGAAATGTTCCTTCTCCATTCAGAGTGTTAATGTTGAAGTCAGTATTATCAAAAATGAATTGGCAGAATGCATTTTTCTTGAGGGTTGCGTCCGGATGAAGTACAGCAGATAGCTCAAATATAGAAACTTCATCATAACTGGAAGAAAATCCCGAAGATGATAATATATTTACAAGAAGTCGTAATCCAAATTTCTTGTACAAATAAGTACCTACTCCAGAGAGAAGGGATGACAAAAATGACCGTGGTTCTACTGCGGCTATCACTGAATGTGACAATGCCACACACTTTTTCTTTCATTCATCCAGCTGGCCTTTCTTGTCTTTTAGAACCACACTTTCCATGAAATAAAGTAAAGAAGGTGGTATCACAGACTTCACATCCTGAAGGAAGTCAACTGAAGGTATATACACACTACTGTCATAAACGTGAGAACGAATGTCTTCTGCAACCTGAAGGATACGAAAACGTTCTTCTTCCAAGTTTTTTTCCCTATCGCCGTACCAGTTACCACTGAGTACCAATAATTTTTAAGAATGAGATTCACGGAGGCTCAGAAGACTTCAAAATAATGTCCCTTAGTTCGGTGTCAAATTGTCAAAGAAACTCAAGTTTAAAATGTATAAATATTAATATTTTGACTTTAAAACATACTTTTACTTTCTAATTAAAACTAAGGTAAACAATTCTTAAAACATTGCTTGCCCATCCCATTTCGTTGACCAAAGTATCCATTGTGAATCGTAAAACGTGACGATAAAGACATCTTTGGATTAGTTGCCATATGAACAACAAGTCAGCTTGCGTATAAACAAAAGTTTATTACTAGGATTTAGGAACAGAAACTAAGGCGCATATACGTGAAGTGGATGACGGATTGAAAAATAAAGTATGTTGCTACAAAATTTTGATTACAAGATATACGTTATTAGCGATTTCAAAAAAAAAAAAATCTATGAAAGCCAGAAATACTTTTTAGTTGTCTTGTTTAGTCCAGCTAAAAGTACTAATTCGGAATACATGTGGGGTGACGTTCAAGATACCACAGTATGGTGAGCCTTTTTTTTATTCTCAAAATATAGCCTTCCTTTTTTTTAAAAAAAAATCATATAATACGAACTACGTAAATTTTAAAAAAAATCTTACGGTCCTATGAAGTTCGCGAACGAAGTGCGACTGTAGTGTGATTTATAAAGTTTTTGTAACTGATCTTCTTTCCACTATGCGCGCTTTAGGTTTATGCAGTAAGTAGTTGGGATAGTACTAAAATATCAAAACATATAAAAATCATACTTATTGATTTTGAACAAGAATAATTTTAAAAAATTCATCCTGAAATAATAACTATGTGTATAATTCCTATACAAAGTACTACTATTCATCACGCGATGCATATAAATAACATAAAATATTATAGGTATTTATTCTCAAACGGTCATTAAATAATTTGCAATTTGGATTAATAATTAATTTTTTGACGTGAAACACCTTTAAAATCACCTAATACTTGGAGCATCAGATTGAACACCATATATTACTCTTTTAGGATATCCATTCCAACACTTTCAATCCGTGAAAAATATAACTATGTATTTATATAAATTTGTTCTTGTTCGATAGGAAATTAGCCGCCAATGCGTGTAAAATGTGGTAGCAATGCAAAGCGTGTACGGAACGTGGATGGGGGTGGGGACAGTTTGTTTATCTTCATTTTACTGGATAGGTTAGGTTGGCGACTCTTTCCTATTTTTGATAATATTTGCTAAAATGACGTTTAACGTATAATCCTTCTGAAAGTGCTTCAACAAAGCCACATCGTAATTTACCTTCGTCGACGAAAGTCAGCCCCCGTGCCCACCGGGGAATTCCTGGCGCCACCACTGTCCGAGCAGTCGTTTTTGCCTCTTAACCCCATTTCGGATAGTCGTTTTGAGAATCTTCCATAAGATTAATTTTTTTCACTGAAATTAAAACTAAATTAAATCCAAATTAAATTCTGCAAATAATATAGGAAAAAAAACCTCATGTACAAATTCAATAAAATCTCCCGAAAAACGCATTTACAACTTTGTTATATATTCCCTCGTAAAAGGAAATACATTTAAAATATAAATTCATTGTGTCCAAAAATGGCCGCATTTCGACCGTGCAAAAATTTTCCTTCCAAAATAAATTATTTTCAATACGAGGGGGAAGAAAAAAAAGGTGTTTTTTATCGGTCAGGAAAAAGGTTGCCATTAGCCGCAATTGGAAGTTTCCGACGTCTAAGATTTATAGACAGCAAAAAGATTGAATTAAAGAATCGGCCTTCATTTCACAAAAAAAAAACACAAAAAAAAGGCAAACCATAGGATAGCGTTATCGGTGACTGACTCATCGCGGAGTGTAAAATTAATGTTGGAAGTTTGATTTTATTGGGGACAATGGGCAACTATTTTATTCGCATATTCTATTAGAATATTAATTATAATTATTTTTGTAAAGTCGTAGTAATTTTAAGAGATTTTGAGGATGCTTCATCGATACAAAAGCTGACGACATTGTAAATAATTTCTCTAGCTTGAGAATGCAGGGTCTTTCCTTTGTTAAAAGTACTTTCCATTTTAGAAAGATCTTCACAAGAAATTGCAAAAATTATCTGTTGCAAAATCACACAAACGAAATCGAAATACCGAAATCAAAAACGTATTTAATGACAATTACATAAGAATTCAAGATAGCGCTGTTTAACACAATCCGAAACGGAGGAAAATGCGAATGGTTTCTTCAATCCGCCAGATGGAATAATTCCTATTGCATTCCACCTATTCATCCCCCCAAATCGAATAAATTCGTCGGTTGCCATAGCAGCCGACAGACAAAAGAACTATGGCAAGAGCTCATCTCGTGACGGGTGGACAGTAGTTGTAACCACTGAACTGTAACTGCTGGAAGGCTCAAGCCTTGTTTCCTCTATGGGCGCGTTGAAGCAGTGGTGGCGCCAGGAATTGCCCGACGGGGGAGGGGGGGGGGGGGCTAGCCTTCTCCGACAGGGGGGCTAATATCCTCTACGTAAATATTTCTTATAAAATGATTTTATCGTAAAAAATCCATCAGATGTGGCTGTATCGGAACACGTCCAAAATGATTATAGGTGAAACATCATTTTAGCAGGTTATAGAGAAATAAGAAATGGTCGCCAACAGAAACCTTTCAAACAAAAGGAAGACAAATTGTTCCGTCGGATACAGAGTGTTCTGTCTTATGCAGCGTGCCCCATCCACGCCCTATGTGTGCTTTGCTTTTACTAAATTTTACACGCATTGGCTCCTAATTTCCTATCGGACTAGAACCAATTTAAGTAAATAGTAGTAATATTTGTCTCGCAGTAAAAGTGTCAGAAATTATCACTCTAAAAGCGTTACATGGTGTTTCTGTCCAGATACGCCAAGTAGTTGATTTTAAATATGTTTTACTTCAAAAATCAAGTATTAATCTATATTGTAAAATTGTTAGTGATAAATGTTTGAAAATAAATGTATATAATATTTTATGTTTCTTAATAGTATTACGAGATGAATAGTAGTAAGATAAAAACTCGTCTTATAGAGCATTGCGTTAAGAATATTAAAATACAAATGCAACGTTAAAATACGCAATAAAAGTCCGTAATAATCCGGACATGTTTCGGGAGATACATCACCCTTCATCAGCGGAAAATGTAAAGTCTGTGTGTAATGAAATATAAATAAACCCAAAGAAATCTAAAATGTTGCCAAAGACTAAAAAACTAACTAAAAACTATTACAAACGGTTGGAGTTAACTATTGTGTGCCAACAAGCGGGAAACATTGGGACCGCAAACGTTTCATTGACAACCGAATCAATATTACTAAAAATATGAAACGCCTCCAGGAAGTCAAGTTCAAATGGAGATTTAGGTTTGCAAATTAAATGTGAGTTAGAAAAATTAAATATATGACCATGTTCCCAAGAGTGCTTGGCAATGGAGGACTTCTTTATTTCTTGTTTAACAGTATGTGCTTGGTGCTCCTTGATACGAAATCTTAATGCTCTCCTTGTTTGACCAATATATGACATGCCACATTGACATGAAATACTGTATATGCCCCAGTTATTAAGATCGTCAATAGGGTCTTTAAGTTGTGTGAACGTGATCTTATTGATAGGTGATCACCTATCAATAAGATCACGTTCACACAACTTAAAGACCCTATTGACGATCTTAATAACTGGGGCATATACAGTATTTCATGTCAATGTGGCATGTCATATATTGGTCAAACAAGGAGAGCATTAAGATTTCGTATCAAGGAGCACCAAGCACATACTGTTAAACAAGAAATAAAGAAGTCCTCCATTGCCAAGCACTCTTGGGAACATGGTCATATATTTAATTTTTCTAACTCACATTTAATTTGCAAACCTAAATCTCCATTTGAACTTGACTTCCTGGAGGCGTTTCATATTTTTAGTAATATTGATTCGGTTGTCAATGAAACGTTTGCGGTCCCAATGTTTCCCGCTTGTTGGCACACAATAGTTAACTCCAACCGTTTGTAATAGTTTTTAGTTAGTTTTTTAGTCTTTGGCAACATTTTAGATTTCTTTGGGTTTATTTATATTTCATTACACACAGACTTTACATTTTCCGTTGATGAAGGGTGATGTATCTCCCGAAACATGTCCGGATTATTACGGACTTTTATTGCGTATTTTAACGTTGCATTTGTATTTTAATATGAATAGTAGTGCTTTGATTAAATAGGAATAACACAGCTAATTTTTCAGATTTGGGTTTTATTTTTATTATAATTATGGGCTAAAATCAAGAAGTACTCAATCTCGCCCTTTTACGTATTTTCATAAACTTACAGCATTGTGGAAAGCAGATAATTGTTACAAAAACTGTACAAATCTTACTACTGTCAAACGATGCGTGTTAATATTAACTTAATGGCACTGTAAATAAAATTGTATAATCATTGTTTGATTATTTTTTTTAAAACAGATATATTTTGAGAATAAAAAAAATGCTTTCCATCCTGCAGTATCTTGGAAATATTTTATTTTTTAGATTCTCAAATTTTAGTTATTTTAAAATTATAATTACATTTATATTTAAGATAAGTATCTGCTTAACTTTATCTTGTGGATCAAGCGACCGCTTAGGCCGCCAGACTAAGGAGGGCACCAAATTGTAGTAGACAATGTTTGTACTTTACTAATGACTATTTCGGTTTTTTTTTAATATATATTTGCACATTGCATAGATAACGTGTAAGTTTACATATTAATTTTCTACCGAAATGGTCAGTCATTATGTTATTTTAAAGGGTATGATTTAAAACATTGAAAAAAAAATAAGCTGTCTGATTGTTTTCAAAAAATTATGCCTACTTTGGCTAAAAAAATTCTTAGACCATCCCCGTACCCATTCAAGGAATTTTTGTGAGACAACCGAACATGATTTTGGTCTCCAATTTGCCTAAATCATATTTTCTAAATTTGTTTTACTAAAATATTATATTAGTTTTACTAACGTGCCAAACGACACTACTGGTCTATCAAGAATGTTGTTTCCATACAATAAAATAAAACCGAAGCTATGCAACTCTCTATAAAATAAATTGACTTGTTAATAAAATAATAAAATAACGTTAAAGAAATTTATTTAAGTGTAATATATGTTTTAATTACGATTCAGGATCATTTCGAAAGAAAGACCCAGGAACACTGTCCAGTATTTCTGAACCATGGTCAGGTGACGAGTTCAACCAACACCGACTTAAAGACAATGCCTCTGATTTGTGACGTCATCACGAGTAGGCTGGATTTCCCCTTTCCCCGCTCTGTTTATTCGCTTGAAGCGCTTGGTTTTTCGAGTAGATAAATAGCATTTTTTCTTTAGAAAATGAATTGTTACGTTGCCTAAACATTATTTACCTTACCTTTGCATTTCATTAAAGATTTTTAAATAAATATGCCCAAAAAAATACTCACATTAGCATGAAAATAAAAGTATCAAAGACCAAATTAACAAACATTATTTATTGAACTGAACGTTTATATATAGTTATGCAATTTTATATTTTTGTACCTTTTCTACAACTTTGATCCCTTTTTTCAATGTCTCAATTTTTTAAACTTTTTTTCAATTAAAATTTTTTTTTATATAATTTTTTTGCCAGCAATAGTTTTTTGAATAATGAATTTGTAGCTGAAGTTAATATTACTTTTAAAACGCCCACTTCACACTGATCATCAACTGAAAAAATTCATTACAATTTAATTAATTCCAAAGTTTTTTCGACCACAAATGAGCGGTGATCAGTTATTTGAAAAAATATGGTCTCATTTTCTTTTAAAAGCGATTTTTGCATAACAATATAATTGTAACTTACAGCATTTATACAGTATCTGCAGATGGGTAAACTAAACCACCTCTAGCCAGAGATTCAATTAATTTATATTTATAGTTAAATTTTAAGGTCTTGTCAATAATCATTTGTTTTGAACAATATTTACAATTTATTTTTTTCATCGTTCCGGCTATATTGTGTTCATTCGGCGCCGAATGAACACAATAGCCGGAAAGGTATACAATAATAGGCATTGAATTTTCAATGCTTTTAAATTCTTCCTCACCGACATTTATGTAAAAATCCGAAACACAAGGACTGTCAGTCTGTATTAGTAATAACGATTATATTATAATAATAATTGTATTAGTAACGATGCCAAATACTTCACTGGTTATTTTTTTTTCAAACCAGTGATGTTTTAATCCAATTTAAACCTGACATCTGCATGTTATCAATTTACATCAAAGAAAGCAGTATATATAATAAACATATACTATACATACATACCCTGGTGTAATATGCAGTGCCGTTACACAATATATATATATATATATATATATATATTTTTGGGGGGGGGGGGTTAAAACAAGAAATTTCCCAACTTAACGATTCGAAATTCTCAACTTAACTATTCGAAATTCCCAACTCAACAGTGCTGAAAACTCCCCGTTACAACTTATCGACATTTTTCATCTTTTATTATATATATTTTAGATAATATTAAACAGTTATCTCCCAAGCATTGATTTTGCACTGATGCCGTGTCCATTCTGAGGTCTAATTTAAATGTAATCTTACAAGTTGGGCGATTTCTAATCTTCCCTTCTTTCGTTTGTTAATAATAATATTAATTTTCTTCAGGCATACATTTTCCCAACTCGGGGTTTTTAGAAGTTGAAATTCCTAACTTTCAGGGTTTCCAAATTATTAGGTGCGACGGGCTTGGTAATATGTAGGAGTAAAGTCGTCTCTGTGTGAATTTCACGAATCCATTTTCTGCGCAACGTCCGATCTTTAGGAAATGAAAACAACTGAACTTTTGGTGTGTTTATGTAACTTCCCTGACAATTGGGAGCACAGCTCGTTTGTAAACCATAACTCATATAATAAATAATAATCGCAGACTAAAACACACGGAATGTTTACCCATTTTGAGAAAACAAAGAAATTTGCGCTTAAAAAAAACCAAAGCAGCGAAATCTTCGTTTCGACCCGCTTTCACGCCCTATTCATGATGACGTCAGCACCGGAAAGGTCACGTGAGGCACGGCCTTGTCTTTGGGTCGGTGTTGGTTCAACACCTAATCTGGTACCCGACGCAATTTCAATAGGCGTCAGGACATTGGATCACGATCAGATTTAACGTACAACAATCCCTTATACATGGCCAATATTTTTTAGTTGCGAAAGAAACGAATTTGACAACTCTCTGATAACCATAATCGATGTATGTCGTTTCCCAAACATGCATGTTCAGTATCAAACTCGCGCTCATCGGTTCGAGTTTCTAAATATTCGGCCACGATAGGCTTTTAGTGTCGAGATTTCGGTGTGACGGGATTTTATCTGTCGGAATTATGACCTAGATCCATTTCATTAAAAAAAAATAATTTTGATGCAATGTTTAAATACTACCCCCAGAGTGATGCCACCTCTGCGTTGAAGCCAATGGGGGAGTTTCACGCCGAGAAGAAGAAGACCGCTGTTCCAATGGAACAGAGAGAAAAAGCCGAAGAAGTTCCGTAGGGTTAGCATGGCAGTGGCGGCTCGCCCACTACAGCAAGTACAGCCGGGCTGCACCGAAATTCATTAGTGTATTTTAAAACTAAAACAGATATTTGTCTAATTTTCTTAAATGAAGATTAGAATTGAAAATGAAATTTCTACGGTAGTAAACAAAATCTCCGATAAATAGCACGCATGTTACCGTAATATACAATTCAGGAGGGGGAAAAACTCCATTCAATCAAACTGCAGCCAAAAAGCGAAATTCGAAATCGGCTGCATCGTTGCCATGGCAACCGCTACGTAGTATGGAGATTCCCCCCATGCTAATGCACTGCATTTGTGAGAAGGTACAGCCGAAACGAGTTTTCTTTTTTCAGCTGCACTTGAGGTTCCATATGCTGATTGGCTAATGGGTGAAACGAGAACTTACGAGATTATATCCAAACGGAAATGGTTTTCGTGATACATTTACTGTGTGCTGTTGTTTCAGGACCATTATGGTCCTGCTGTTGTTTCGTTATGTAAGTTAATATTAAAATTGACCGATTCGCATGTTTAAAAGAAAGCAGGATTGCTTTAATTTTCAAAAAATAAGTAAGTGTTTTCTATTTTTTTCGCATGTTATCATTTCTTAAAAATTGAAAGGAAACTTGATTTGAGTAGTGGTTAATAAAGAATTTCCGTTCATGTAAGGTTTTTGGAAAATAGGGAAGGGGGGGGGGGGGGGGGGGATTCACATGATTTCGGCTGCACTAACATTTTAGACCACGGGCCTCCACTGTAGCATGGAGCTTTAGTTCTGTACTATTATTTTAAGTTTTAGTCTTTACATTATACATACCTAAATATAGAATTATTTACTTCATACACTGAGATAGATTGTACTCATCGTTTATGAAGTATTTTTGTGTTGAAATAAAAGTATTTTGATGTAATTCTAATTATATACAAATATAATATAAGTATTTTTGTATTTAAATTTATTCATATATAGAATAAAAATATTACTTATTTGGGAAAAACAAATATTATAAACAAACTTTCCCATAATTGCAGGCGTAGCGACTAAACAAACAAAAGTATATTTGTCTGCTGTAGGGAAGAAATCGAAACTACTAGTAAGTTATCATGTTTGATACGTCACGTGAAACTCCCGTATTGAAAGCAGCCATGCTGTGGCCCAATATTTTTTTTAAGTGATTTAGTGGTGTTTTTTATTACCATAGCATTGTAGAAATATTAAATGTATATAAATATTATATTTTCTTATAAAATTGATTTTTATATTCCCAAACAAATAGTTTTTGCTCTTGCTTTTTATCTACTTCCATTTTAACTTGCAAATGACTTTCTATTTTTATAGCAGATTGTATTTAAAATGGGTTTAAAAAGAAAATAGAAAAAAACTCAGCCAAAAGCAATACACGTCGGCTTATTTTAACATGAAAAATATACGAAATATTGCGGTAGCAAAGAAAGTGGGACACATCATGGCTGCCTCTACATCGGCTTCAAGTTACGGAGTAAAGAAAAAGGTGAAGATGATTTGGCGAGATTTCTAGAGACGTAAGTTAGCAACCCCAAAATTGGCACAAACAAACCTAGTTTGCAGTGATTTTTCTACGAGGGATGCATTATTTTCAAATTAAGAAAACACATGCTAAAACTTAAAAAATGACTATTTGTGCAGTTGTAGACTGCAGTACAAGTTCCAAATCGATAAAGGATGCTATTATTTCCACTTCATAGGTAAATTAAATTATCGCCAGTACTGGTACAAAGTAGTGGTTTGGAATAGCGCCAAATACTTCGCCAGTATCTACTTTTTAACCGATTGCTTACTTCGCATTGCAAACCGGTTTCAGACTTGATCGCACATCCACCTTCTTCTTTACTCCGTGGCTTCAAGTCAACAAAATGTCTTGCCCTATCCAGAAGTTACAGTTAGAGATCAGTGCTAGTAATTTACCATGTTGATACGTCACGTGAAACTTCCGCATTTTTGATAATTTTCATCCATACTATTAAAAAAAGGTTTGAATGAAAGCCCCTACCCCCCTCTTATTCCCTGGGGAGGGGGAGGGGGGGGGGCTGGCATTCAAACATTTTTAATATACTTTAAAAAAAAAATTAATATAACCGACTAAATCCATCTTCCCCGAATTATACTGGCGTGTATACGGGACTGGTGCACGATAAATCTGATCGGGGTGTTGTCCTCGTCATCTGACCATGGTTCAAAAATACGAGGCATCGTTCCCGGGTCTTTCCTTCGAGATAGGCCCCGAACCGTCGCCAATAGCCCACTGTGCAGCTCTAGTGCGACGTTAATTAAAAAAAAAACCAAACCTCATCTTGCCCATGTGCAAAATTTACCTTCAGCCACCCATGGATTTTTCTCCATATTCGGTTGGAAAAGCGGTCTTCTTCTTCTCGGCGTGAAACTCCCCCATTCCTAAGGCGTATATACGGGACTGGTATTGTTATGTAACGATTTATTTTGTTATACTGGAGGCGAAGGCCACTTCGTGGCCATGTCCTTCGTAAACCCTATTAAACTTGACGGGACTGGTGTTCGTCATCTGACTATGGTTCTAAAATAACGAGGTGCATGTATGAATGCGTGTGTGAATGTGTATGTGTTCCCGGGTCTTTCCTTCGAGATTGACCCCGAACCGTCGCCAATAGCCCACTGTGCAGCTCTAGTGCGACGTTAATTAACAAACCTAACCGGGACTGGTGCACGTTAAATCTAATTGAGATCCAATGTCCTGACGCTTATTGTGGCTGCGTCGGGTGCCAGTTTAAGTGTTGTTCTCGTCATCTGACCGTAGTTCAAATATATAAGGCATTGTTCCCGGGTCTTTCCTTCGAGACATTCCCCGAATCGTTGCCAATAGCCTAACATGCAGCTCTAGTGTGACGTTTTTTAAGAAACCAAACCTTACCATTTACGGTCATTTCTGCAGTTTAGTTGCTGCACCTGTCATTTTCTTTGTACGAGCCATAACTGTGACTTCCCTTAAAAATGTATTCTGCTGAAGAGAGATGTAAAATATTATTCTAAAATTGGGAGAAATGTGCGCTGCTGTCAGGATTGGTGAGATAAATTACAGTTATGTCAAAAAATCACAAGACAGGTGAAGATATTTTATTATATTATAAGTGAATAAAGTTTATAATTTCAGCTCAATTTTGAGTAATACTATGCAGGATCTAAAATCACAAACATAAGGTTTAATATCGAAAGTGATCATTGTCTATTAATAACAATTACGATCAAATGACAGATTTTTAAACAAAAACAAGTTTTTAGGATTTATATTTTAAAATATAGTGAATTATATGCCATTCATGTTCTATTCACAATGATATAGTCTAGTCTAGTTTAGTTTAGCAATGATATTTAAAATACAATCCTGGTGACATTTTTAAAAATATATTTTTACATTATAATTTTTTTATAAAACACAATAATAAAAATATAAGTTTTTATTGTTTATTTCTTTTATTTTCATTTCAAAGTGAATATTTTGGACTTTAATCCAATTAAATTACTTTCAAATGCATAATATATAACTGCAATTTGTGGTAACCTACCTTAGCAATATGTTTCTTATTGACATGTATATAATAGGGCATTGAGTGGCTGCTGCCACATGTACTTTCTCCTAAATAATATTCCATAAAAACCGGTTCCATAAAAGTACTCGAATATAAAATAACATTTTTTTTCCTGACCTACCTCTTTAAGACATTCAGTGCCGTATGGAGTCGATTGTCTTGGAGATTGATCGATTGCTGCCCCTGTGACGTACTTGCAAATAGTTACTGCAAAGAGTTGATTGACTCTGTCTCGCACTTGTGGATTAATACTGATTTGACCGCACTGAACTTGTTAAAATAAATCCGGTACCACTGAATTAGACTGATCAAGTAATGGTCTTGCTATAGAAATACTAGCAAACAACATGGCATGTGATAAAGTTAAGGGCAAAATCACATCAAAGTAAACTTTTTTTCAAAATTACAGTAAATACATAAATGATGCCTCATTTTAAAGGTGACAGTTTGCAGATTTTAAATATGTCTGCAATTCTTATATAATATAAGTAGTTTTTTTAGACTCGTGTCACTCACTTAGAAACATGCAGTGCATATCTGATACCGATTGGACTATAAAAGTGAAAGGGATAATATCAAACTATTTTCTTCTTTTGCATGGTTTGTTTGCATAATAGTTAGGGGTTCTAATTTTGATATTAGGATTTTTTGTAACTTGTTTAGTGTGGTTAAAATGTTGTGGAATTTTTTTTCCTAGCTTTTATTGGTACGTCCGTTACTATTTTGGGCTTATATTGATGCTGCAACTTTATTTTTGAACGAAAAACTTGAAACTTTAGGTTTACTTTTTGTTTGACTTAAGTAACATTATATTTAAAAAGAACTTTTATATATAAAAAAAAATCGGGTAAATCATTAGTAACGGACGTACCAGTACGTCCGTTACCGAAAACCATGCATTTTCATAAAGTCAATTTTTTCTCGATAAAACCCATTTAAAAGTGTTTATATTATCTTCTGATTGAAATAAACTTATATTTTTATCAGTTCATCACATATTCTATTACAAAATATAAAACTAATTATTTTTAAAGATGGGGCAAAATCAAAATAACTGACATATTTTTTGCAAGAATAATAAAAATGTTAAAATTTATTTACTCCTCATTTATTAATTGTAGGCAAACATTTTGTTATGTTTATAAAGAGCACAAAATTACCTTTAACAGTGATAAAAATTTCCATTCTCATATGAAAACTAACTTGAGAAATATATATTTCAATATACAACATTTCAAGAAAAATAATTTCATGATGATAAAAATGACGTCCGTAAACTTATATTTTTATCAGTACATCACATACTCTATTACAAAATGCCTATTACAAATTTTTAAAGATGGGCAAAATCAAATTAACGGATATACTTTTTGCAAGAATAATAAATGTTAAAACTTATTTACTTCTCATTTATTAATTGTAGGCAAACATTTTGGTATTTAAAAAGAACACAAAATTATCTTTCACAGTGATAAAAATTTCCATTCTCATGTGAAAACTAACTCGAGCAATGGCGTAGCCAGCATTGGGTTACTTTGGGTTAGGACCCCCCCCCCCCCCCCCTAGCCAGTTTAAAATATATATATTTTTTTTGAAAAATAACAAATGCAAAAAAAACCGAAGATATTTTCTCTGATTTCTACAGAGAAAACACACGTCGCATTTCCTGGTCTACCCCACATGTATCTCCTGCTCCCTTCCCTTCTGTCCCCTGAAGGAATGATTTTAAGGAGAACAATGGTGAAACAATCTTGAAGACAGAAAATTCGACTTTTTGTATGGGGGGGGGGGGGGGGTCTGTATGTTTGCCTTGGTTGTTTGTACATATAAAGGGTTACTTTTGTTAACACTTGAAATGGGGCGGCAGTTGAGCCGGAATTCACAATGCATCAATCCAGAAATTGCTTGCTTTTAAGTAAGGTATTTTCCCTGAAAAGACCCATTCATCCTCTATGTGCTTTAAGAAAGGATTGTAAATGACCCCTGTCAAAAAAATTCTTCGCTCCCTCACAATGCCAGTGGAATTTTTTTCTCCTTCTCAAAAATCAGTTTTCTGAGAGGTTGTATGTCTCTCATTTGCCATTTTTGTCTCTCATTCACAAAAACATAAACTATTGGAAGATTCAAGACAAAAGAAAGAAGCATCGAGCAAAAAATTTGCTGATGTGTTTAAAGTATGTACTCCTTTTCTTATTCAAATATTTTTTGTTTATTGAGATTATCGTTGAAAATACCCAAACCAAAACTAACTAATATTTTATTCAATTACATTTACAAATTAGTTTTCTGTCACTCAGACGTGTTACTTTTCACGCGGAAATACGATTTTCCGCTTTTTTTTTAAAATTTGGGTTTTGATCATTCCCAAGATTTATGCACATTTGTTTGAAAAGTTTTATGTGAGATTATTAAAAAGTTATATTCAACTATTATAAATACGAAGGTCACATAATGGAAAAGTTGGCTCTATTTACGAAAGGTGGGATCAACAGATTCTCGTTTAAATCTGTGTTAATAACCTTTTTCTGGATTTTTTTCTGCGCGCTGCATTTTGTGCTGATGATTAGGCAAGCATTTTTCCATTGTCTAGCTTCACAGATTCTACAAATCAATGTTTTTTTTTATAATAATATATTTTTTATTCAGTTATTTGATTTTTTTACGAGCAACAGCAATTTCCGTTATGATTTTGCCGCAATGGGCTGTTTTGCTGCGTCACGCCAGACCTGTAGCTAGGTAAGGGCCAGGGGGGCAATGCCCGGCCTAAAACTTTATTTGCCCCCCCCCCCCCCCTAGAACAATTGAAGAATTCAAATTTCTAGAAATTCACACGAAAAACCCTAACTAATAATTTTTTACACTCCTGCGTAAGGGGGCAAATGGAGACACTTTTCCCACCGTCAAGATTTCTCTCCTCCTTTTTCCCCCGGCACAACAGACAACTGACCACCCATTGGGGGTGTTAACTGCGCGGACTGGTTTTCATGACAGTGTGGTAGCATATTGACCCGCTAGGATTGTTTGCTTTCCCCGGTGAAAATAAACTTAAGGGAACGTCCATTATTACTCTTGTGACGGTCAGAGAAAATTTTCATAAAAACGTACATTTTTTACAATACGAAAAATATTTAGGATAAAATTCAAAATTACTATTTAAAAGTTCATGTCATTCCGCTTCATAAAACATATCTAATATGTAATTTAGTATATTTTTGTTGTCTAGGAAATAAAACAAAATTTTGTTACTCTTGTGACCACTGGAAAAGGCAAAATACAAAGTGTTTTTAAGGTAGAATTCCTGTGAATTATATGATAATAAAAAACTCAAATTTACATATATAATAGAGCAATTATATCTCTTCAAAAGGGAAAAACTTTTGAATCTCTTTGACAAAATCTGAATTAATGGCATTGTTTTAAGTAAAAGACTAAGCGTTACTCTTGTGACATTTTGTCCACAATTGAATTTCTGCTTAAAAACCTCAAAAAATCATTAATATATGAGCTAATTCTCGATTTTTTTTATATACAACAGTTTTAAACATTGATAGGAGTCTAAAATAGCTTAAAAGGGTACAGAATTATTATATTAAAAAATAGTTTACTAAAAAAATATTTTACAAATATAAGAGCAACAAAATTAGCCACAATTTGGTTTCTTTTGTATCAAATAGCATGATCATAAGGTTCAAACTTTTTACTTTTGTGTGTATTAAAGCACCTTATTTGATATTCATCATATACTATTAGAATTAACGGACCACAATATAGTTTACATTGACCTACTGGTTATATTGCAATTTCTCGGCTCCTTTGCGTTCTGCTACTGAGCAGAATTGCTCTTCGTCTTCATCATCGGTTTCACTTGCAGTTTTATTGCTGTTTCCTTTATAAAATATGAACTCTTTGTAGGAATTATCGTGTGTTATGGTCAATGGTAGATAGTGGCATTTTTGGTAGCTTCGACAAAGTGTGTTTTTGGGTGCCCTTCACTATACAATTTCTCCAAGAGTAATATGCAAATGTATTCTTTGGCTATGATTTCTTCATTTGGTACATAAAGTATGTTTACCTTTGTTGCACCATGAACAAGTTCTGCAAAATCAGCAGCTTTTTGTATAATTGCTTTTTACCATGCACTTCATTTCATAGACATCACTTAAAAAAAGAAAAACAGCACCGCACTACAGCACTCGTATCATAAGCTGTTGAAAATTTTTTCCATGAAAACTGTTAATATTTAAGTGCTGACATGTTTACAAAATTATATTTTTGTTTAAATTGGCCTGTGCAACCATCAGAAAATACTGGATACATTTTTGACCGATGTATTTTCTTGGAGATGCTGCATTAAAATATTGTGCAAACACATTTACAGAAAATCTGTATTGTATTATATAATAGTCGTTCTATGATATCTTTTCAAAATGCACATTCTGAATGTCTACCAACATTCAAGTAAAGTATCAAAGCACCAGCGACATAACAAAATTGAAACAACAGGCTTGAAACAACAAATTTCCCAACTTAACGATTCGAAATTCCCAACTCAACAGTGCTGAAAATTCCCAATTCCAACTTATCAGCATTTTTCATCTTTTTTTATATACATTTTAGGTAACATTAAACAGTTCTCTCACAAGCATTGATGTGTTGCACCCATATTCCAATGCAATGTCCGTTCTGAGGTCTAATTTAAATGTAATGATACAAGTTAGGCCATTTCTAATCTGCCCTAGCTTTCATTTGCTAATAATATTAATTTTCTTCAGGCATAAATTTTCTCAAATTGGGGATTTTTACAAGTATGAATTCCCAACTTTCAGGGTTTCCAGATTATAGTTGGGTTGTGCTCCCCCCGGTGCGACAGGCCTGCACAGCATGCTAAATCAATAACTCTTTATGAATGGAGAAAATAAATCTGCAACTGTCCTATGAATTACTTTGAAAGTTTTTATGAAAACCACAAATACACACATTCTGAGGACCTGCTGTCATAATTGTTCTGTAATTTTAAAGTAAAAAAAAATTAAGTTCATTCATTTTAAAAACATGAATGAATGCAATTTAATTTGTTTTAAATTAATTATTAATATAATTAATTATGGAAAAACTACTCAAGAACTTATTCTTAAAAAGGGCAAAGCCAAATAAACTTAAAATATTGTTTTTGTTTTGGTCTGAAGACAACCTATTTGATATACTTGCCAGAAATGTTATGCGTTACTCTTGTGACACAGTCATTTGTTACTCTTGTGACAACACAACAGAGGATGTTCTATGCATGGCACACAAAAAATAAATGGTGTAAAATATGTCTTATTCCACCAAATCAGAGATTAAAAGGTTTCAAGTAAAAATGTTAAGTAGTTTTTGCAAATTTGAAACTTTTATATGTTTTTTGTTACTCTTGTGACAATTAAACATCACTATTAAATAGAGTTAAAATTTTATTCAAAAGCTAATCTAAAATATTTCAACTGTATATATATGATAAATATGTAAATGGATTATGAATATTTATATATAATGATTTCAATTAATGAACAAAATTAAGAAAATAATATACTATAATCGAAGTGACATTTTTGGCCCCAACAAAAGTGAAGAAATAAGTCAACTTTCAGAACAATTTCACTGCTGACTATTATTCTTATGAAATAATACTTTACAAATTCATATCCAGCAACTTTCTAGGATTAAATTGATATACCACACTTACAGTTTGGTTAAAATTTTAATTTCAGTAAAAAGTTTCATTTTTGGTGGACGTTCCCTTAACTTTTTAAATGACACGTTTTTGCAAGAAATGTATTTGTCTTGCTAGGTAATTCGACATTATTTAAAGAGAAAGGAGTAAGTTACATACTTTTATTAGTATTATTTTTTAGGTCTCCCGTCATTAGGTTTAAATACAGTGGCGTCTAATTTTATTCTATTATACACCGATTATACGCTGATTAAATAACAATCAAGTTCCAGTTTGTTTTAATAGCGTAAAAGTTACAAATGGACAAAGAAAAACACGACATAAATTAATTTTATTTTATTAATCTTTTTTAAATTACATGGCCTAATATAATATTTAAAAATATACTATTTGAGTTTTATTCATTTGTCAATTAATCTGGCAAATGACAAAGGTTAACGGTAAAAACAGAATTTCAAATAATACACAATTTATTATAATAGTGTTTTTTTTTAATATCTATGGAACGTATAATAAATTTGGAACATATATAATTAATTGAGGAGTGTTAATATCGAGTACTAAGAGGGAGAATGCGCTTCTGCACCGTAACCCCACGAGAAGTCATTCTTTGAGTATAAATAACTTACCATCCTGTAGAGGAATGTGAGCCACGTCAACCAGTTTGATCATTTATCCCCTCACCTTTTCCTTTGTATTCGAAAAAAAATTCATCCGAAAACAGTGCGGGGGCAACTGCTCCCCCCCACCTCTTTTTGCCTTGCCCTACCTGGAGTAGTGTCTGCCCCCCCTGGATATATTGTCTGGCTACGGGCCTGCGTCACGCAACCAATTAAACCTCCTCCCCCATGTCACGGCACAGTCATGCATGATAAAATTAACCGGAAAATAATGATTATTATACTATTATTTTTAATTATATAATAAAGAATTATTTACAAATTTAAAATTACTACTTAAAAATTATTATTATTAATTAAAATTACTACTTAAAAATTATTATTATTAATTAAAATTACTAATTTAAAATTGCTTCAATCCGAACCCCCCATCAATATTTTGCTACAGACTTAAATTCTAGTAAAGTCTCAGCCAGGTTTGTTAATAATTTAAATTATGAAATGACTAAAGATTAACCAGTGAAAATTAAGCTTTTAACACTAGAACGACGAAGTGGGTCAAATTGACCCAAATCTAATTTCGTTTCTGTTTTTCTCAAAAACTTACCAGCCAAATTAATTGAAATTCCTTGACTTTTCCTAAAGTCATGCATATAACAGCCTGAAAAAATATTATTTGTCTGGCAGTTATTATAGTTGGTGTTTTTAACACTTATACCTAGAACGACTGAATGGGTCATTTTGACCCAAACACCCTTTTCCTATACAGAAAGCAGATAACAACGATTTATAGAACTAAAACACATTGCACCCATGTCGTGCGCATTCGGCTTGACTCATCCAGGCAGTGGCGGCGATTCGGGGGGGCAAGGGGGGGCGGTTGCCCCCGCACTTTTTTTGGATGTTGCCCCCGCACTTTTTTTAATATTGCACCTTTTAAAACTAAGTTACAAGTCAATTGTTTTACTGCATTTCCGAACAAAGGAAACATTTTGAACCCCAACTTCGTCCTACTACCACATTCATGTAAGTAAGGGAGGCGGGGGGGGGGCAAACTCCTCCCATTGTAAGTAAAAAAAAATTAAAAACCGAATTTTTGTGAAAATCATAAAAATATAGATTTTTTTTTTTTGGGGGGGGGGGGGGTATTTTGCCTTGATACCCCCTCTGTGAGCATGGGGTATTGGGACAAAAACCCATTGACGTCATGTTAGGTTTAATTTGAAATAAAAATAAAGATAACAAAGGGAAAAGATCGTCAAACGGTGTCGTATAAACAAGATGCTACAAAATATGCTATGGAAACCATATTGTGGTATGGCTGTTCGAGCAAAGACCACATAATTTCGTTAACCTTAAAATACTTCATTATAAGTTGCTAGTTTATTCTAAAGCAAAACCATCTCCCATGTTTTCTATAATAGTTTTAAATTTATTTGCCCGCGAAAACACCCAGCACCTGCTCTTTGATTATTATCTAACTTAGTAATTTTTTTTATTTTACTTTTTGTAATGTCCTCTTTGACTAAAATCCAGGACCATAGAATCAACCCAGACCAGTCGGCTAATATCGCCTGTTTTTATTTAGTTCTAAATATAGTTCAATATCAGACACCCTTTTTTTTATCAAGCGACTGTATGAAACTTCTTACATTAAAATGTAGTATTGCGCAATCTATAGGCGCCGAACGTCTGAGCATTTGACGTTATAAGGGTAATATATCTTGTGTTATTACTGTTTGTGCATGTGATTTGCGGCTTCGTTTCGATCGACTTATTCTCTTCCCCCCCCCCCCCCTCCCTATCTGGAATCCTTAAAAGTTGGGAATTTCGTCATCCGTCATTTAAAAATCCCTGATTTATGAAAATATAAGCGCAAAGAAATAGCAAAAGAAAGCGAGGGAAGGTTAAATCGCCCAACTTGCCTTACACTTAAAATAGACCTCTGAACGGACCTCTCATTGGACGTCGCCGCACTACAGAATATTGGACTATTGGCGACGGTTCGGGGCCCATCTTGAAGGAAAGACCCGTGAACAATGCCTCATATATTTGAACCATGGTCAGATAACGAGGACAACACCTGGCGCCGTTAAGTTGGTAAATTTCTTGTTTCTTTTAGATCTTTGAATTAAAATTACCTTTATAATTTAAAGTTAATTAATGGAAGTTAATATTTATTGGTAATAAGTAAATAATTTCTTTTGAATTAAATTATGTATATTTAATGTTTAATTTAAAATCAGCAATGTCGATTGTGTTGCAGAATACCATGCAATGTCGAGTCTTTCGACTCCCACATTTCTTTAGCTCATGTAGCCTTTATATTATTCTTTACATTTTTGGTTAACTAAAACGCTTATTGCATCTTTAAATTACCATAACTATAAATTATCTAACTAATCGTTCCCACACATATTATAAGGATTCTCAAACTTTAAATTTGTTCTCTAAATTTATTTCAGAATTAGGGGTGATTTACTAATTTTAAGACTACATAGTTATTGACAACTATTAAAAGTAGTTAATGACAGTGACAACTGTTGCTTCCTCGACATTCAAATGCCAACGTATTTCTTTTTACTAATAAAAATTAACAATTTTTTTGAGATTTTTTTTTTTATAGATTTGGTGGGGGGTTGGGTGAAGATTTTATGGGGTTAAGGAATCCACTGAACCCCTATAAAATATATACCTACGTGCCTGCACTATTTTACAGTCTGAAACTGTAAGTATTTTTCTCAGGGTTCCAAAAGTCGCACCACAAATGCAGAATTGCAAATACTGCAAGAAATTTTCAGGGAATTGGAAGGGTGAGAAGATAAAATTTTTCTCATTTCTTTTTCAAAACTAACACAAATGGAAAGGATACCTATCCCTTTGGAGGTCGGTCAACAAGTATATTAATTAGATTCTTTGCAACAGTCCATATCCTTCCATAAAAAAAATGGGGGGGGGGGGAATAATCGGAAATGGGTTAATAATCGACCTGGGCGTCTCGTACCTATTTTAAGATAACAACCTTTCTTTAACTAACTCAAAACAAAGAGTAAATATAAATATGCAATATTCATTGTTTTGGTGGTCAATATTTTTATTACACCCCCCCCCCCCCCCCGCCCTCCACACACACTTGTTTCACCTTGATCTTGCCCCCCCACTTTTACCACCCAATCGCCGCCACTGCATCCAGGGGGTGAGTGACCTACATATATAATGTCACTGGTCGAACAATACTGGATTTTCATTCGTTCAAACTGTTTTTATATAAGAAAAAGCGTAGATGGCATTTCTTTTCCCTGATGGAGACAGGACTGCATCTGAATAAGTACAGATAGGATAAAGCTTGAGTAAAATGTCTCGGAAACTTACTGTTAGCGAAGCATTAGAATACTTTCAACAGTTGTCGGAAAATGAATCCGAAAACTGTAGAAATAAAGAGTTTGCTTCTAGGGATGAAGAATTTGTGCCTTCAAATACTAAAAGTTTATCTTCAGATAATGATGGCAATTTATCTGATTCTTGCGAATTACCTATTGCATGTAGTAGAAATGAAGACGTTTCTAGTAAAACTGAAACGTTTATAGTGCAAACAACCAAGAAAACAAGGTTTCATACATAACAGTTGATGAGCAACTGTTTCCTACAAAATCCAGATGTCGATTTACACAGTACATGGCTAACAAACCAGATAAATTTGGAATTAAGTTCTGGCTTGCAGCTGATGTTGATACTAACTACATAATAAATGGCTTTCCATATTTAGGTAAAGATGAGCGTCTTGCAAATCTAGAACTCGCCAAACACGTCGTTTTACGTTTAGTGAAACCTTTTGAAAACTAAGGAAGAAACGTGACCACTGATAACTTTTTCACAACACTGAAACTATCGGAAATTTTAAAAGCAAAGAACACTACTTTGACAGGTACTGTAAGGTGGAATCGAAAGTTTTTGCCTGAAATAGTGAAAACAAATGAAGACATAATTGTCGAAACATTGTTACTGAAACATAATGATAGTACAAATACTATGACAGTTTACCAAGGGAAAAATAATAAGAATGTCATGTTACTCAGTTCATTTCACCCCACAGTTTATATTGATGATAACGGGCCAAAAAAATTTCCATAGACAATGTGGTTTTACAATTCTACAAAATTCACTGTAGATGTTGCTGTCAAATGCACGAAAATACTTGAAGGCAGCATCGAGAAGGTGGCCAGTGCCTGTCTTCAACAATGTTCTAGACCTTGCTTGAATAAATTCCTGGTTTTTGTATAAAAGAGTTATCGGTAAAAAGCTTTCAAAGCGAAAATTTATCCAACAACTTATTGATGAGCTTCGCCATCCTTATATTGAGTCTACTCGTAAAAAGAATAATTCAGATTTACAGAAACATGCGAGTACCATCAGTAGCACGCAAAAGAGTTCGAAGTCAAGTTTCTAAGTGTGTAAACAAAACAGTTGATATAATTTGTTCCAATGTGTAACAAGTGCACAAATTACGTAAAAAAAAGTTGCCGCAACTTTGTGTAGTATATGTACGAACACTTTCCTGAAAATAACTTTTAAATAATGAATAAAAAATTTACACATCAATGACAAAATGCCTCAAAAATGTTCAAATTGAATATAGTGTAAACAGTTTTTAAACATAATTTTTTGTTTATTTTTAAGGTTTATAATTTAAATATTCTATTTTGTACTCTTAATATTACTGTCAATGATATAATTGTCATTACTGAAAAAAAAAGTTATATTTTTAAAACTTAAACATGGATTTTTGTACTCTGGGTCAATTTGACCCATGCCGTCGTTCTAGGTATACCGAAACTGCCGTCGTTCTAGTGTTAATTTACATCTTATTTATAATTTATATAAAATATTTAATCAATTAAAATCAATAATTATAATTTTAATTTAAAACTACTGCTTAAATTAAAAAATATCATAAATTAAATTTACTAATTTAAAATTACTACTTAAAAATTATTATGATTAATTAAAATTTCTGATTTTAAATTATCAATTAAAATTGCTAATTTAAAATTATTAATTAAAATTAAAAATTTTAAATTATAATTAAAATTGCTAAGTTAAAATCATTAATTAAAATTAATAATTTAAAATTATTAATTAACTTTTATTCAAATTATTAACTAAATTTTATTCAAATTATTAACTAAATTTTATTCAAATTATTAATTAACTTTAATTAAAATTATTAATTAAATTTATTTAAAATTATTAATTAAATTTAATTAAACTGATTAATTAAATTTAATTAAACTGATTAATTACATTTAATTAAAATGATTAATTAAATTTAATTAAAATGATTAATTAAATTTAATTAAAATGATTAATTAAATTTAATTAAAATGAGTAATTAAATTTAATTAAAATGAGTAATTAAATTTAATTAAAATGAGTAATTAAATTTAATTAAAATGATTAATTAAATTTAATTAAAATGATTAATTAAAATTATTAGTTAAAAATAATTTATGAACCCCCCCCCCTAGGACAATCCTGGCTACGCCGCTGAACTCGGGATTTATACATTTTTGAGTTTGATAGCGGACATTCTAATTTTGAACACGAGTTACACAAGCATGCTATTTGAGGCTCAATTCCTCTGAATTGATAAATCTCTTTAACAAATATATATATTTTTCAATGAATCACCACATTTCTAGAAAAAGAATCTTGTGATTATAAAACTGATGTCCGTTACCAAAAACCATGCAAACCAATTTTTTCTCGATAAAACCAGTTTAAAAGTGCTTATATTATTTTCTAATTGAAATAAACTTATACTTTTTATCAATTCATCACATATTCTATTACAAAATATAAAACTACTAATTATTTTTAAAAATAGTATTTTTTTAAAAACTTTATCACAGGCAAATAATATACACAACTGTGCATAACAAGTCTACTAAAAAAACTGTATGTAACAATTTTATGATATCTGTTTAATAACACTGTGGAAAGAGTATAATTTTAGTAGAATAGTTTATCTTTAAAAAACGCATTATTGCTTATTGATGCCGAAATTTCTCATTTACTTCAATCAATCAGCTAATTTCCCCTTTTAAAACATGCTGGGTGTTGAAAATACCAAAAAGTTTTTAATCATATTTGAATATTATATAATTCTTAATCTCTGAATATTATGAATACCTTGCATATACTTGAATTACAGAACACTTGAACATAACTTTTTGGGCTCTTCACAAGTTTTTAATGATCCTGGGTGTTGGTGGTTTAATTAATTTTTTTTAATTGCTTTCAATAATATATATATATATATATATATATATATATATATATATATATATATATATATATATATATATATATAAACTTTTTAAAGAACATGCTTTTATTAAATGTACTAAAATACAAAAAATAATGAAGTGGATGAAGGGACTAAGTAATATTTGCATTTGTGATTCCAATTTTGTTGTGAATATTGCATTTGTGATTCCAATTTTGTTGTGAATAAAAAGTTAAGTAAATGTGTATTGTCCTAACAATATTTGGCTATACTTGCTGTATTTAAGCAGTACATAGCAGTATAAGAGAAGTGCTATGTTATACTTATATTCATAGTTATTGTAGATAAAATTCTATACTTCTTGAAAACTGACTTTTGTAACATTAACTTTTCATCCACTTGCCCCTTGAAGATTTTTATGTGAAACCCAAGGGATGGTGACACCGTTGAGAGAAAAGTGATGAAGCATTTTTTTTCTTTTTGGAGACAGGTCCATGAGAGAAGATTTATCCGAGGCAAAAGAGATTTTCCACTTGAGAGCCCAGACGTTTAATTTTTCAAGGGTAGAGTCAATGTGCCTAATGCATTCTTCTGGAGAGGAACCATGAATGACGATGTTAATATCGTCAGCGTATATAAAAGGGAGAGAGGACGAGTCAAAATCTTTAAGAAAGTCATGCATATAAATGTTGAAGAGAAAAGGGGAAATGATGGAACCTTGAGGGAGGCATGAAATATGGTTGGAATCAGTGATTGTCCCTCGCCATTTGATTTGTATGGGACGTTCTAAAAGAAAGTCTTGGATGAGAAAAAGAAGATTTTTTTCAAGACCAGCGGAGGACAATTTCTCCATGAGACCTTGTACCCAGACTCCATCATAAGCTCCCTTGATATCTAGGGAAAGCAAAAAAATCAATTTTTTCTTGGATCTGAAAAATTGAATGTGTTGGGAAATAGATTGGAGACAATCAATTGCCGATTTTCCAGGGATAAAGCCATACATGTTGTGAGGGAAAATTTTGTTTTCTTCGGCCCACCAAGAAAGGCGGGACAGGATCATTCTTTCAAATATTTTACTGATTACAGGGAGAAGGGCTATGGGACGGTAACTTGAGACAAATTTTGCTGGTTTATTAGGTTTTTTTATTGGCACTATGATAGTTTTTTTCCAATCGTCGGGAAAGGTGGATGATTCAAGGCAGATGTTGTACATGTCCAGTAATTTAATCAGGGAAGGTTTCGGGAGGTTTTTGAATGCCTTAGCAGAAATGTTGTCAAAACCTGGAGCCGAGATTTTTTGAAGATAGATGGCTCTCTTAAGTTCTTGTATGTTAAAAAATTGTTGAATAGAGGCTTTTGACGATGGAGGGGAGATCTCTAATCTTTGAGACAAGTGAAGAGTTTTTTGGATTAGAGTATTGCCAAGGATTTTCGCTTGAAGGTGGGGGGTCAGTTATGTGGTTGTCCTTGTGTGAGATAATATGGTTGCTTTCTTCCTTGTTGGGGAATAGGTAGTTATTTATGTTTTTGACTATGTTAAAAAGTTATGTATTTATTGAATTGCAAATAACATATTTTTCTGATTCAAAATAACGACACAGTGTTCCCAGATGTATCCTATGATCGCAAACCGGTGTCAATAGCCCATCGTCCAACCCTATGACGATTTAAACCAACCAATCAACCTTTATTTTGTTTATACAATCATGAAAGATCATATAATTCACGTAAGTAAACCAAGAAGTATGGTTCGGTGGCTCAGTTTGTTAGAGCGTCCTGCAGGAAATCTATTCTAAGATTGTGGGTTCTGCCCTATGCGTGAGCAAGTTTTTTTATATTATATATTTCAATCTGAAAGATAGCCATTTTAAGATATATATAAAATCACTTTTGTGTTATTTTAGCTGACTTATACTTTTCCATTTTGAAAATATTTTTTATTTTAGTGCAAAGAAAATCTGTTCATTTTGGAAATTTTTTTATGGGAGTGTAGAGGAAATCTGTTATTTTGTTTAAAAATATTCAAAATGGCGTCGGAAAGCTTTTCTGTTGAAGCAAAACCAGATCATTGCGCATAATTTTTCGCGCATTCATTTTACGTCATTTTTTTAGATGATGGGTTCGAATCTTGCCTTGGCCAGATTTTTCGATTTTAAAAATATTCATTATTAATTAGAATTAATTAGTAATTAACAATTTTATGACTAATTATTGTATTGTCACCAGGATTACGTATGTATGCCAAGTTTCAAATTTTTATGACAATTGGAAGTGGGCATAGGCGTAAAGTTGTCAACATTTTTGGGGAGGCCCAAAATTTAACTTTTAACTAAAGAAAATTGCGTTTTTTTTTTAATGGGGGGGGGGGGGGGGAATATAATTGAAATCCGAAAATTTATGGTACTGTAATTTTCCCTTTGTCATGATTTTCTAGTTTGTCCATTCAATTAGATTTATGGCCAAATTCAGTGGCGTAGGAACTTCTTTTTTTCAGGGGGGGGGGGGGGGGGGGGCTGAATTTTTTTTTCAATATATATATTGTTATACAATATAAAATAGTAAGGAGTTGTGAGCTATTAAACAATTAAAAAACAATCAATGGTTTAAATTTTTACTTGTTAAATGTTTTAACTTGTATCCGTTTTTGTTTTGACAGCTTTAGAACATATCTTAACCAGGAAAAGTTTTATATTAATTTCAAATGTCCGTATTGTACGCTAAAATGTGAATTTTTGTCAGATTTGAGGAATTTGTTTCTATTTAACTTTCTTTAACAAAATTTATTTTTCTAAAAGAAAAATATTCAACTATATAAGCTGTTTAGAAAATAGTGCATGAATCTGATGGTTTATTATTTCAAAAGGAACAAATTATTGGAAATACAATTATAATTTATGAAATGTCTATAAATAATATTTTTTTTATTTAAAAACGTATTTTTTACATTATTTTTAAAATTACTCTTTAAAGCTTTAGTGTTGTAGACATTTATATAAATACTTGACATTACGTTTATTTTAGCTGCTTAAATTGATAAATTTATAGGTGTAGCGCGGGTTTCTCTTTTCTCAAATAAAACCAGAATGGGTTTAACAACACTACATTTATTTGTTACAAGTTTAACGACTATTACAGATCTCGGGGTTTGTAACGGTTCAACCGCACATACCAGAGCAAGAGCACAACTGATTGTTTACAGACGAATACGCGTAGAGGGCGCTGCATCGCTACGGGTACAGTTAAGAATTAACGGGCACTCGCAACAGGTCTGTGACGGGGTACCATTAAAGGTGTGTGACGGGAACCAGTAAATGATCTGTTACATAGGTAGTTTTCAAACTAAACTATTATATTTATGCTTTTCAGTCATTTAAAAAAGACGTAATATAAAAAAAATGTACGTGAGCCAGAGTACTGAGTACAAAAATAAAATTAGATATTATATTGTGAAAACCTATAAATTTGTCTTTTTAAATATTACTGAAATGAAATAAACTATAACAAGTATTTTATTGATGCAATAAAATAATTAGCAATTTAGGCTTTATGTAAAAACACATTTTGCTTACACTAATTCTACAATGACATTTCATTTATTATATGTAATTCAAGTTTAAAATGAACTTCAACTTGTTTTTAAACATAAGCATATGCTTAGTGTTATTCACTTAATAGTGATAACAAAACTAGAGTTACTGCCAATTGATAAGCATAATTACAAAACATTTATCGTTAGAAAAGATAGTATAACTTTTAATTGACTTTTAGAATACAGAAATAATTACTTAACTGACAAAACAGAGGAATATGCTGACAGAAGAAATCTACTACCATTCGTTTGCAAAAAGAAATGCTTCCTAAGATTGCTGTCTTTACACTAAAAAACAACAACTGTAATGCGGTTGTTAGATCTCACCAGGGATTTCTTATTTGTTGCTGTAGCCCTCCCATGACTTCGGCCCCTAGAGGCAAGTTTCAGAAAAGCGTACATACAAAAACTGTCTAAACAAGCATACATGGGTCATTCACAATGGTGGGGGGGATCATCAATAAAATCGACTATAAGGGCGAGGGCCAGTAAATTACAAACAAATGGGGACGAACTATACAATTCGCAGCTTTGGTGGCCATTCACATGCTTTGAAGATGAGCGTACTACCCCCTGGTACTACCCGACATGGCTGGTCGAGTAACCAGATGGCGGTAAGCATTTTGCAAACGATGTACAGCTGTTGACAGGTAATTTTCTGGTGTTTCTCACAAAAGGTGACATATGACTAATGATGTCGTCTTCGATTGGAAACAGTTGAGAAAGGAACTCATTGTCCTCCTGTACCTTTCAAAGCAAATTCCCCCCCCCTCCCCACTTTAAAACACGTTTAGAATAAATAAGAAGTGCTTCCTTTCGAATGCCACTTTGTAGGAATTCTCTATTCTACGATGGTTTTTTTAAGTAATTTAAAAAAAAAAAATAGTATAATATTGGGGGGGGGGGGGGGTGGACAGTGGCGGCTCGTGCACTACAGCAAGTACAGCCGGGCTGCACCTAATTTTATTAGCGTATTTTAAAACTAAAATTATATATTTTACTAATTTTATAGGAAGATTAGAATTGGAAAGGAAGATGAAATTTCAAATCTAAGTAAAAAACATCTCCGATAAATAGCAAGTGTGTTTCCGTAATGCACACATTCAGGAGAGGAAAAACCCCATTCAATCAAAATTGCAGCCAAAAAGCGAAATTCGAAATCGGCTGCATCGTTGCCATGGCAACTTTACGTAGTATGACTTCCCCTACACGCTAAAATGGAGGATGTGACGACACAAACGTAGCGCAAAAGGATTTTTTCAAATTAGCTGTACAAGGGATTTCGATTAAATGATTGGTTCGTTGCTGAATCGGCGAGGCGGGGTGGAGGAAAACGATAATTTCGAAGAATCTCTCCAAACGGAAATATTTTTTTCGATAAGTTTGCACGTGTGTTGTTGTTTCTTTACTTAAATTAATATTAAAATTGACCGATTCGCAAGTTTGATAGGAGGATTGATTTAATTTTCAAAAAATAAGTAAGTGTTTTCCTTTATTTTTACATGTTATCTTTCATAAAAGTTGAAAAGAATCTTTAAATTGAGTTTGAGTAATACATTTTAAAAAATCTCCCTTCATGTATGGTTCCCTTATGTATGGAGTTACATGTTTTCGGCTGCACTAACATTTTTGACCACGGGCCGCCACTGAGGGGGGCCTGAGCCCCTTCAAAATAATTCCGAGGGGGGGGGGGGGGGGCTCGAGCACCCCCAGGAATTATTTTGAAGGGGCTCAGGGTATTGCATTTCAATTAACACAAAAAGCTTAAGTTTTTAAGAGTAATTAATGAAATGCAAGTTACCTGTTAATAAACTTGCTATAGTTGCATTGCAGCAAAGCATTTAAACGAACCAGTAATTTCAACAAGCATCCAAATGAAGATTTTGACATTTACACTGCAGTACAACAAGTACAATAGGAAAAGTCCTAGACGGGAATCCACTATTAGCCGACACTCACGTCTACTGAAGAAGCCCAGCAGGCCTTTCTGAAGAGTATCCCTAAAGTCTGTTTCAGATAGTTGCATAAATGTCGACACCTGTCCACCCACTGTGAGACGAGGCTGAAACTTTAAAAGGGGCAATCACAATATAGGGAAAATTATCAGAAGTTCTTGTACTCAGGACCCACGTGATCAATTCGCGGAAATCTCCTCAAAGTTGGCCACTGTTATTAGAAAAAAGGGGTGTGGCCAGTATTCACTAGAGGGCATACTACCCTTCCCCCCCTAATATACCACCTATTCTTCCCATTCTTCCACGTAGACACTGGTTCTAGGTTATGCTTCTGTTGAAAAAAGAGATAAGGGAATTCTGTAGTTGCTAGGAAAGGTTGATGGTACATGTTGAAGATTAAAAAAAAAGAAAGGTATTTTTTTTTTTTTGCAAAATATAAGTTAGAACTTTTGAATTATTGGGGGGGCTTAGCCGGGTTTTCAAATTATTGGGGGGGCTCGGGCCCATAGGCCCAATACAAGTTTACGCCTATGGAAGTGGGTTTAAATTGAGTTACAAGATTTGAGGACACATCACACCAGACAGTGTGAGTTAAATAAAAGCATGTAAAAATATCAAGATTTGTATATGAGTGTATACAAATACTGCAGACTATCGTATCCTAACAATTTCCCACTGTCTATCTGGTTGTCTTTTAAAACCAGCTACTCCTTACAAATTAACCACCTTCAGGCAAACTTCCATTTACATTATTGTAAGAATAATGCTTTCTACTCGATTTTGTATAACTTGTACCCATGACATCTAGTCCCATTGGCTGTATTAAATATTATGCCTTCAACCTCACCTGATTTAATAAATTTAAATAATTGAATTGGTCTCCTCTAGACCTCTCCTTGAGTGTATACATGTTTAAAGATAAAGTCGGTCTATATTTTTAATTCCTGAACCAATTTCGTAGACTTATGTTGAACCCTTTCTAGTAAGTACTTTTTTTTTATCACTAGCATTACTTTCAGGACCTTGTAGATAATAAGTAGCATTTGAGTTTTTTAAAAATTGACCCCCTCCCTAAATATTGTAAATCAACCTTATTGGGGACTCATTGAATCTTCTTTTCTAGTGCCAAAACAAGGTTATTTCCCAAATTTTTGTGAATGCACACCATTTGTCAATGTAAAACCTATTTTACCTGTACTAATGTTACTATTAAGCCATTAATGTAATTATCTTGTTAAATTAATTCTTCTAATATGTAAAAAAGCTTTGCTTAAAATTAACTTTTGTGTATTATTGATATTCTTTACAAAATGATGAAAAGAACATGAATTTTAATTAAATTTTTGAAAAGGTACGTTTGTTACCAATACAAAATAATTTTTTTTATCATCAGAAAATTATTTTTTTCGAAATGTGATTGTTGTTCTGACTTAGTACATTCAAATCATTGAAAAATATATATATTTGTCAAAGCGATTTATCAAATCGGAGGAATTGAGCCTCAATTAGCATGCTTGTGTAACTCGTGTCCAAAATTGATACGTCCGTTACCATGCTCAAATATGCATATTTCTCAAGTTAATTTTTACACGAGAATGAAATTTTTTATCACAGTGAAAGGTAATTTTGTGCTCTTTTTAAACATACTAATATTTTTGCCTACAATTAATAACTGAGAAGTAACCCAATTTTAAAATTTTTATTATTCTTGCAAAAGGTACGTTTGTTACTTTGATTTTGCCCTATAATATTCAGATATTACATATTCAAATATGATTAAAAGCATTTTGGTTATTTTCAACACCTAGCGTGTTTTAAAAGTTGAAACTAGCTTATTGATTGAAGTAAATGCGAAATTCATTTTCTGAAAATAAGCAATAATGTGTTTTTTAAAGATAAACTATTCAACTAAAATTATACTCTTTCCCTAGTGTTATTAAATAGATATCCTAAAATTGTTCCATACAGTTTTTTAGTAGATTTGTTATACACAGTTGTGCATATTATTTGCCTGTGATAAAGTTTAAAAATAATTAGTAGTTTTATATTTTGTAATAGAATATGTGATGAATTGATAAAAAGTGTAAGTTTATCATATAGGTTTTTAGTAGAATTATTACACACAGTTGTGCAGATTATTTGCCAGTGATAAAATTTAAAAAAAAAATGAAATTTTTAAATATAATTAGTAGTTTTATATTTTGTAATAGAATATATGACGAACTGATAAAGGACGAACTGATGATTTATTTCAATTAGAAGATAATATAAGCACTTTTAAACTGGTTTTATCGGGAAAAAATTAGCTTTATGAAAATACATGGTTTTCGGTAACGGATATAATTTTTATCATCAATAAAACACATTTTCTTGAAATGTTGTGATTGTTTTTCTAACTTAGTACATTCAAATCATTAAAAAAAAATAGATTTATCAATTCAGAGGAATTGAGCCTCAATTAGCATGCTTGTGTAACTGTGTCAAAAATTAGTATGTCCGTTACTCAAAAATGTATATTTCTCAAGTTAGTTTTCACATGAGAATGGCAATTTTTATCGCCGTGAAAGGTAATTTTGTTCTCTTTTTAAACATATTAAAATTTTTACCTGCAGTTAATAAATGAAGAGTAACATCTTTTTAATATTTTTATTATTCTTGCAAAAAAGTTGCCCTTTATTTTGATTTTGCCTATTTTTAAGAATAATTAATTTGTTCTATTTTTTAAAAAAAAGTTTATTTCACTCGGAAGATAATATAAACACTTTTAAATGTGTTTTATGGAGAAAAAATTTACTTTATGAAAATTTCTTTTAAAATATAATGTTACTTAAGTCAAACAAAAATTAAACCTAAAGTTTGAAGTTTTTCAGTTCAAAAATAAAGTTGCATCATCAAAATAAGCGAAAAATAGTTACGTATGTACTAATAACAGCCAGAAGAAGAAAAAAATCATCAGCATTTTTAAGCTTACCAAACAATTTACAAAAAATCTTAATATCAAAATTAAAGCCCCTGACTATTATGCAATCAAAACATGATAAAAGAAGAAAATAGTTTCATATTATCCCTTTCCCTTTTAAGTCCAATATATCTCTGATATGCACTGCCTGTTTCGAACTAACTGACAGGTGTGTAAACATTAAACTGTGAACCAAGAATTACTTAAAGTATATAAGCATTGCACATATATTTAAAATGTGCAAACTGTCACGTTTAAAATGAGGTACCTATAATTTATGTTTCTTCTGTGATTTTTAAATTTTGAGAAAAAGTTTACACTGATGTGATTTTGCTCACAGGGTCCATTCCGTTATTTATTATATAATAGGTAGGGGGCACGGTTTTCTTTGTTTCATGACATAGGGACCTAACAAGTTTGAGCCTGACATGGGGCAAGGTTACTGTACAAAAAGAAAAAATCATGTGAATCACACATATATTGCACATTGATATTGCAGTTTGAATAAAATGTGTATTAAAGCACCTTAATAGCCATGTAAAATGTGATTCCCTTCACTGTGATAATTTCCTTTTTAACATTACAATTTATAGACATAGTAAATGTTTCCAATTGTGATGTTTTCCAATTTTCAAAATAATTTTTATTTTGAGTTGTGGCTCTATATCAGTGATCCTGTGCCTACAATATTGAATTTCCTAAGTCAGATCATGTTGTCAACTAACTCTTAAACATTATTAAAGTTATGTAAAGTAAATAAATTTCATAATTAAAAGGCTTGAAAAACAGCTCTCCTCGTAAACAGAAAACAGATAAAATTGTTTTTATTTTTACACAAAATGGAAAAAGCAAAAAATATTGAAGGATTTTTTTTGGTGCCTTTTTTTAAAAACCCGGGAAAGGTAGTGGGTGGTTTCTTGAACATTGTCATCAATGAAGCACTACTGCTACTTTCCCTGGTTAATGAGAATTTTTTGTCTTCTTATTTTCTTTTGCTTAAGGGGCATAATTTCTCCCAATACATGTTCAGTTTTAATCATCTTTCGTTGTGTAATTTAGGTTTTGCTTTTAATTATCTTAACATAGTTTCTTCTTGAGGATTTTCTATTTGTGTATCTTCAAATATGTCTGATTAAGGTGCCAATATTTGGTAGAATGCATTGGTTTTAAGTGTTGCTCATTTGATTAATAAAAAAGTACTATATTATATGTCATTTATGTAAGGTACCTTTTTCTTAATTTTCTTAATTCATCACTGTTTGAAATTATAAAATTATCTTGTACTTTTTAAACCATATTGAAGTTTGGAATTGTTATGTCCTCAGTTGTTTTGTGATAGTTACTTTGGTCAATTCTATATGAGTCTATCATCTCCCCCCCCCCCTCCTCCCTCTAAGGGGAGAATCATTACCCAACGGATTTCTTTAGATAACGGTACCGTATCTCCTCCCTTTGGAGAGGGAGGGATATTATATTAGGTAATAGGGGGTCCCCCTCTTTGGGGAGAGGGGGGGATAAGGTACCTAAAGAAATCCATTGCTCAGTCACTGAACCCCCCCCCCCCCAATGAAAAATCTATACCTACGTGCCTGGTTATATGGATGTAAATATTGCAGACTATCACAAAAGGAGTGGCGGACTGGCCATTGAGTTGCTCTGGAACATTCCCGGTGGGTCGGTTAACATTTTTTAAATGTGGCTGGATGATTTCTTGAAAAAATATTTTTATAAATAATTCATTGAAAGACAATGTATGATTTTTCAATAATGTTTCAAATTTGAAAATAGAGAGCCAATTTATCTGTAAGAAGCAAAATTACGCTATGCATTTCCCTGATTTGAAACTTTGTTCAGCTGTGGGGCTTTAACCACTTGACTAAGTTGCCAGTTCAAAAGGCGTTGAAATTTAATAATGCAAAGGAGATCGGATTTCCAACTGAGAAATATTTGACAAATCTAGCGTTAAATTTTGAGTGCTTTTAACGTAACCTAGAAGTTTTAATAAAGTATTCCAATGGACAAATCATGGATTTTCTTGGAATTGTGACAATACATTTACAGCATAAGAAATGTCTGGCCTTGTGCGATTAGCAAGATAAGATGAACAACCAATTAAATTTCTATATGGTAATTTAGACATTTCAATAATTTCATTTTCAGTTGAAGGACAATCAATTTTTGACAATACAATTCCTTTAGCAATTGGCGAAGAAGATACAGGAAAATTATACATAGAAATATTTTTACAAATCCTTTGAATATAATTTTGTTGATTAATAAATAACTTGCCATCGTCTTCAATAAATTCTACACCTAAAAGCTTTTTAGTCTTGCCCAATAATTTTATGTCAAACTTATTTTTTATCAAGTTTATTACATAATATCTTTTTGATCTTTTCCAAAAATAACAATATCATCGACCTAAATGAGAAGCAAAATATTATTGTTAAATATATAGGCACAATTACACCACTCTAGGCGTTTGAAATTTAACGATTCAACTACAGAATCAAATTCGTAAAACCAATTTCGGACACTTTGGTGAAGTCCATATAAGGCCTTTTTCAAATGACATACATAATCAGGATTACAAGTATTTACGAATCCTTTTGGTTGGTACATGTAGACATCTTCATCCAGAGATGCATACACATATGTACACTTTACATCTATTTGGCAGTGTAACCATTTAAACATACACACAAGAATTGTAAGAAATAATCTAATAATAGTAAAATTTGCAACAGGGCTAAATACCTCATCATAAGTGTCCCCCTTCTGTTGATTGAACCCCTGAGCCACTAGACGTGCTTTATACCTAATTATTTCATCTTTGTTATTTTTGTACACCCATCTGTTACCTAGAAACTTTTTATTTTTTGGGGGTGGAACTACAGTCTACACTTCCCTTTCATCCATTGTGTTAATTTCTTCTTTCATGGCAGACATCCAGTTTTCAGATTGGGGTGATTTTAAGGATTCTTTATAATTTTTAGGTATTAATATTTCAGTGTGGTTAGCCTCTGGCTGAAAGTCATTAGTTCGCTTTGAAATTTTTCCTGATTTGAAGTTTTTCCCACTAAAGTTAAACAATTCCCGCTTAAATTCAATATTTCTAGAATTACATTATTTTTAAATGTCGTTACACGATCTAAACCGAGTGTTAGTGTCCTCAATATTGTAAGAAATGTCATTTCGCGAACCATCCGATCTCGGATTTACAGTTCTAATTCATGGAACATTTTCACATGGTATTAATTCCAAAATGTCATTATCACTTTCATAATCATAAGGATTCTCAGTTTTAAAAGAAACTTAACTTTTAGTATGATTGTTTGCTTGATCAGGAAAATTTCGTTTTGGGTCCAGGACAGCTTCCACCCCTTTAACATGTTCATTAAATCTAACATTTATCGTTTCAACGAGTTTATTTTCCCCTTTTAACCAAATCCTATATCCCTTGGTCTTCTGGGCATAACCAACCATGATTCCCGATTTCGACCTCAAATTTAATTTATTTCTTAGTTGTTTAAGTACACCTACATAAGTTAGGCTTCCAAACGTTCTTAAATGGGATACTGATGGTTTCCTACCGCTATAAAGCTCAAAAGGAGTTTTATTTTGAGGTTTGTGACAAACTCGATTCCACAATAAGTAAAACACATTAGTGCCTCATTCCAAAACTTTTCTTCTAAATCACTAGAACTTAACATGCTTTTCACATTGTCCATAGCAGTAAGATTAAATCACTCGCTTACACCATTTTGTTCAGGCGCGTATGTGTTTCTCCTTTCGGCAACCATTCCCTGTTTATCCAAATAAGCACAGAATTCTTTATAGCAAAACTTTAAACCCTTATCCATCCTAACTTTTAAAATTTTAAGGTTTAAATGCTCTCGTTTGAAATCTTTTAAAAATATCAAATACATCAGACTTATTTTTCATTGAATAAGTTACAACCTTACGCGAATAGTCGTCAGTTATTGACGAAAAATATATTTTACCATCATGGGATTCGACAGGTAAAGGTCCGCAAACATATAAATGCAACAACTCCAGTGGTTTGGTGGATCTAATGTTACCCAGAGATTTAAATGATACTCTATTAGATTTGGCAAGTTTACAATCAACACACTCTTCACTCTTCTTTAGAGGATTTTAACTCAGGTAAACCATTTCCGCTAGAATTTTTACTGGTATGTATTATATAATCTTGGTTTACATGGCAGAACCTATTATGCCAAAGTTTAAGATCCCCACTGGATTCCAGAGAAAAGTTAGCTGGATTATGATTAGATTTTGCAGTACCCCTTTCATAACCATGTGGTTTAAAGTGATATAGTCCATTTTCGCGTCTTGCTTAGAAAAGTTTTTCTTCCTTAAGATTATATATCCACATTTTTCCTCTTTCCCCAATAAACGAACCACCAGCTTTTTCTATAATAGAGCCAGATATCAAGTTTCGCCTAAGTTTTGGAGAATACGTCACATTGTTTAAAGTGACATTCTGGGTTTTCTTATTTAAGGGGACATGAAATTTAACTTTACCTACACCTTCAATTGGGCTTTCTAAGTTTCCGATGGCCAAAGACATGTTGAAGTCCTTAACAGGTTCATATTCTGTAAAAAGGTCTAGGTTGTTACAGAAATGATTTAAAGCTGCAGTATCAATGACCCATGTACTATTATCATGGGATTCATTGATCTGATTTATCAATACTTCAATGTTAAGAGTTATTATCATCTGACTGAATATTACTCCTATAAATGCCCTTTACTTCTATTTGGTTTAGGCTTTCCTAATTTACACTCGGACGAGATATGGCCAACTTTATGACATCGGTAACAGGTTTTTGACCCCGATTTCTCCCCTTTATGATAATTGGGCTTTACACTTTTAGTATTTACATTATATGCATTACTAGATTTCACATTCTTATTAAAATTATCCGTTTTTAATACATGACTATAAGCAGCAGTAGAATCGTACATATTAGATGTACTAGCATTATTTTTAAACTCATGCTCACATTGCTTAAGTCTACTTTCTTCTAATAACAGTTCTTGTAGGACTGCATCGAATTTAAATTCTTTATTGGACCACCTATAAATAGTTTGAACTATATTTTGATAACTTTGAGGTAAATACCTGATTAACTGGAAACCTTGATATAAATCCTCAATTGGGTGTCCTGCATCTTTTAGTTATCCAACAATCTACTTAATACGGGCTGCGTATAGTCCGATATTATCGCCAACATGAAACTTATTTTCAAAAATTCAAAAAACGAGTCCAAAAGATTTATCACACGGGCACAAGATTTTGGCTCAAAATGTTCTTTTTGCGTTTTCTGCGCTTTTTCCCCTTCAGTTGTATCAGCTATTAGTATTCGGAACTGCTGATCCAAACACAAATATAACGTTGAATATGCATGGTCTTTCCTCAAGTTAAATTCTCTCTTGTCTTTAGTTGACGCGGATTCTTCCAGTGCAGGCACGGTTCCGGTTATGAAGTTCCAGAGACCCCTTTCCATGAGTAAATCACTTTACGTCTTCTTTCCATGCAGCCCAATTCTGGCCATTCAGCTTTTCATTAGAAGAATCCATCTCGTGGGCGGTTTTGACTCGCAGCACACACGTGGCAATCACCATAGCACAGTTCAAGTGATCCGGAATAACCATGGAATACACTGGCTAGTAGCAGGTGGCGGCCCCCGTTGAACACGTCTTCCAGTTGACAATATGGCGGCATGAAACACGTTGGTAGTGGTTGGCGGCTCCCGTCGTGAAGCACATTGCAGCAAAAATTATTTCATCAAATGCCAAGTTTTATTTTTTAATTAGGATGCAATTTAAATATGCCGGGAAAAAAAAACTGTACTTTGTATGTGGGTACATGGTTAAATCAGCATACGTGGTGGCGGCCCATAACCATATTTGATGGACGTATTTGAAGTCAGAGAAACCACGATCCATACAGAAATATAAACTTTTATTAAGTTATTCAAGCATGTTAAAAACAGAAACGAATTAAAAGAAAAAGGTACCAGTAACCGTATGTACAGCCAACTCAGCTGTATATATATTCCCAACTACAGCTTGGCAAGTTCCGATTGGCCGGCGCCGCGTGACGTCAATGCACGTAAACGTGAGTGACATCTGTCATAACAGACAAGATGATTTGAATAAAAATAGATATTATTTGCGTTTTCTATTTTGAAAACGGAGCTGTGGTTAAACAAATATGTTGCTTATAGGCAATCTTTTGAGCAGTTGACTATGGTGCATAAATTCGAAAAAAATTGACCCATAAAACAATTCCAAAAATAGTATTTTTTCTACAACTGTTGTATCCAGGAAAATTGAACAGTAACAACATAACCCCCTCCCCCCCCCCTCCCCTTTTGATTTCTGCATGCCCAAATCCATCTGACTTATTTGCCCTCAGTGTTAGCTTCCTATCTCTATTACACTTCCCACACTTTATATCAATTTTAATCAACTCCGCTTCCATAATTTTTTTTTTTTTATCATGGGCCAAATGAATAACGAAGAATCTATTAGCCACACCAAGATGACCAAAAGTAGGTATTTTATTCGAATTTTGCAATTCAAAACTGCTTTCCATTTTAGTCTCAAACTTCTCAATCACACTTAATACATGATGCTTAACTAACAATTCACAAGATATCCAGTTATAAAGCAATACCAAAAAGTAATCTATCAAAGTACTAACCTGTTGACTTCTGGTTTAAGCAGTTCCATAAAACACCAGTGAATCGAAAACGCATTATTGTACTAGTGTATACATCCGCTCCTATATGAAATTCAGGCACGTAGGTATAGATTTTTCATGGAGGGGGTTCACTGACTGAGCAACGAATTTCTTTACTTAACCTCCCCCCCTTCCTGAGGGGGAGGGGGATAAGGTACCTAAGGAAATCCATTTTTTTGGGGGGGGCGGGTCCCCCTTACAGGGGGGAATACTTAAACCCCCTCCCCCCCAAAAAAAAACATCAACAAACTTCTCTCTCCCCCCCCCCCCCTACAATTTTTTTTTCTCAGAATTTTTTATAAATTTTCATTAGTAAAAAGGAATACGTTGGCATTTGAATATCGAGGCAGCAACAGTTATCACTGTCATTAACTACTTTTAACATTTTTCAATAACTGTACTTTTAAAATTAGTAACTCACTCCTTAATTATGAAATAAATTTAGAGAACAAATTTAAAGTTTGAGAATCCTTATAATATGTGTGGTAACGATTAGTTAGATAATTTATAGTTATGATAGTTTAAAGATCTAATAAGCGTTTTAGTTGACCAAAACTTGTAAAGAATAATATAAATTATAAAGGCTACATGATCTAAAGTATAGTGGAAGTAAAAACACTCGAAATTGCATGGAATTGTGCAATCCAATCGCCACTGCTAATTTTAAATTAAACATTAAATATACATAATTTAATACAGAGAAAATTATTTACTTATTACCAATAAATATTAACTTCTATTAATTAAATTTAAATTGTAAAGGTTATTTTAATTCAAAGATCTAAAAGAAACAAAAAAATTATCAACTTAACGGCGCCAGGTGTTGTCCTCGTTATCTGATCATGGTTCAAACATACGAGGCATTGTTCCCGGGTATTTCCTTCGAGATGGGCCCCGAACCGTCGCCAATATTCCAATATGCAGCGCCGTACAATGCCGTGTATTGTTCGGAGGTCTAATTTAAGTTTAATCTTACAAGTTGGACAATTTAATCTTCCCTCGCTTTCATTTGCTATTTCTTTGGGCTTAAATGTTCCCAAATCAGAGATTTTTAAAACTCGCAATTCCAAACTTCCCCATGGGGTGCGGGGGAAGGGGGGGTGTCGAACGGAACAGAACCGCAACGAGTAATAAAACAAGATTTATTTACGAAATAACGCTGAAAATGCCAGGACCGAAGGAAAATGCTCAGACGTTCGGCGCCTATAGATTACTATAGAACTACATTTTAATGTAAAAAGTTTCATATACATATTTGATGAAAGAAAGAGTGTCTGTGTTTTTAGAATTAAATAAAAATAAAAAAGGCGATACGAGCCGACTGGTCTGCGTCCTGGGTTGATTCGTACAAAAAGTAAAAAACGCTCGATTGTTTTTCGCGAAATTTAGATAATACTCAAAGAGCAGGTATTTTCACGGGCCAACAAAAACAATAAATTAAAGACCGTTATAGAAAACATGGGAGATGGTTTTGTTTTAGAATAAACTGGCAACTTATATTGAAGTATTTAAAGATTAACGAAATTATGTGGTCTTGGAGCATCTTAATTTTGTCATTTTTAAATCTTATTTTACGACCCCGTTCGACGATCTATTCCCTTTGTTATCTTTATTTCAAATTAAACCTAACATGACGTCATCGTGTTTTGGTCTCAATACCCCATGCCCACAGTGGGGCACCTCCCCCCCCCCCCCCCCATTAAAATCTCTGTTTTTATGATTTTTACAGTAATTCGGTTTTTAATTTTTTCTTTATTTTACTTACAACGGGAGGGGTTTGAACCCCCTAACCCCCCCCCCTTACCTACGTGCCTGATGAAATTGCCACTAAAAATAGTTCCAGACACTGCACAAATGAATACACAGCACGATGATGTCATAGGGTTGCTAGATTGAAAGACATTGCAAGAATCAGAAAATACCAAGGAAGTCGGGTGGGGTTGCCATAGTATGAATTTATTGCCCAAAAAAACTCGTGCCAAATGTCCTAGAATACATCTATATCCAGCCTTTAATAATTATATCCTCCTAATATTTTAATAGCAATTTTTGTGGCAAAATATATATATATTTTTAGTGTTATGCCAGTGTCCGTATTAGGGCCAGGCTGGCCGACCGACCCCTTTGCAATTTTTTTTTAATGTATTTATGGCTTTAGTGCAAAAGGAATTATTTTTGGTCAGTTGACGTTTTTTACAGCTTCACTAAACTTCCTTGAAACCTGAAGAAAAAATATTAGCTACTAAGATGGATTACTTTTACGAAGTATTCGGCCTCATTTTGCATTTGGGTTCCATTTGTTAACTTGTGTTTCTTTCAATATACATATTAAATAGCATATATCTGTTCTTCAAGCTTGCAAGGCTGTATATTGATGAGTAAAGAAAATTATTCTTTCAGATCTAAATTCAAGTAACATTATAAAATCCGTTACAGAACCTGGAATCCGAAAATTATCTTTCGGAATTATAAAGAAATGCAAATATCTACATTTTTATCAATTATTTGTATTATGTATTAATGTGATCTATGTTTTAATTTGCATTTTTAAGTATTTTGATGAATTACTTCAAAATATTTCATTTATTTATCAAAAATATGAATTTAAATTCAAAATATAAGTATAAATGCACCAAACTAAATGTTTTAAGGAGTGTTATTTATAATGCTATTTTAATAAGATTCAAATATAATAATTAAAAATATTATTAACTAAAATATTAATAAATTTTTGATAAATAGTTAATTATATTTATTGGTGTTTTTTTTAAATTGTGGGCTTATTATTTTAATAACAAATATCAATTTTAAAATTTTTATTTGTGACTGGAATTTAAAATTTTTTTAGGCCGTTTTTCAGTGCCAGTCCGTCACTGCACAAAAGGTTAAAAAAAAATCCTTAATATAAGTATAAAGCAATAAATGTTTAGAATTTATTAGTCAAAAAGTTATTTTAAATATATTTAGTATTTATACAAGTGTATTTACGTGTATCTAATTTTCTCCTACTTTTTTTTTTATAAGATCAATCACGAGGCGGGCGTCTTGCAAGACGTGCTAGGTCCTTCAAAGACGATTTTCTTGGAAGAATAAATCAAATAAGAAGTCCTTCTGGAAATAGAGCAGCCTCGCCTAATAAGAATACAAAAAGCAAAACAAAAACGGTTCTAGAAGTTCCCGATGAGTCGCCTTCAAATCAATCTGGAAAGGTGAAATTTTATGGCTATAATCTACTTTACAAGTTATATGGTTAGACCTAATGTTAGTTATGCACATATTTAATCTAGTGTATAGGGTAGGATAATCAGGAAAAACTTTAAACATTAATTATTCAATTATAATTTTTTTTATTAAATAAAAATTAAATTTCATTTGCATAAATTCCATTCTGAGATTTCTAAGGCCTTTGAAATGATCAAAAAGTAATTATTGCAATAATGTTAATAAAAAGAAATTTGTTTATTGCACTATATTTTTCTAAAAAGTTTCGCAGCTAAAACTTCGGATTTCATGAAAAGCCGTTTAATATTTCATACTACTACTGATAATATAAACCTTTAATTAAACAGTACTAACTGTCTTTTATTCTCTCATAGTGGCCAGTTTGGCTCTTCTGCCATTAAACAACATCCAACCAAACAATCTCTCACAGCGATTCAACCGTTGTAATTACATGCTGTTATTGGCATCATGCCAAAGCAATGATTGTTAGTAGCTGGTGAACAGGATCTTATTTCTGAATTGTGGTAACTCTTTGTTCAAGTGTCTTTGGAATGAGTAATTTTTATTTCTTCATAATCACCGCCTTCCCTAGATCTTGATCAACTATATTATACCTTGTGAAAATTGTTATGACTATTTGAGATATGGTAAGTCAAACTCATTTATTGGTGTTGGGTGTTTTGTTCAAACTCGACAGTCTCCTTTCACCTGCTTGTTTGTTTGATGTCAGAGATGGATGTTAAATATATTTAACATTCCTTTGATTTTATTTGAATTTGGCCTATTACATATTTATTCTAGTTGTAATTACATTTCGTGTTTTTATTCATACTCATTCTACACGAATGAGTAGTAAAACACACACAAGCTTTTTGGTGATTCAAGAATTCGTACCACATGGTATGAATTCTCGAATTACCGAGATGCTCTCGCATGTTTTACTTATTCATGTATAATGTGCCAAAAGAACAAAGTTGTTTGTTGATATTTATAAATCAATATTCAGATGGTTTGTGTTGGTTTGAATTACCTTGCATTTTGCGCAGCTTGGCCATTTTTGTCTATTGTGCCAATAAACCCCAAATAACCAACCAGATTGTTTGTATCGAGAAAATGGACGTTTTGAGGTAAGTTTAACTACTTGTAAATTTCACATGTTTTATCATAACTTGATGTTCAGGTTCATGGAAAATATATCTCGAAATCTTTTTAAAAATCAATTTGTAAAATGAAACATGTTCCAGAGCGATTATTAGCATATTTAATTGATTTTGTACAAAAGTTCAAATATAACATTTCGCTGATACGACTTTTGCAATTATAAAGAACTTTTAAATTAAAAAATATTTTAAAGTGAAGTATTTTTATGAATAAAAAAATTGGGCTCATTGCTAGAAAAACTGTAGGTCCCTGGGTGCGATTTCACATCCATGAGCATCAGGGAGTTAATTCATTCTTTTCACCTGAACAAATGAACTATTTTTATAGTAAAATATAATAAATCCTGTTGTTGATTATTAAGTTTTGCATAAAATAAATTTTATTGGACTTGTTTAGTTATTTTTTTCTGAATTAAATCTAACTGCTTTTTTAGTCTGGCAATCAGTAGAAGCTAAATAAATATTTTGCACATTATAAAATTTTTGATTGAATGTTATGACATTGAATCTTTTTGTTTAAGTCTTGTTGATTATCAAAATGTTTTTTGAAAGAATATCACAAGACTTTAAATATATTAAGTTTTTAGAGTATTGGACAATTCTTATTTCGTATGAATACATTTATGTGTAATACTTTAATTTGCATACTACATATTTTTTTAAAATTCTTTTTACACTTTAAATTTTTTTTAATGTAAATATATTTACATTTTTTATTTATAGGATGTGGATACAATATTGCGTTCTGTACGTCTTCTGGCAACAGATCTAAGATATTTTCAAGATGTTGTTGAGAAAAATATTTTAGAAATGTTACCTGGGTCTGCTACTGTTGTTTTAGAAACTGTTTTAAATATCCATTCTGTTTTAAGAGAGTCTCTACTTAATGAACAAAGGTAATGATACTCATTGTTTGTTTCACACTGTGATAAGCAATAAGTATAATACTATGAACAATAAAAATATCTTTACATATATTATGTATTGTTTTTTTAAGAAACATAATTGAAGTTAGTGATATTTTTTAAACTTATTTGTTCTGGATATCTGAATACTTTATAACTGGATCTAAGGATTTTATCATAAAATTTGAATAATTTTCTTGATTGCATATTTTTATTAAGATTTTACTTGTCTGATTTTCCAAAATATTTCATTTTCTGAATATATATCTTATAATTAACTATATAAAATTTTCTCCCACATATTAAGATGAACTATTTATATAATGTTTTAAAACAAACACTATATTTAAAAAATTAAAGCATGAATATTTAACTGAATTTTTTATTTAGTATTGAAACTATCTGTATTCATTGAATTCCAAAATTAAACAACACTAGAGAACTAATAGTTTGTCTTTAAATCATCCTCATGTTAACCCATTCTATCTTCAGGCTGCTTCACCACAAGGTGAAATTGTGGGTTTGGGATGGAAAGGGTTAATGGTTTTATTAAACATGTTTTAAAAAAGTTTAAAATTATATGGCTTTTGGTATGAATGAAGTAATGTCTCATTATTTTATTAAAGTACATTTGCATTTTTGAATTTTTATTAGTTCTTTGATGCTGTCTGCTTCCAACCAAGTATATCAAACCCTTGCAAATCTCATTCGATGGTCAGATAATATTTTATTGTATGGAGAAAAATCAGCTGAGAAAGATAATGTTAGAGAGATAGTGCAGGCTGTTCGAGATGCAGTAAAGGTAAGATGTTATGTTTTCAATATTTTGTCAGTGTTCACTCTAGGCGTTTTTTGAAGGGTAGCTAGCCCTGCCCACTCTTTTTTCATCTCGATAGTGCCCTCATGCCCTTTTTTAAAATATTCCGCGCTCATTTGAGAAAATTCCGCCCCTCTTGCCCTTTTCAGTTAAGCACAAGAGTCCTTGCTTCACTAGCTGTCTTTAAAAAAGTCATTAATTAAATTTGTTTTTGTGGAAATTGGAATCAATTGAATTATGACTCTAGAAAAACATTCTTCTTTTTAACTAAGCATGTTGCACAATCGCCATGATTCTGCGGTAATTTCGAGCAAGGGTCATTTTATGAATCCTGTTGGTTGCTTGTGTATGAAATACAAAGTTATTTTCAGTATTTTTTTAAAGAGAAGGTTGTTTGGGGCGAGGTTACCAGATTAGGCATTTTATTACCAAATTTTAGTTTTAAGTAGCCTTTTCATCAGTTTTGTAAGGTGTCTGATTAGGCCCAATATAGCCTTATTAGCCAATTAGGCCATATCGATTTGGTTTTTAATGAAAACGTTCATTTTTAAATTTCAAATTTTGGATTTTAAGTAGCATCTTCATAAAGAGACATCAGTTTTGTACGGGTCTTTCCTTCAAAATAAGCCACGAACCGTCGCTAATAGCCCAATATTTAGCTCTAACGCGATGTCAACCAACAAATCTTAACTTTTTTGTTTGGTCGGTGAATTAACAACACAGTATAGAGCTGCATAGTGGGCTATTGGTGGCGGTTCTGGATCTATCCCGGGAAAAAAAGGACCTGAGAACACTGCCTCATAATTTTGAACCATGGTTATATGACCTCACGCAATCTGAATAGCATAAGGATCACAAAGTATTTTCGCTCGATTATTTTTGGCATGCGATGTTCCCCCCAGATCAGATTGCTACATTTATGCTAAGAAATGAGTACCCATTCTTCGGGACATGTATCCGATGTGTCAACGGATGGCCACGCCCAACCATGGCCAACTAGACTGAGAGAAGGCCATGTAAGCTTTGCGTGACGTCACATTACTCACCCAAATTTTAAGTGCCCGGCAGCTCCTCTCTTTTGAAGATTATAAGTTGTAACAACAACATTTTATATAAAATTATATTCACATAATTTAATGAGAACTTATTTTAATTAAAAGAAATAACTCGCATTTTCCAAAAATGTCAGGACTTTTAAATTATTTCATACAGGAAAATTGCAATGGGAAAAATAGAAATCTTTTTTAATTAAAAAAATTATTCTTTTTCTAGTATATTTTTTAAAAAAACATCAATTTAACTTAATAACAAAAACTAATTATTTTCTTAATAGAATATTTGCAAAAATAATGAACTTTGAAATACTTTTGCACTTTCCAAAAATGTAAATCACTATTTTAAATCAACTGAAAGAAAACTTGTGATGATAATATACATTTAAATCTATCTGTGAAAATAAAAACTTAATGCTGTTTCTAGAATATGCTAAATAATAATAATTGTTTTACTTAATAACATATTTACAAATGTGAAGGATAATTTTTTATTTAACAAATATTTTGAATATAAAAGAAATAGATAAATATTAAATTGTCAACTATACAATTAATTATATATTTTATATAGATGTCTTTTTATGTACTGACAAATAATTCAAGTTAATAAATTATTTATTAACACAAAACTCTCAATAACTTAATATATATAACTTACTTTAGACAAATTCTACAAATAAAAATCACTTATTTAAAAATTCCCATATTTTGTATACCACATCATGGGGAAAAATAAACATTCCACCTTAAACAGATACACACGCAAATTCTAAAAATTTCAATATTTTACTCAGTTTCTGCTGTTTCCTTCTATAGTTTATGTAAATATAAAAGGAAATATCTAAATCTATATAGAAACTCTGCTAATTTACGCATCAAGTATCTATTTAATGTTAAATTAAAAAAAAAATTACAAATCATAACTATTAGATTAAAAAAGTTAAAGCTAATAATATGCAAGAACATCTATATAAAACTTTTATATAGCTTTGCATACAATATATAAAATAAAAGAATTAAGCATATAGAGTCAAACTTCTAATTGTTGTCAGGCATACAAAATAAGAACATTTTACTCTTTTTTTTTAATGCCATTAAATGACTTTCTGTGCATGATTGTATAAATACCATTCAAGTTGTGTCAAACATTTTAATGTTATTTAAACATGACTTTTACAGTAAAACATTTTATTGTGGCTTACTAAAGCAACAACTTTCTGTTTTAAACATTTTCAATGTTCCTCTGTTCTTAAAAAAGGTTTACTTCACAAATTTTATACATATTTTGAGTACATGACATTTTAATTTCGAATATTCCTATAGAAATATGTGATGTTACTATGTACAAATATATATAATATATGATGCACAACTGCAGATTTGTGACAAAACACTTTTAAAGATGCATTAATAACACTTACATAAAGATTTCATTATTATAAAATGTACATACTTTGAAAGAAATAAAATCACAAACATTACAAGTAAACAAGATAAACTATATGATTATAGCATTAAATTTAATTTTCTAAAACTAACTGGTGTTAATGTTATACAATCCAATTTTTGAAACTTTTCAAGTTTTCTTTTATCACACTTTCCAATGATTTTGTAACTTTTTTTTTAACGCTCTTTTCTACCGATTCTGTTTTTTAACCATTATGAATACATTGATCAGATTTATTCTTTGCATAGTTGTTTAGACAAATATTAGAAAATGTTTGAATTCCTTTCATAATACCAGCTGACAATTTTGAAAGCTTTCCGTAGTAAATCAAAGCGTGATCTAATAATTTTCTGGTCGTTGTCAAAATCTAGACAGATGAAAGTTTTTTCGCTGTCTAGCTGATTCAGCCTGTTGTTTTTGACACACTTAAGAATATGAACTGCATCAAACAATAAATACAATTTGTGTTCATTCACAGGATTTGTAACTGAGGAATTTGTTAGCGAACCCTCTGCCATCGAAGTGAACATATTTCTGTTCACACTGTTATTGTCTGAAATAATTTAAAGTACTTCAAAACCAGCTTCATGTAAGATTTTTAAAGCTTGTTTGGTTAGTTGCATCAATTCCTGGGCTGTCATTGAACATACAGGAACTAATGCAACTACTTCCTTGTATTTGGAGAAACACGATGAAATCATAAAAGCTTGCACAGAATTTGCTGGTTACTTTCTTGATTTTCTGCAAATCCCGAGACAAGTTTCCCCTTGTACGACACTTTTCGTTTGATGTGAATTTCATCTACTTAAAGGTTCACTAATTTTTCTTCCGTCTTCAGTTTATTGCACTTAGCAGATATGTACTTAATGTTCTCAAGACTTATCCTTGATGAGCTAAAGCTTATTACACTGAGAAGTTTTTTCAGGCTTTCAACATAAGGCAAGACGAAGACTTTCCTTTTCAGAATAACTCTGTAGCAAGACGGAGATATTAGGTACAAACATGATGCAAATCTGTTCATATCACTGCTGTATCGCCGAGCAGCTTTTTGCTTTGAGGATAGAATCAACTGTTCTAGAAGAAACTGATTTTTTTTTATTTTGTTTGGACAACATATTTGTAGCGACAGGAATGTTCCATCGTTGAAGGGCAGCCACATAATAAGAAATATCATTGTTCGCAGTCAGCATGCTCAGGATGTTTTCTAGCTGACTCCACAGATTTAGCTTATTTCTTTCCAATAAATGTTGAAACTCTTTGGTAGCCTCTATTTCACCAATGTAAACAAACATACTAAAATCTGAAGTAATTTTAACACTCTTTGAAATGGTCGGAATAGAACCCAAATTTATAAACAAAATGCAAAGTTTTTCTTTAGAATTTACAACTTTAACATCTTTTGGCAAATGAACTTTTCCTTATAAACATTTTACCAATTCATCATTGGAAGATATTCGGTTGTTCTGTAGAGCCAGGAAAAATTGTAGGAATCGCATGCTTTTTTAATTCAGGGCGATCGCTTTTGATCAGTATAATTTCGTCCTTCCTTGGTAGCTCGTCGAAACGAATAACCTCATCTTCAGCGAAATGCTTTTCGCACACCACACTTTTCGTAGTAGGCCTAATGTCTTTGGGGGAATCTTTTTGACCCACAATTCTTTCAAATTGTCATCTTTAAGAAAGAGAAAGACAGAAACATAAGCGGTCTGTCCATCACAACTGGAATTGCAAGAAGTCACACATCATCTATCGGGCATATTTGGAAAATATCAATGTATGTAAACAAGCTAAGGAAACGGCATAACAGACCGAGTTCGAATTCAGGATCGTCGATCGTCAGACGACTAAATTGATGTCACATCATGTGACTTCGAAGCTTACTTGGCCTTGTCAGTCTGGTTGGCCATGACCCAACCCATACTTTTTTTTTAAAGTGCCTTTTTAAAAACAAGAAGAGCCTTTTTAAAAAGGGGGTCTCTTTTACTGCCAACAGCGCTGTGCCCCTTTTTATTTCTAAAGTGAACACTGATTTTATTAATATTAATTAAAAACATTAAATGCTAAAAATGTTTAATTTTGTATTGAAATGTCTTATTTCACTTTAATTGTACTTCCATTCTATTTCTTTAAAGTTTTTTAAAAGTCTAAAATCACAAGTGGGGAAGAGTTATTATGATCTTTCAATATACAATTTATGTATTCTTATTGTCCTTGGTTTGCCCGGGAGAGTAGTGGCCTATTTTTTTTGCCATGGCACCATATGTCTGTTTTAGTAAGAAGTCATTTTTGCTTTAAGTGGTGAAATAACGGATAGGATGGTCTTTCAAAATCTCATGTAGACCTTGTGACCTTCTGGTTTGAAGGTCAAATGTGCAAAATTTCATCAAGCTTGGAATAAATTTGTAGATTTGTATAAAAAAACTTATACATTTCTGGGTACTCTTCTTTATATATAGATAGATAAGTTTTGCAAACTTTTTGTCGTAAAATTTTTTATAATTTTTTTTTTATGGTACACGCAATTGAAGGAAGTATTTTACATAACGTACAACATGTATGTACCAACATTTAAAAATCAGCTCCTAAGATTTAAGACTTAGCAGTTTTGACTTTAAATATTTTAACTAAATTCATAATTGAAAGATTCTTAACTTTGAAGTCTACTACTCGTATATAAAAACCAACTGAGATTTAATTAAGTTACTTAGTATCTGTTACTTTTATTTTAGAGTTTGGTGCAATTGTCTCTTGATCGCTTGCAACATAAAGAACTGCGGAATCCAAGTGATTTCAGTGTTCAACAAACTCTTTCATCTCCTAAACCTGAAAGGTAATATTGAACTTTGCTTGAACTGTTAAGATTACTTTATATTAATTTAAAACACTTTTTACCTTTTACCGATATAGGGGGGGGGGATTCCGACCCCCCCCCTAATAATCTGGAAACCCTGAAAGTTGGGAATTTCAACTTCTAAAAATCCCGAGTTGGGAAAATTTATGCATGAAGAAAATTAATGTTATTAACAAATGAAAGCTAAGAGAGATTAAAAATCGTCCAACTTGTAAGATTACATTGACATTAGACCTCAGAACGGACACTGCATTGGAATATGGATGCAACAAATCAATTCTTCTGAGACAACTGTTTAATATTACCTAAAATATATATAAAAAATGTCAATAAGTTGGAAGTGGGGAATTTTCCGTACTGTTGAGTTGGGAATTTCGAATCGTTAAGTTGGGAAATTTCTTATTTGAACCCCCCAAAATGTTTTGTGTGTAACGGCACTGATTACATATGTAGTTTAATTTCACAATTGTATAATTTCGAAACAAGACAAGGTTTACCTTTAAAAAAAGATAATTATTGAAGAATATATTTTATATTAACCCTCTAAAATAATTTTATATAGCCACCCAGAAAAAACTCGTAATGGTCTCAAACTAAATCGCTCTGATCCTGTTTTCCAATCCGAGTGTGCATGTAACGGTTTGAAGACTACTTGGTCCATTGTAATCGTAATAAAGAATGATGCTATTAAAAAACTGAAATAAATTTTAAAAAAATTGATAAATGATTCATGGGTTTTTATAATCTATGAAGATAGTATACTTTAATAGAATTTTGGATTGAAATGTAAGAAGTTTACAGACATCCCACATGGCAAACTAGACTATTTTAAAGTCAATATTTTCCTTACCCAATTGAAATAATTTAAACAACATTTCTTTTTGCAATAAAGATAATATTTTTTGATAATATTCTATAAATATATTGATTATAGTAATTAGAATTTTGAATGACATTATTTTGAAATCGATAAAAACGGAACAGTGTAACTTTGCAAATTCAAGTGTTGTTACTTTTATTACATTGTTTTGTAACTTAAAACTAAGTTAATATTTCAAAATAAGATATATCTGCACATAATATTCCTTTAAATAGTACGATAATTGTATTTATTTCCGAGATGAATAATAGAATATTCTAAAACTCAAATAGCAATAATAGACAAATAAATTGGAGAGAATAAAATTGATGTACCAATTCAATATTTATTACATACACTTAGATTTAGTTTTTAGAATACATTGGAATTTAGATCTTGGGAATATATGTAAGTTAAAGAAATTGGGGTACATTAACATTTGACATTAGTTTTGCTTTTATAGGGCTACATTGATCTATTTTTTAAGGGTGAGGGGTAAATTTTTTGATACTTTTGGGACTACTTTAACTTTTAGGGATACATTGGGCTTTTACTTGTAGAGGTACATTAGGAGTATATTTATATTTTTTTAGAGATACATTAATGTTTTTTCTTTTTGGGATAAATTAGGCGACGTACATTAGACTTTTTCTTATAGAAGTACATTGGTCTTTACAGTTATTTTAAGGGGATACTTTTGGCTTTCTTGTTGGAGCTACTTTTAGGAGCCCATTGGGCTTTTACTTAAAGGGGTATATTAAACTTCTACTTTGTGGAGTATAATTTGATTTATTTTAGATGTATATCAATTATTTTTTAGGGGGCGGAAACGGCGTCCGCTTCTTTGGAATTTTTAAAAAAAGGATATGTTTTTTTCTTTTATAGGGTCTTTTATGAGTACACTGGGTTTTCTTTTATGTCTACATTCGGCTATTAATTTTAGGGTTACATTAAGCTTTTTCTTTTACAGGTACATTGGGCTTTTTTATAGGCACACTGAGCATTTTCCATTAGGGGTATATTGAGCCTTTTCTTTTTGCGATACATTAGTATTTTATTTTTAAAGGTATCTTAAGTTTTATTTTAAGGGCATATTGGTTTTTTCTTTGAGGGATACATTATTTATTTTTTCTTATATAAGGTACACTGGGCTTTTCGTTTTTTAGATAGATTAGGCTATACTTTTAAAGGTTCATTTTTTTCCCTTTTAAGTATACACTGGGGACACTATTTAGGATACATTAAGCTTTTACTTTTAATTTTTCTCTGGTGTTTTATTTTAAGGGTAGATTAGGTTTTTGTTTTGATGGTACACTGTTTTTTTTTTGGTAGTACAATGGGATTTATCTTTTTGAGATGCATTCTTTTACCTTAAAGTGCACCCTTTGGTTTTATTTTCTTTAGGCTTTCTTTTATGAGTACACTGGGTTTTCCGTTTATGTCTACATTCGGCATACCCTTAGTGTACCCTTTGGTTTTATTTTAAGTGTATTATGGGCTTTTCTTTTAAAGGTACATTGGACCTTCTTCTTTGTCTGGAGTTGTTTGGGCATTAATTTAGGGGCAAACTGGAAGTTTTCTTTTACAAGTTGATTTGCTTAAAGGAGTACACTTTTGCTTTTTGTAATACAATGGGTATTTGTTGTAAAGGATACACATTGTGTAATTGCTTTTTATTAACCGATTTAAAGCACACCTACTAATACCACCAAACGCGCCAAGGTGGGGTTATCAATTTCACTTATATATTTTTTACCCTCGTGTATATATATTCGGTTGACTTCTGTTCTAATTCAGAAATTTGGAGAGAAAAAAGTTATTGGATAGAGGATGTCTCACTTGGGAACCTTTTGTGATAAATATCCGGTTATCCGGCGTTTAACTATCCAGAATTACCAATTAACTATACTATTTGAAATATTTTTTTTTGTCTTATTTCAATTTTTTTTTGTTGGATAGAGAGAAATCCACTTTAGCAAACAAAAATTTAAAAAACAAAAAAGTTAGTTATCTGGCTTTTATTTGGAAATATCGATTGATCAAGCTTTTATAATATTTTCTCCTATCTCAAAACATTTTCATTGTTGGATGTTAATTGTCTAACTACAATATAATTTCGTTTATTAAACTGGATAATCTCAAATGGACTATCAAGGATTGGAAAATATTTATCAAAACTTGAATTTCCTTGTGAATAATAGCAGTGGATAAAGCATCTTGGTAATTAAAAACTAAAAAGGGGAAAATCTTTTTTTTTAAACCAACTTTAAGAAAAAAAGACTAAATTGTTAACAAAAAATATGAACAAGTTAAATATATGTAAATATTTAATATTAATTTTATTTTTATTAAAAAATTTTAAGTTTGAGGCAATTTACAAGTACTATACCTAAATTTTTAGTATTAATATTAAAAAAATTTCAGCTTGTACTTAAAATAAAAAATTATTGTTTTAGTTTTTAGCTTTTTTTTTTTAAATTTCTTTAACAATATTTTATAGTAGGGTTCTATGGATTTTTTTTTCTTTTATGGATATAGGTATATTACATTTTTACTTTTAGAGGTACATTTACTCTAATTTCAATGTAACATTTACTTTTAGGAGTGCATCATGTTATTTAATGCTTTTTTTAATTATTTATTTTTGACTTAAATATTCATTTTTAAATTTCTTTAAGCTGTTTTGTCAATTTTATTTAGAATTTTCCATGTACGAAATTACAACCCGGCTTATACTTGGATTTTCAATTTTTAGCAAAACAAAAAATCCTTCTAAAATTAGAGGGTAGCTTTACCTGCAGATTATCTTATGCAAGTATAGTTGTCATCTTCGTATGCCATATTTTATTTTAAGAATTTACTAACATCTATATTTTTTTTAAATGAGAGGGACTCTGGTAAATTCCTAGTGTACGGTGCCCCGTTGTCGTCAAGTCCAAAAATTGGCACCAAGGCAAAAATGACGGTTTTTTTTGCCGCCAAATCAAAATGGTGGTTTTGTTATGGTTTGGTTAATTAACGTCGCACTAGAACTGCACAGTGGGCTATTGGCGACAGTTCGGGGCCTATCTCGAAGTAAAGATCCGGGAACGATGCCTTGTATTTTTGAACCATGGTCAGATGACGCAAAATGGCGGACATTGCGTTGGTCCGGGCAGTCGATCATGGTACTTACAGGCGATCCTTCGGGTATAGTGGCTTCGGGCAGTCGTTTGGGGCATTTCGACGGCGCTCTTAAGTGCACACGCGTAACGCGCGCTTAAAGTCACAGACTCCTGCCGTCGATTTTGTGGTCTCTGGCCTTCGGCCTCCGACTACTCATGATCACATCCATGACCCACTCCGGGCAGTTGATCATGGTGCTTACAGGCAATCCTTCGGGCAGTCGTTTGGGGCATTTCGACAGCACTCGTAAGCGCACACGCATAACGCGCACTAAAATCACAGACTCCTGACGTCGATTTTGTAGTTTCCGGCCTTCGGTCTCCGACTACTCAGGATCACATCCATGACACCCTCCGGACAGTCGATCATTTGCTGCATAATGTATCCATGGTTCGACCCATCAACCCATTCCACAGTGTTGCAACGTGGCCAGCTCTATGCACCTTCCGCATACCTTGCACGTTCGCTTGTTAAGACAACAATCCGGCATTTATGCACCAATCAAGCACGGCACGTTTACCTTTCATTTCCAACTCCCACAAATACCTACTATTTAAATAAACATCGTCCGCGTACATCGTTAGCTCAGAAAAATCAACTTTCAACCACGCGAGCCGAGCCGCCGAACAAACGATTCAAATATGGCAGAATGGGCAGAACTACGTAAAACCAAGGCTAAATTAGATGCGCACGCGTAACGTCAACGCGGGCGCATCTAGTTCAACGTCATCTACATCTCGCGGGATCAAGTATGATTGCCAAAATATAAACTTTATCGCCCAATCATTTGTCGCCAAATCCCATTTGGCGAGGGCACCGGACACTAGGAATTAACCGGGACTCTCTTTTATGTCCATATTTTCATTAGGGAAAGGTTACAGCATTGTTTATTTGATCAAGATCATTCACTAATGATGCACCTTACTAAGGGTAGATTTACCAAAAAAAGTGTATAATAAAACAGTAAGATTGTAATGAAATATTTTTATTTAAAAGTCCTTATTTAAATTATATAATGTTGTTTTTATTGATTTTTTTTTTACAGTTTTAGTTAATATTAATATTAAGTATGTCAATCTAGTTATTATTATCCTATATACTCGAGTATAAGCTGATCTGTGTATAAGCCGACCTCATAATTTTAGGAGGATTTTTTTGTCCAAAATTCAGGCCTCGCAACTGGTCCCATTTTTCCTTAAAAGGCCTTTTTTCAGAATATGGTCCTTTTTCCCCTTATTTTAGCAAAAGTATTTTTTCTCCCCATTTTGTCTATGATAACACATTTCTGGCCCTTATCCCTCTCTATTTAACCAAATTTTAATTTTTTAAATTTTGTAATGGATATTACAAAAATCAACATTCATGTTCGCATTTGTTTTGAGTCTGCTGATAGAGTTCTCAAAATATCATTAAACCAGGAGCAGGCTTACTGTTTTTGTCTTTACAAATGTAATTCATCACATTGGTGTAGAATGTGGGCATATGTGTAAACAATTTCTGTCCTTCCAGGACCTCCGTATCTCGTTTATGCATTGTATCAAAAACAAAAATATATGAGCTTGTTCAGGAGAAAACTGACATATAGCAGGTGCAATTGTAAATTGTAATTATATAAATTCCCAGTATCTCGTATTGTAATTAAGAAAATAATGTTTGATTTACAGTTTATTTGAAAAATAGACATCTTCTGTAGTACGTAGCATCCCTGCAAAACTTAAAGTAATTAGGACTATAATGAAAAAAGTTACAAAAGAACATGAGATTATTACAAAAAAATTAAAGTATTTTCGCACTAATTTACTAATTTTTAACTGACTGCAAAACATGCAAACTAAAACTGTAAAACAAAATAGGCAAACATTTTAAATTAAAACTGCCAAAGCAGGCCAAAAGAAGAGAGGTTATCTATTCGACTGTTATGTATGTTTGCTCAAGCTTTCTGTTCTAATTGGATTTTTTTTTTATAGGGGATATTTCACTTGGGCACTTTTTGAAAAACATATCAGGAACAAAAACAACATTTACCTAACTTAACCTTTAGGAAAAGAAATTCCTCTTGACATGGGGAATTCGCAAAGATTTGCTCTCCCCCCTTTCAGTGACAATCTACACACCCCTTTCAATAGGCCATAGAAAACAACCCCCCAAGCCACGGACCGAGGAAACTGAGTTTACTACTTGGTTAGCTGAATACTTGAAGGGTTGCAATATTTTAACTTTATTGCTCCATGAAGGTGACATCCGAAAACTGATTTACTTTTTTTATATTTCGTTTAAAAAGAAAAATGAAAATGCCATTTATTTATCTTAATGAAATAGTTTTAATGAATAATTTTATAAGTGTGTATATATAACATTATAAATTTTAAAAAAATGCGATTTTTAATTTATTTTTTTTAGTTTTAAAGAATTAAGCAAAATATATTTTAACCTCCGGAAAGTATATAATTTGTTAAAAGCATATATTGTAAATGACAACCATTAATTCCAATGGTAGTTCCACATGCTCAATATTATTATTATTAAGTTAGGGAAGATGGGTGAATTTGTTTTAAAACTCTATTTTTGACATAAAAGTTCAATTTCTATTAAGAAAATTTTTTTAAATTGCAATTATTTTACAAAATTGTTCATATATTTATTGGAAACTAATCTTATATTTTAATTTTATTCTGAGGTTTATAAGTATTTTTTTTTTAAATTATGTAATTTTTCGTAATAAAATACATTATTAGATCACACTATTAAATCAAATTAGTAACTTGAATAAAATAACTTTCAAACCTTAATGCATTTGATTATTAATGGAAGGTTTTTCTAAAACCCGACCTTGCTCTACGTCACATAAAAATATCGTTATTGCAGTAAAAGTAATAGACTTCTGTTTCCATGATGGTAAATTATTACTTTCGTGTAATTTAATATTTTTTTTTGTCCATACGTCTTAATATCAAGTTCCTCTTGTGTGAGCTACAGGGACCGATTTATAAGTTTAGGGGCCCAGGGCAAAAAAATATGTGGGGGACTCTGACATAACTTAAATTTAAATTGCTACATTTATGTATACACACATAACATAACATCAATTAGCTTTAATGCAAGTGTAAATACTGCTAAAAACTTATATACTTAAAATTACTAATTTTTTTTTATTTCTGAAAAAATTGAAAATGTAAAAAATTATATAACTTAAATTAAGATTATTAATAATGGTGAAGATAAAAAAATATTCAACAAAATATAATATGCATTTAAATGCCCATAGCTATAATTTATTTTAAAATTTCTTTACAAGCTTCCAGATGTGAACTTAATTCATCGAAGACATTTTCTTTCGAAAATTCTGGCAATATGTGCTTTGATATTCCCTGTAAAGTAATAAATGGTCCCCCCTTCCGTGTTTCGTAGACTATTCATTTCAAAATGCTTCTTTGAGATGTCTACCGAATAGGGGAAGCATGTTTGCTCCATTTGTAGATTTGTACTGCCTGTCCCACTCTCACAAAAGTATGTGAAAGAATACAGACTTCAAAATTACCACCTAATAACTGGTTTACATGGCATCTGCGACGCTCAATAGGTCAGTTCTGAGAAATTTCCAGAGGGGGAATACAATACTGTAGGTAGACCATTGTATTTCTTCGCCCCCAGATTCAGGACAATGAATGAAAAAGAAGCTACAACAAACAATTATAAAGACGTGCATGCATAATTATAGAATTATGCGAGGAAGATATATAAATGTCTGTCACATTTTGCACAAATACTTCTAGAAGGTGTGCCTTATAGAAAAATAAAATTTACACCATTGTTGTGTTGGGCAAAATACATCAGCGGAAACGTTATGTTACAGCAAATTAATAGCAATTGTAAATTATAACATTTTTCAAATAGTAACAAAATTAGTGCACATATTTTGTGTGAAAAACAAAGACCTTTCATTACACGTTTAATATCTAATTTTCAAATAGTACAAAACTTTAATAAATAATTTAAAGAAAAAATGGGTCCGCAACATCAGTATTATTTTATTACCTTCTATCTTAACTTACAATCCAAAAATATTTTTTATCAGAACAACAGTAAACCACTTAAACTGTGCGTGGATATCTTTCAAACTACTGTTGAAACTACACAAATTCAGCATTTACATGTGTTCTGTTTATATTCTAATTGCCATTGGCGGATCCAGGGGAGGGGTACAGGGCCCCATGCTCCCCATACTGGTCCACTTTTTTTTTTTTACGTATGTAATCTAATTTACTAGTATTTTGTAGCAAAGCTGGCAATCCTTTGATCACAACTTTCTTTACTTTTCGTAGTCAAGTCCGTCGCACAGGATCGTACTAGGAATCCTCTGATTTCCAGCTGACGCCTTTATTCGCTGGGCCACTGAGGCCCGCCCCCTTGACCATGATCAGATTTAACATGTTTCGTACACGCACACCGAAGGTAATTGAGAATATTTTCGGAAGAATTTTGTAATTTAGGAGAGAACAGGCAACCATCTTATTGTCAAGCAAATTTCAGTTCGGTTTGCTTAATTAACTTCACTCTGGAGCTGCACAGTGGGCTATTGGCGACGGTTCGGTGCCTATCTCGAAGGAAAGACACAAGAGAGATGCCTCGTATTTTTGAACCAAGGTCAGATGTTGAGGACCTGAGCTGGAACCCTACGTAACCTCAATAGGCGCCGGGACATTGGACCCTGATAAGATTTATCGAGCACCAGTCCGTACATGCCAGTATAATTAGTTGGATGTTCTGGACGACTTTCTAGTAGTTTTGTAGCAATGCTGGCAACCCTTCGATCGCAAGATCACTATTTATTTACTTTGCTTTGCGAAGTCCATCTCACGGATTTAAACCAGCAATCCTCTGATTACTAGCTGAACTCTTTTATCCGCTGGACCACGTTTCAATTCGAATCGCAAAGTTCTTATCGAAGTTCGCGACGATTCATCGGGCTTAAAAGTATGTACCACTCGCGATGTTCTGGTGTTTTTCAGACCTCCATCGGACTTCTTAAATTAAATCTCCCTTATTATCAAATAAAATATTTTAAACCACATTCTTGAATACCAAAATGTGCAATTTCTAATCCTTAACATCGTTTTGTAAAGATTTAAAAACTTAGAAAACGTCAACCATTTTATGTCAACATCGTTAACTACTGTCGCTATTAAATACGGATGAGCATTTTTATCCATCTCGGAAGAAAATACTACTATTTTATAGATGAATATATACTTCTTATTAAAATATTTAGTTTTTAATTACGAGATAAATGACTTGAAAGTAGAACTTGAATTCGCCGATTAGCAACGTCCCGATTTTACCGCTTTAAAGCCAATTCCATCCAAAATACTAATAAAACAACTATTAATATTTGTACATAATATTATAAAGGAATAAAATCTGTATTGGGGAAATAAATTTTGTTTAATTATTGCAATTGAGCAAGAAATACATTTACTTTAAAGTGGTGTCATTCGCTACGCACAATGTCAACTTCTTAGTCTTCCATCCAAAATTCTATTAAAGTAACGTATACTAGCTTCATAAATTCTACAAACCAATTAAATATTTATCAAAATATATATTTTCTATTAGTTAAACTGATTATTTATGCGAGTAGTTACATTTCGCCTAACGATTACGGCGTGATGCGCAGAACGGTCTTCAGTCGGCACGTGACGCATATTCTCGATCTCGGAAATGTGTCGGCAAGATTTTAGAAGAATCTGCTTAATTTCAACTTTTATCCTTGTTACATGGCGGTATTGGAAAGCGTGGTCAGTAAAACAGGGACGTAGAAACTAAAACATATTTATTATTCCGGAACGAAAAGTAAACATAACTAGTAACAGAACATGATTTCGAAACTGACAATGACCAGACGTCGACAGTATTTATACTGCCGACTGTGCGTAGACGGGTGCGCATGCAATGCGCGATGCTGCTGACACCATGCGTCGATGGGTGCGCATTCACTGCGTGTCAAATCATAACACTCCTTCCTCCCAGTTAATGCGTCACAAAGTCTCTGTATCTTTCTGGCTTTCGAATCGTTCGTCTTGGACGTGATTGTGGAAGATCAGGTGCTTGTTGACACACAACTCTTTCAGATAGAACACTTGGACTCTGTGGCACTGTAGAAGTTGACGGTTGGCCATTAGACAACTCTAACGGCTCTTCTTGATCCACAGTTGGCATAACTGGTTCAGGAGCCTGCAATGGCAAGTGGAGGGTAGGCCTAGTGGATGGTGGAGCACGCATCATCTGATCAACATGACGACGCACTATCTCTCCAGAACCAGTAGCAGCTCGATAAGACACAGGACCTGTCGACTGAGTCACTACAGCTGGAATCCACTCTGGACCTTGAGAGTAGTTTCGGACTATTACTGGATCATCCACCTCAAACTGTCGCAATGGTCGATCACTAGTTTTCTCAAAAGCTAGTTCCTGCTTCTCCCTCTGATCTTTCAAGAAATCTGGGTGCAGCCTGTCTAAACAGCTTCGTAGTCGTCTTCCCATCAACAGCTCCCCAGGACTAAGACCAGTGACGGTGGAAGGCGTGATATGTTGGTGCAGAAGGAACTGGGCAAGACGTTTCTTCCACGTTCCCTTCACAATACGCCTTAGAGAGTCCTTGGTACTCTGGACGACTCGTTCTGCCTGTCCATTGCCAGCAGGACGTCGAGGAGCAATCAGCACCCTACAAACAGCATTTCCATCTAGAAAATCTCCATATTCTTTCGATTGGAATGGTGGTCCATTGTCTGAGACTACAACGTCGGGAATGCCATGAGTTGCGAAAATGTCTCTTAAAACATCAATGGTTGAAGATGCAGTCGTTGAGGACATTTCTTTCACTTCTGTATATTTGGAGAAGGAATCAACAACTACCAGGAACTTGCGTCCTTGGAACGGACCAGCAAAGTCCACATGGAGCCTGGACCATGGAACTGTGGTGATTTCCCATGGATGTACGGGAGCTCGTGGTGGTGCATGCCTCGTTTCTTGGCACGACAGACAACCTGCCACATGACCTTGAATCTCAGTGTCTATGTGCGGCCACCATACGTAGCATCGAGCTAGAGCTTTCATGCGCTCCACTCCTGGATGTGCCAGATGCAGCTCCCGCAACACGAGTTGACGTCCCCTTTCAGGTATCACTACTCTATTCCCCCAAAGGAGACAATTCTTATGAGCTGACAACTCACTCCTTTTCCGGAAATACGTATTAAATTCCGAACCCAGGTCCCGCTCTGGCCATCCCCTTAACACAAAATTTAGAACCCTTGATAAAATCGGATCCCTACATGTAAACCTAGCAATTTCCTTTGCACTTAAGGGAGGACACTCGAGGTCTTCCATGAAAAGAACCTCATATGGGGGAGGAACCTCAGAATCCGGTACTGGCTTTGGAATTCTACTTAATGCATCCGCGTTCCCTATCTTTTTCCCTGGCCTATGAATGAGGGAAAAATCATACGCATTTAACATGAGACCAGCGCAACATTCGGGGAGAAACAATCTCGGGAGTTGGCTTCGTACGACTAAATAATCCCAACAATGGCTGATGGTCAGTAACTACTGTGAACGTATGCCCATAAAGGAAATGATGAAATTTCTTAATAGCCGAAACAATGGCAAGTGCCTCTTTATCTATTTGCGCGTAATTCCGCTCTGTTGATGTCAAAGTTCTGGACGAAAATGCGACTGGTGCTTCCCGTCCATCCTGCAACTTATGACTTAACACAGCCCCTACACCGTAAGGCGATGCATCGCATGTAAGAACTATCGGTAACGATGCATCGAAAGGCACAAGCACTTTGGAAGAAGAAATCAAATCCTTTAAGTCATTAAAGGCATCTGTATGCATTTTTGTCCACTTAAACTCAGCATTACTGTCCAACAACCTATGTAAAGGCTCAGCAATTGTAGCTTTATTCTCAAGAAATCCATGATAAAAGTTAATTAAACCTAGAAATGCACGCAAGCGCTGTTTATCAGTAGGAATTGGTACAGCACGAATAGCTTCGACCTTAGATTTAGATGGATATATACCCTCTTTATTGACACGATACCCCAGGAAATCCACTTCTTTTACCCCGAAAAGGCATTTTTCCTTTTTTGCACGTAACCCAGCCTTTTTAAGCCTACTGAGAACTTCAGTTAATCGGCACGCTAACTCTTCACGTGTTTCTGCACGAACTAGGACATCGTCAAAATATGGTATTACCCCCTCTAATCCTGCAAAAAGTTCTTCCATTAAACTCTGAAAAAGTCCCGGAGCTACATTTACCCCAAATTGAAGTCTATTTACCTTAAAAGCTCCCTTGTGAGTTATTATAGTCTGAGCCTCCGCAGATTCTTTATCTACACGCAGCTGTAAATAAGCCTGGGCCAAATCAATTTTTGCATAAAATCCACCCCCTTTTAAATTAGTTAACAAGTTGTTAATTGCTGGTATCGGATAGGGGAATGCTGCCATAGCCTTATTAAGTGTGGTTTTATAATCTCCACAGAGTCTCACCTGCCCAGACGGTTTTAACACCGGAACTACTGGAGTAGCCCACTTTGGATTATTATAAGGCTCTATAACTCCCTCTTCAAGAAGCTCTTTTAAAGCAATTTCTATTTTTGCCCTAAATGCTAGTGGAACATTCCTAGCCTTACACCTGATAGGTGGAACCCTGGAGTCTATAGGTAGCTTAACCTCTGGACCAGTGTAAGCCCCTAACCCCTCACTAAATACTTCATGAAATTCATTCACTACTTCCAGAACAGGGTCAGAAATTGAATTTATCCCACTTATAGAAATGCCTAACGGATCAAACCATGAATACCCCAGAAGGTTAGTGCAATTAAACTTTGCGACTAAAATTTCCAATTCTGGGTTGAAATTTTTAAACTGAACCTCTACAGTGCATCTCCCAGCAAGGTTTATGTTGTTTTTCTGGAAATCGCGTAATTTTACCGAAGTAGTACTTAATTTTGGCCTTTTAGATCCAAAAATCTGTTTAAAGGTATTAAAAGAAATTATGGAGTAGTAGGACCCGGAATCTACCTCCATGTTAATCTCATGTCCCTCTAGTTTAACAACAACATTGTCTTTAAGGGAACTGCACTGCAAAGAATTTAAACAGTAATCATTTTTCAAAGAGCTGACCACTTCTATGCCATGTAATTTCCGGAAATTCGGATTTTTAGGCTCGTGGCCTTTTTTACGGCAGACACGTTCAATGTGCCCTTTATTCCCACAAGCCCTGCAGTTTGCATCTCTAAATCTGCAATTTACACGTTCATGTTGTTCTCCGCATCCAAAACAAGCATTTTTGGTTGAAAAATTTTTACCTTTACTGAACTCCGATCTTTGTTTACGTTCGCTTTTGCCTTTTTCCGACTTCACGTAATCCACGAATTCAGCACCCGCGACCCGTCCCGAATTCAAAGAATGCATACTTTTAACTTGAGAAGCAGCAGATTCGTGGGCCAAAGCTTTAGAAACGGCATCCTCAAGAGTTAAACTTGTTTCCGATAACAACCGCCTCTGCACGCCCTCGTCTCGTAACCCGCATACGAGCTGGTCGCGGAGCCTCTCCGACAAGGTTGCATCGAAATCGCATACCTCCGCAAGTCGCCTTAACTCGGCAATGTAATCACTAATCCCTTCATTTGGATTTTGAATTCGCTTATGAAATTTGAACCGGGAAAATATAATGGATGGTCTCGGACTAAAATGAGTTTTCAAAACAGCTGTTATTTCGTCGAAAGTCTTTTGGGCAATAGTCGACGGCGTAATTAAAGACCTGATAATGCCTACTGTCTTAATACCGCAAACGGCAATTAAGGTAGCACGTTTCCTTTCGGCAGTAGTAATATTATTTGCCTCTAAATAATATGTTAACTGCTCACAATACAAGTCCCAAGAACTAGGGTTTGATACATCGAATTCGGAAATCGAGCCGACGGCGGCCATCACGGGAGCGGGGTTCAGAAAAAAAATTTTTTAAACGTACTAAAACATCCGCCCTTGTCAGAAAGAAGCAGTAATTCTCATACCTGCATCCGGGGAAACGCAGTAATTCTCATACCTGCATACAGGGAAACGCCCACCCGTGCCGCGAAAGTCGAACACACCTCGTCGCCAATGTTACATGGCGGTATTGGAAAGCGTGGTCAGTAAAACAGGGACGTAGAAACTAAAACATATTTATTATTCCGGAACGAAAAGTAAACATAACTAGTAACAGAACATGATTTCGAAACTGACAATGACCAGACGTCGACAGTATTTATACTGCCGACTGTGCGTAGACGGGTGCGCATGCAATGCGCGATGCTGCTGACACCATGCGTCGATGGGTGCGCATTCACTGCGTGTCAAATCATAACAATCCTTTTCCCATTTTAAGCAAATTATATTATAAATTTTACTGACCCGCGTATAAGCCCCATCCCTACTTTTTGATGAAAATTTTGACTTAAATTTCTCGGCTTATACGCGAGTATATACGATAGATTAGTATTAATGTGACAAAATCGTTTATGCCAAACATCTAGTTTGTCAACACTAGAAATAGAAAAGTTAATCTTAGGATTTCTACTATTTTTATATTTTACATTTACATTTTTACCATAATGGGGTTTTACAAAATATAACCCTCTACGTTTATAGGCCTCGAACAGTTTTCGGCCGTCATTATGATAAATAGTAATCTTTTTATTTTTACCAACAAAAGAAGCTTTAGAGTCATCTATTAGAGATCCTGAGATCAAATTTTGCCTTAGTTTCGGGGAGTACAGTACATTTTTAAGAAGTACAATTTCTGACTCACCCCTGTTCCGGAACTCTAGGCGAACTGTTCCTTTCCCCTCGACGGGACACGTCACTCCTCCAATTGCAACATTCATAGAGGTGTTTTCTAGAGGTTGAAAGTCCTTGATAATGTTCTTATTACAGCAGAAATGTGCACTTGCGGCCGTGTCGAAAATCCATTCGGTTTGTTGTTGCGGCTCGCTGGTGAGTGCCTCCACTATAAAGCTTGTTTCCGGGTTTCGTCTACCTCTGGTGGAGTGTGATGTTCGTCGTGGTCTTGTTGTAGGGTTTCTGTGGTTCCGTCTTGCTCGACTGTTGGATGTTCTTGGTTGATTCTTTTCGGGGTTAGTTGTTGTGCTGGTCTGTGGTTGCTGACGGGTAAGGTGATAAGCAGCAGCATGGTCTTTATGGCTTTGCTTCAGCCGGGATTCCTCTGCCAGTAATTCACGGAGTATTCTGTCAAATGTAAAATCTTCGTCTGACCAACAATAGATAGATTGCACAATTGAGTCGAACTCGTGTGGCAGGAAACGTATTAGCTGGAAACTCCGGTACCATGAAGGGATTGGCTTTTTCACGTTTTCCAGGTCAGCAGAAATCTTTTTGAGTCTTGCAGCATACAGCCCGACTTCTTCATCTGGATTGATCTTACATGTGAAGAAATCGTCTGTTAGACCAATGGCTCGGGCTCTCGAATCTGGTCGGAAATGGTCCCGTAATATATTCCAGGCATCAGTTGGGTCTTGGATATCCGCGATCAGGGTCCGGTACTCTTTAGAAATGTTGAGGTAGATGGTGCTGTATGCTCTATCTGTTCTCATCAAGAAATCCTTAGTTTCTTTTAGGTTTTCTTTCGGAGGTTTATTTTCAGTACCGCATACAATACGCCAACAGTTTCTGTCCATCATGACGACTCTGATGTCGGCTTCCCAAGTGCCGAAGTTGTCGGGATCCAGTTTCTCAATAGTTGATTCCATGCTGGCCCGCCGCCACAAGACGCGTTGTAAAAGATAAAAGTTATTTGTAGATTTTTAAAAACTCAGCTTTGACGTTAAAAATTTCTTCGTTCCAGTTTTCGGGTTTTTATAAGAAGATTTTATTTTTACGTCGTATGGGACTGGTGGCCCATAACCCTTGATAGGGATATATTCAAAACCCTATCAATGTTCAAAAATTTGTCCCATCCTTTTAGCAGAATTGCAGTGATGACTGAGTTAAATATTTAAAACAACTACTAATAAGTTAACGAAGATAAAAACAACTCAAATTCATTTCCTTTAAAGAATTTATTTAAAACCAGCATATCAACAAATTAAAAACTTACTAACTTAAGTTAAAGAAAAAGACCACGGCATGTGGCTCGATATGACACGTAGGTCAGGGACTCGAGAAACTACATAATGCAGAACATAATCAGACTACAGAACACAGAACATCAGGTGCAAAATGAAGTTGATTTATATAGTCCGACTTCATTTACATAATAGGCACGGTTACACTGATATGGTCATTTGCATACAGTTTCGAGGGAAAGAATATATACAAGTATTTATAAAGAAAATACATTTAATTATTCTACGTAAAAACATAAACATTACTTCAGATCTGATTACATTTTATATATAAGATCAGAGAATAATAAATTCTATTCCCGATCTTCAAAAGATCGTACGGAAAGAGATTTATTTTAAAGTGAAGTGCTTCTCTGGACTAAAACGTCAACAGAGAAGCACCGGCAAATCCAAACGAAACATTACGGACTTCATAGGGAAAATACTCAACAAATGGAAAACAGGCAAAGGCAAGTGATTATTTGGACCTTTTTCCTAACAAATCACATGGTTGTATAGTACAATAACAAATCGCAAGTTTCTAAGCGTCAACCCAAGTTAATAAGCGCTGATTTCCAAAACATTCTGCACATTTTTTAAAATGTAAATATCCTATGTGTATTTTTAAATAATATTTACAAATTAGTATCATTCTTTAATGTCAAAGTATCAAATATAAAATTGACACATTAACAAGAACTTTCACAACTGTATTAAAATGGGTGATATTTCGTCTGTTCTGGCTTGAAGCAATGTCATATTATAACCAGGCCAGTTTTTACGCTTAATGTTGAAAAACTTTAGGTCACATGTTTACCACTCAAATATTTTAAGTAAGAGCTATGTGATTCGAACTCACAATCCTCCGATTGGTAGCCGGGTACTGTTCCTTTAGGCCAACAAGCCGCAGTGTTCTCAGGTGGTCACACTTCATAATGCTAATCACGTTCGCTGATGCTTGACTTCGGTGATGGGACGTTAAGCTGCGCCGATAGTAGCTGGCACATTTTTTGAAATTTTTTATATGACTTTATATAGTTTCAAATTGTGATAGTATGAAAACGAAGTAAAACTTATCTTAAGGACACGCGAAAGATTATCAGCTCTTATATATTTTAAAATTATTAAAAGTTACAATTAAAAACATGTTTAGTAAATTACAACAGCATCCATAACTAGCAACTAGTGGTCAGTTCCAAGTACACTCGGCACAGTGTCCATCTTCCATGATCTCGCTCCTTATTTACAAATATGCCAGCTGCCAAATTTGCATAATAATATTTCTAGCTGGTCAACCATTTTATTATCATCCCAAAGGATTTTATATCATGCAATCTATTGAAACCTCCATTCAAGTTTCTACACATATTAGGGTGTACAAGAAATTTTTCAGACAAATGTTCCCATTACCTGAAATGTCCTTGACCATAAAGTCGCTGGCTCCAACTCCAAGAACTTTCGAAGTACAGTCTTTGTCTCCGATGAGAACAGATGAAGGTGTAGTACATTTGAACTGTGGAACAAGTCTCTTTGGTTACAGCAACGAGACGTGACAGCTGAATAGATGAAATCCTTCAGTATTGTTATCAGCTAATGTGATCGGAAGTGGCAATTTGCGGGTCGGCAAAAACTGCGCCATTCTCGTATTTTTTTGGCTTATTCATGGCCCGTCTATTATTATTCTTAAAACATCAGTCTTCTGTGTGCCCTGGCTTGCTGTAATATCCGCACGGCTCTAGACAAAAGATCCGTCACCATGATGTGAAACTTTATTAGGGTCAGTCCGCTCCCACTGCGTCTACCAGTTTTAACTTGCCCTGCATTCGTTTTCTTACTCCTGGTAGCGTAGGCGTTTCCTACTACAACATAAAAATTTGCCTTCGTCTTTTCGTTTCAATTCGATTCTGCCAGCTTCCATAAGAGGTTGCTTCGTAACTTTATCTAAAGTAAAATCTTTATCTTCGACTCTGTACATATGTTTAACTAGGTTATCATAATCCGGAGGTAACCTTCGTATCTAGAACCCGGATTCGATACTTGTACTAATTTTTCTGTAATTTTCTTGTTGAATATTCCGGTTTCTTCCTTTGAGTCGTACCGCAGTTCGAAAAACTCGTCAACCAGTCCGATCAATCTTGCTCGAGAGATAGGTTCGAAGTTGCTCTTCAAGGTGTCTCAAGCAGTTTTACAATCCACTGTGTCTGCAATCGGGGTGTGAAACTTCCTCTCAATGTCTTTGTAGATTAAAGTATATGCTCTCTGCTTCCTCCAATGATACGACTGCTTCTCTTTCTTGGATGCAGTTTCTGGACGTGGCTTAGCTTCTCCAGTTACAAATTCCCAGTACTTACGGTCCATTAGAACAACTTTTGTAATTTTTTGAAGTTGAGTAATTGAAATTTCCCAACTTTGGAAAGGAAAATAGTTCAAAGGACTCGGTCATAGTTTTATTGCGGAAAAACAGTTCAACTTTCTAAATTTTTTATCCTCATAGCCATTAGTAAAACTCTGGAAAAGAAATACACCATACTGCACAAAATATTAATGCACATTGGGCTGACAACGACCGACCAGTGTGATACAAACCAGCATTATGTATTTATTGAATTGTAAATAACATATTTTCCTGGTTCAAAATAACGACACAGTGTTCCCAGATCTATCTTGTGAATGTTGATCGCAAACTGGTGCCAATAGCCCATCGTCTAACCCTATGGCGACGTAAATTCAACCAACCAATCAAACTTTATTTCGTTTATACAATACAAATCATGAGAGGTTATATACTATTCACATACAGTAAATGTAGAAATAGGGTTTGGTGGCTTAGTTGGTTAAGAGCGTTGTGCAAGAAATCTGTTCAAAGATTGTGTGTTCTTGTCCTATACTTCAGCAAATTTTTTTAATATTATATTTTTTTTATATTTCAATCTGAAAGATAGCCATTTTAAGACGTATATAAAATAACTTTTTATTTTAGCTGACTTACACATTTCCTTTTTGGAAATACTTTTACATTGAAAATATGTTATTTTGTCTAAAAATATTCAAAATGGCGTCGGAAAGCTTTTCTGTTGAAGTAAAACCAGATCAGTGCGCATAATTTTTCGCGCATTCAGTTGTGTTAGGAAAAAGGTGCAAATATTACTTGCCTTTGCCCGTTTTTCACTTGTATAGTATTTTCCCTATGTAGATCGTACGTTTTTGGATTTGCCGGTGTTTCTCTGTTGACAAATAGTCCAGAGATCACTTAACTTCACTTTGGAAATAAATCTCTTCCAAAACGATCTTTTTAAGATCGGAACAGATTTATTATTACCTGATCACACATAAATAATAATTGATCAGCCTTTGAAGTAGTATTTATTTTTTTGCTTTATACATAAAGTAAACAAATACATTTGACTTTATGTAAATACTTGTATAATTTATCAAACTGTATGCAAATGTCATCTCAGTTTAACCATGCCATATTATGTAAATGAAGTTGGCCTTTTAGTATATAAACCAACTTCATTCTGCACCTGACTTGTTCTGCTTTCTGTTCTACTTGTCAGTACTGTAGTATTCCGGCACTCAAATGCTCATGCGATCGTGATAATCCGATCGAACTATGGATGTCTACCGCAGCCTTTTGCTGCTATCATTTTCGTGAGATGTAGAGCCACATGCCGTGGCGTTTCCTTTTTTGTTAGTTAGTAATAAGTTTTAAACTATTTATTTATGTGCTGGAATTTTAAATAAATACCTTAGTATTATATGAGTTGCATCTATTTTTACCATTGTTAATTATTAGTAGAATTTTAAACTTTTAACTCAGCATCACTGCATTCTGCTATTATGATTGGGACAATTTTTCAACATTGTTAGGTTTTAAATATTCCTAACAAGTTGACGTCATTTTCTTTTATCATGTGTTCAAATCGCGGCCTGAGGTTTCGATTTGAAAGAAAATTCGTTAGTAATTAGAATTAATTAGTAATTAACAATTTTATGACTAATTATTGTATTGTCACCGCGATTACATATTTAAGCCAAGTTTCAAGTCGATATGACAATTGGAAGTGGGTTTAAATTGAGTTACAAGGTTTGAGGACATCACACCAGACAGTGCGAGTTAAATAAAAGCATGTAAAAAAGGGAAAAATAAAATAATCTTTAAAAAAAAAGACTTTAAACATATGGGCTAAAAAGTTATATAAAAAAAATATGAACAAGCTAAATAGATGTAAATAAATATTTAATATTAATTTTATTTTTATTTAAAAAAATTTAAGTGGACGCCAATGTACAAATACCATTCCTAAATTTTTAGTTTTAAATATTTTAATTTTTCGACTTGTTCATACTAATGTTTAGTTTAAATTATTTTTTAGTTTTAGTGCTTTTAAAGTTTTTTTTTAACATTTTATAGTAGGGTACTATGTATTTTTCTTTTATGGATATATTCTTCTTTCTTTAAAGATATATTGCATTTTTACTTTAAGTGGTACATTTACTCTAATTTCAGTGCAACATTAAGCTTTTACTTTTAGAGTGCATCATGTTTTTACGTTCAAAATTGTGCATTTTCATTTTTTTCCCTTTTAGTATTAGTTAATGAAATGATGATGACCAACATGATAAAAACTTTCGTGTACATTGAAATTTTTATCAATAGGATATGATCTAGAGGAATTGGTTTTCTGGGGTTACATCTTAATTAATGGATTACATGAGAGTTTTGAAAGTTAGCTACACCCAAAAGCTTTATTATGCGTTAAATTTTATTTTATCTGCTCCTAAAAGCCTTTTTGCTGCTCCAAAATTCCAAAACGCCTTTTTGCTGCTCCAAATTGCATTTTTGCTGCTCTATATTTCAATTTTACCTGCTCTGATAACTACTCCAAAATGCATGATGCCTGTTAACATCCCTGAAATCTGTATTGTTGAAATAAATTTTGTTTTATTATTGCAACTGAAAGAAAACTGTTGACTTTAAAAGTGGTGTCATTCGCTACATATGATGTCAACTTCTTTATCTTCCATCATAAATCTTATTAAAGTAACGTATATTAGCTTCATAGAATCTACAAACAAATGAAATATTTATCAAAATATATAATTTTCATTTACTTAAATTGATTGTTTATGTGAGTAGTGCTATTTTTGGTTATGATTATGCTGTTATGAACAGTATGGTCTTCAGTCAGCACATGTGGTGCATGCTCTGAGATCGCGGACAAGTGATCAGCGTGATTTAAGTCGAATCCAATCTCTCCAATCATATTAGGCAAATTATATAATTTTTATTGACTCGTGTATAAACCGACCTCCCCTACTTTTCGAAGAAAATTTTGACTTGCATTTCTCTGCTTAAACTTACGGATTGTTATTTTTTAAAAAATATTATAATTATTTGTATTTTTAATTTTTAAATAATTTCACTTTGTTAAATTTTCTGTGTAATTCTGGATCGCGGCAAAACTCAATGAAGAGTTTTTAATATTTTTTTTGTTTCATAAAAACAATTTTGAATTTGCAATTTATTCATATAAAAATCATACATTATATTGGCTAAAATTTTTTTATAGTCCACATAGAACTTCCCTTCCTGATATACCCTTGACACCTAGAGAATTAGAAATTCTGGAGCAAACTAAAATACCTGAAGTCCCTGTATTATCCCAACTTCATCACTCAGCATCATCTGATAGTATATTAGGTCCAGGAAGTTCTGTAACATTGCATGAATGTCAGCCACCACCAAAACCTCCCCTTCCTGCATTTAGAGAAAGAGTTCCAGCTGATAGGTAACTGATTTTTTTTAACTAAAAATGTCAAAATAGTTCCTTGCTAAGATAAAAACTCGTCTTATAGAACATTGCGTTAAGAATATTAAAATACAAATGCAACGTTAAAATACGCAATAAAAGTCCGTAATAATCCGGACATGTTTCGGGAGATACATCACCCTTCATCAGCGGAAAATGTAAAGTCTGTGTGTAATGAAATATAAATAAACCCAAGCAATCTAAAATGTTGCCAAAGACCAAAAAACTAACTAAAAACTATTACAAACGGTTGGAGTTAACTATTGTGTGCCAACAAGCGGGAAACATTGGGACCGCAAACGTTTCATTGACAACCGAATCAATATTACTAAAAATATGAAACGCCTCCAGGAAGTCAAGTTCAAATGGAGATTTAGGTTTGCAAATTAAATGTGAGTTAGAAAAATTAAATATATGACCATGTTCCCAAGAATGCTTGGCAATGGAGGACTTCTTTATTTCTTGTTTAACAGTATGTGCTTGGTGCTCCTTGATACGAAATCTTAATGCTCTCCTTGTTTGACCAATATATGACATGCCACATTGACATGAAATACTGTATATGCCCCAGTTATTAAGATCGTCAATAGGGTCTTTAAGTTGTGTGAACGTGATCTTATTGATAGGTGAAAATATGGAACGTATGTCGAACCTACCGAGAATTTTAGAAATTTGATGGCTGATCTGGGGATAATATGGTAAAACAACTAAAGACTTAGATCGCTCAGATAGACTAGAATTTTTAAATGGATTTTTAAGTTTATGTAGGGCCTTATCAACGACGTTGGGTGAGAAACCTCGATCCACAGCGACGGCTCTCAAATAATTAAGTTCAGTCTGGAGTGAATCGGGTGTAGAACAGATGTTAAGAGCACGATTAACAAAAGTGTAAAATGCAGCCATTTTTTGTTGTATGGGGTGGCAGGACTTAAAATGAGGGTTCACAAACCTGATATCCCGTTTCGTCTTATTGTGCCTAATATAGGTACGGCTTCATACAAACTAGCCAAATATCTTGTCACCATTTTTTCACCTCTTTTGAAATCCAATAGATATACTGTTAAAAACTCTATGCAATTCGTTTCACTTATCAAAGACATAAACGCCAAAGATCTCCACATGGTGTCTTTCGATGTAAAATCTTTATTTACCATCGTTCCTATTCAAGGCGCATTAAAGTGCCTTGAAGGTCGCCTCAGAGTTTTTCATTTCACACAATTTGAAATAGATGATTTGATTTCCCTTACAAAGACTTGTCTTTGGCAAACCACTTTTGTATTTGAAGGTAATTTTTATAGACAAACGGAGGGTTTGGCTATGGGAAGCCCTCTTTCACCCATACTCAGTGATATATATATGGATTATTTTGAAGAAAAACTTTTCACCATTATTAAATTTCCCCTTTGGATCCGCTATGTTGATGACACTTTCGCCCTATTAAACAACTCCACCGGAGAAGTTGACGGAATTCTCCCTGTATTAAATTCCATAGATCCTAAAATACAATTCATTGCCGAATCCAAATCCAACAATACTCTTCCTTTCCTTGATGTTTTAATTACTCGTAAAGATGACCATTTATCCACCACCGTATATAGAAAACCCTTCGCAGTTTCTTTGCCCCCTCATTTTAAGTCCTGCCACCCCATACAACAAAAAATGGCTGCATTTTACACTTTTGTTAATCGTGCTCTTAACATCTGTTCTACACCCGATTCACTCCAGACTGAACTTAATTATTTGAGAGCCGTCGCCGTGGATCGAGGTTTCTCACCCAACGTCGTTGATAAGGCCCTACATAAACTTAAAAATCCATTTAAAAATTCTAGTCTATCTGAGCGATCTAAGTCTTTAGTTGTTTTACCATATTATCCCCAGATCAGCCATCAAATTTCTAAAATTCTCGGTAGGTTCGACATACGTTCCATATTTTCACCTATCAATAAGATCACGTTCACACAACTTAAAGACCCTATTGACGATCTTAATAACTGGGGCATATACAGTATTTCATGTCAATGTGGAATGTCATATATTGGTCAAACAAGGAGAGCATTAAGATTTCGTATCAAGGAGCACCAAGCACATACTGTTAAACAAGAAATAAAGAAGTCCTCCATTGCCAAGCATTCTTGGGAACATGGTCATATATTTAATTTTTCTAACTCACATTTAATTTGCAAACCTAAATCTCCATTTGAACTTGACTTCCTGGAGGCGTTTCATATTTTTAGTAATATTGATTCGGTTGTCAATGAAACGTTTGCGGTCCCAATGTTTCCCGCTTGTTGGCACACAATAGTTAACTCCAACCGTTTGTAATAGTTTTTAGTTAGTTTTTTGGTCTTTGGCAACATTTTAGATTGCTTGGGTTTATTTATATTTCATTACACACAGACTTTACATTTTCCGCTGATGAAGGGTGATGTATCTCCCGAAACATGTCCGGATTATTACGGACTTTTATTGCGTATTTTAACGTTGCATTTGTATTTTAATAGTTCCTTGCTAAACAAAATAAAATATTAATTTATGGTAGAGTTTCTATTTTATGTATAATATAGTTCATGCCATGTTGTGTAGTTAAATTGCATGTTCAACACTGATGCCCTTTTACAAATTTGTACCTCAAAAGTATAGAAGTGTAATTTACCTGATTGTTTTTACTGAATTCAAGTCTCTAAAGTTATTTTAATTGATGGTATGCAACATTAATTCTGTGTGTGTGCATTTTCCCACAGCATTTTAAACTTCCTTCAATTACATTTCTTTTAAATATTTTGACAACTATAACTATTGTACTATATATATATATATATATATATATATATATATATATTGTATGCTTTGTGCTTTAATTATACTATAAAATTTTATCTCTTTTAGTAAATATTTAGTATATATATTATTATTTTTTCAGTAAATATTTGGTATATATTATTATTTTTTCAGTAAATATTTAAATTTACAATCTGTTTAGTGTTTTCCATTGTATATATATATATATATTTCATGCTGCAGAGTTTATTTTTCTTTGCTTTTGATTGAGGCTATGTTAGTATACAACTAAAATAAATTTTTTCATATTAAGTATATGATCCAAAATAGACATGCTAGTTACAAATTTAGATTATAAATATTTTATCCTCAATTTCAAAAGGTGTATACATGTAAAGATTGAGTCATTTCTAATATAAATTAACTATAAGTTTTATTTAAGTTTTAAATAGTGCATTTTGTAATGCAATTAAAGTATATGTCATTTAAAATTTTCTCTATAGGAAACAAAACATGACGAATATTTTATGAGAGAAACATTTAAAATTTTGAAACTTTTTTTTATTGTAATCTGTATATTTGCCTTTGCAGCTCTCAGTAATAGTTTTATAACAAAATATAAATTACAATTAACACATGAATTGTAGTACTATTAAATCATGTTTCTACCCTTAATGAAAATTTTAATGCTAGTCTTAATTTTTGCAGTAGTTCAAGCTATGAAGATTCCTTCCTTAATTGTGAATTTCAATTGGATTCTGCACCACCATTACCACCTAAAAGAAAACTAATTATAACTGACACTAATACTGATCATTCAAGAATATACCCACCAAATAATTCCAATTTATGTGGCAGCTATGGCTCTATTAATACTGAATTTAATTCATTGTGTACAATTGATTGGACCAGTCCACGCAGTCAATCTCCTGAAAATTTAACTCCCATTAGCAAATCGTCTGCTTCTAGTTTGGATTCAAACTTGAATAATTCTATTGATGATTTATCTTATAGCAAGCATAGATATCTGAAATGCTCTGAAACTCAAGAATTTATGTTTGCGAAGCAGCATTTTTTACCTGGTTTTACATCTCAAACTTATAACTGTGAACTATCATCGTATACATCTACGATGACAACAGCTTCAACATCTATATCACTACATTCAAATGAAGTACATGAAAATTCACTTGAGTTGTTGGAATCACGTAATGAAGTCAGCCTTAGGAAAGAATATAGTTACCAATCATCTTCAACTACAACTGAAAATGAACCTCCACCTGCATTGCCTGTTAAACTTAGAAAGCTAAGAAATCTGACTATTTCTCAATATGATAATATACCACAACTGCTTATTCCAGATATAGATGTAAGTTGGTATTTTTTCCCTTTGGGTTTGGTTAGGTTGTAAATACAGCAATGTATTGATAATGTTTTGTATAACCATTTAAGTTTAAATTAAAGTTTCGATGTCTATAAGGTCTGTTCAAAAAGTTTGTGAACTATTGTAGGTTACTCTTGAACGGTTAGTTTCTCAGATGTTTGGATTGGTACTATTATTTATAATCTCAAGAATAATATAATTTTTATTTGTTTTTCATTTGTGCCTTAGTATAGTGGGAAACTTAATTTATGTGAAGTGATCTTTAGTGTGTTCTGCAATTTTTATGATGAGTAATAATCATGAAGAACTAGGGAAAGTGAACTTTTTCTGGAAATTTGGGGCAATTATATTTGCCAAACACTCATGAAATGATCACAGCAATAACTCAGGGTTATATTTTCATGGGCAACAATTCTTTCTTTATACCTAGTGGTATGCAAGATTCAAACAGGAATGAATCAATTGATGAGAGTACAAAACAACTTTCCACATCAATTGCAAAAAGGGTGGTACTTTTTTAAATTTTATCATCAGAAACCTTATTTAATCACATTAGCAATTTCAAGTTCTTAAATTTGTAAAAGAGAATATAATGGAAAGATCAAAATTTTGTTCAACCCAATAATGGTTGTTCCAACATGATTATGTACCAGCTCACTCAGCATTGCTGATGCAAGGGTTTTTCCAGTGTAAACTGTATTTCACCCTTTTCTATTCACCTGACCTGGATTCTGTTGACCACATTTTGGTTCCAAAACTAAAGAAATAAATAAAGTTTTAATATTATTGAAATCATAAAACTCCCACAAATAGAGTAAAAATTCATTCTGGCTAAAGCATTTATATATATTTTTTTTTACATCATCGGGACAAGTGTACTTGTTAGGGAAAAGAGTACTTTAAAAAGATAATAAAAATCATTATCTTGTAAATATCATGTTTAATTTTTAAAACATAAAAGTTAAAAATATTTTTGACTAAACTTTTTTAATACTTTTGAACAGACTTTGTATCCTTTTACTTTAAAAAAATTCTATTATATTTATTTCTCTTAAATTGAGGTTAGTATATAGTTTAGTGATAACACACATTTCACTGTGTAGTATCTCAATATAATTTTCTTATTTGCATTATGTCTTGAAGTTTTATTTCAAGACAAATATGTTTTCCTGCAGGATAGTTTTCATGTAGAAAAGCATTTCTTAAACTTTTTCAATAAGATTTTTATAATTCTCTGAGTGAAGAAGATTTTAAGTTGGGTCAAATATTTCAAACTTTGTTTTAAATTTACCTTTTATTTTATTTTACACAATATTTGTAAATATTCATAGGTATTTTTGCAAAAGACTAAATTTACTTATGTGTAGTGGTACCATAAACATGCACATTGTGTTTTTTTATTTGAAATTCAATGTATCTTTTGTTTTCTTTTATAACTATATAGTATATTATATAATTTTGTGTCATTGAAGGTTGCAGAAGTTGAAGGTCATAGTCCACAATGTCTTCTTGTTCACAGTCCTCAAAGTTGGATTGGAAGTAACCATGCGCCTCTATGTCCTCATCACCACTTAACTGAAGATGAAAATGAAAATGGAAAACCTCCTCCTCTTCCCCCAAAAGAAAAAACAAGTAAGCCAAAGTTATGATTTTAAGATTAAAAATTTGGAAGTTTTTCTCGTGAATATATTTATTCAAATACAAATGCAACATTAAAATTATGCAATAAAAATACATAAAATCTAGACATGTTTCGGGAGATACATTCCCTTCATCAGCAGAAATGAAAAGGTCTGTGTGCACAACAAAATGATAATAATTACAGATTTGAAATTATTGCCAAAGAACAAAAACTATTTCAATCGGTTGGAGTTAACTATTGTGTGTCAACAAGCGGGAAATACCGGAGTAGCAAAAGTTTCATTAAAAATCAAATCAATATTGTTAAAAAAGTAAAATGCCTCCAATAAGTCAAGTTTGACAGAAGATTTAAGTTTGCAAATTAGAAGTTGGTTAGAAAAATTAAATAAATGATTATGTTCCCTAGAGTTCCTGGCAATGGAGAACTTCTTTATTTCTTGTTTTATTGTATGTGCTTGGGGCTCCTTAATGCAAAATCTTAATGCTCTTTTTGTTTGACCGATATATGGCATACCACTTGACATGAGATATATATGCCCCAGTTATTAATGTTGTCAATTGTGTCTTTAAGTGGTGTGAAGGTGATTTTGTTGACATGAAAAAAATGGAAAGTACTAATTTACTTAGAATTTTAGTAATTTTATGGCTGATCTGGGGGTAATATGGCAAAACAACGAAAGCATTGGAGCGTTAGGCTAGTTTAAGTGGGTTTTTAGGTTTGTGTAGAGCCTTGTCAACCACATTGGATAAAAAACCTCAATATGCGTTGACAGCTCTCAAATAACCATAACCAACTATGGCATAAGCCTGGTTCAGCCTGGCGCGAATCTGGTGTAGAACAAATGTTTAAAGCATAGTTAACAAAAGTGTAGAAAGTAGCTATTTTTTGTTGTATGGGGTGACAAGAATTAAATTGAGAGGACAAAAAAACATCAAAGAGTGTTCTGTATATGGTGTGGACAAATAGTCATCTGTATTGGTAATTAAAACATCAAGAACAGGGAGAGTATTATTGGATTTGAATTCAACAGTGAATTGCATATTAGGATCTATGGAATTTAATGAAGGAGAATCCTGTCAACCTCTCCGTTAGAGTTTTTTAATAGGACAAAAGTGTCATCAACATAGTGGATCCAATGAGGAAATTTAAATATATTAAAAAGTTTGTTTGTAAGCCTATAATAACATATATAGCACAAAAGATCTCAGGGTGCTCCTCTGGCACTCTAATTATTTCAAAATTCCTCCTACAACAAAGATGACTTGTTGAGTAGTTTTTCAGGAAGGGGTTTTAGGGGGGAATAAACTCCCCAGGACAGCCTGTGGATTAAAGTTAAATGGAAGCCCTTTCGTCGATGCTCCCATTGAGGTGAATTCGAAGTATTTTGGTAGAGCATCAAGAAATAGGGCATGTATAAATAAAAATGTGTATAAAGTAAAAGTAATAAAATTTATTTTTAAGAATAACAAATAAAACAAATATTATAATGTAAAATTAATATAAAATAAATATAAAAATTTATATAATATCAAAACAATTATAAAAATAATATATATATATATATAACACATATATATATTATAAAAGAAATATTTAAATTAAGAAAAATTATAATATAAAAGAAATAATTTAAAAAAAAAGGAAATTTATAATATAAAACAATGAATTGAAATAAGAAAATGTATAATATAGAGTAAATAATTAAAATAAATATATAAATATTTTTAATTTAATTAAAAATAATTAACTGAATATAATAATAATACAATATAATACATAATATAAAATAAATATTAATATAAAATAAATATTTAAAATTAAATATTACAAATTTACTTCCATACAACATCAAACTATACTTTGGAACAACCGCCATAGCCTAGCGAATAGCATGTGCAACTTTCAATCGAGAGTACCAAGATTAAATCATGATGGTGTCAACTTGTACACAATTTTTTTTTAATTATGTATTCCTTCTACTAAACTTCCTAAATACTTTTACAATAACATATAAATAATAAATTAAAAATAATTAAATGGCCTATCTGGAAAAATTTAAATATATAAAAAGCAATATCAAATATCTAATAATAATATATAAAAATTAAAATAAAATATAAAATAAATTAAAAATTAAATATAAAAAATATAAAAGCAATAACATAAATATTTAATATAAAATAAAAATAATAAATGTTAAAATAAAATATATATAATAATATACACAAATATAACTTAATTTAAATTCTTAAAATAACACACACACATATATATATAATATAAAATATAAATAAATTTAAAATAAACAATGAGTCATCTTTATAATTTAAAAAAAGATTCTTGAAATAATCTTATTACTACTAAAAAAATAATATAACAATCATGCCTAAGAACAACCGTCATAGCGTAATGGATAGCATATGTGATTTGAGATGAAAAGGTACCAGAATCTCGGCAGGGACACGTTCTTCACAAAATGTTCCAAGTCTAAGTCTGAAAGCAGCAAGCAATGACATCAGATGGCACCAATAGGTGAAATTTTTAAGCATTTGCCTGTATAAGAGTGTGACCTTGAAGTTCCCTCTTACTAAACTTCCCAAAACTTCTTGAATACCTCCGGAGGAGAGGTATTTGGGAGCTCCTGAGTCGTTCCTCATTATACTAAAGGGCAGATATTTTTGGTTCCTGAGGAGCTCCTGGGGATGTAATATTGTATTGTGTAGGATGCCTGGCGGAAGATGGCAATTTTCCCCTAGGACATCCTGAGGAGGAATGTGTGCTATATGGGTAAGTCCATAGCCAAGGGGTCCATAACCAAACCTCCTATTTGTCTATGAAATATATTCTCAAATACAAAAGTAGTTTGCCAAGTAGTTTGTCATTTCCCTTAAAAATACTTACTTCTGGCAAATTATTTAATCTGAGGGTATATTTGGTAGACAAATGGAAGGTTTGGCTATGAGAAGTTCTCTTTCGCTTACACTTAGTGATATTTATGGACACAGATTTCTCGGCACATTTAATCTTTTATATATACATTGAAGTTTAGATTTTAGTCATACATTTAAAGTACTTTATTCTTTATGTATGTAGACTTCAAATTTTAGGTAGATTGTATTGTGATTTTTGCATACTTGTATTCACTTTTGATCATGTATTGACCAAAAATGTAATTTTAACTACCTATAGTCCACCATTAATAAGTAAACCCGAAATGTAATAATCTGGGGGAAAGGTAAACACTGTAAAAAAAAAATCTAAAAATTCACAAATTAATTAATTAAATGTCATAATTTTTTTAAAAGAAATAGCAATTAACAACATTTTGCTTTACGATCGTCATTGAGCACTTGGTTCAGAGAAAGTAATCAGTGCGGTTTGATCTGATCTATTCCTTCCCACCATTTTAGGAAGCTTATATAATAATTTTTTTCTGATTCAACTTTTTGATAAAATTTTGACATTGATTTTTTGGCTTGTAAGCTAGCATAGTTGGGTGCAAGAAGTTACATGATACATGAGTTATGCTGGTAGGGAGGAATTTTCTTAAAGTAAATGATCATCAAAGAGCATTCAATTGAATATTAAGTAAAGAAACTGATTTTTTTTTGTAGATTATGTTAAGGTTGATGTGAGTGGAAAGGCAATATGCTCTCTTTACAAGGAATTTATTTATTATGGAAAAAGGGTTATTAAGCAATTTATGGTCACATTAATAAATAAAATATTTAGCTTTGTTCAAGAGACATTTAAATTTTATTTCCAATTTGTTATGGAAAAAACAACTATTATTAGATATTTTTGTATAATAAACTTTATGATGCAGTTGGGGCCAAATATGCAAATAGCACATATATTGCATAATATCTTACACTTCAGTCTGTATGGAACATGAGATTAAATATAAAATTTTAGTAAGGCTTTTTTTTATTTTACAATGCCCTTATTTCAAATTAAGCTTATCTACATTTTAGAATTTTTTTTTACAGAACAACTAGCAAAAATTCTTGTTCTTCACACGAAGTGAACACAACTTACAAAATAAATACAGTATTAATAAGTGAAAAATAATATATATATTTTTTTGTTCGTCTGAGGTACTCAAAGAAGTAAATGTTCAAATTTTTAACAAAATTTTATTATCAAGGTCCTGAAAGAAATGGAAAGTTTCATAATACGGAGTAGATGGCGATAAAACAATATGGACATCAATACAGTATTCCCATTGATTATCATTCGAATTTACTCTATAGTAACATCCCAAAAATATAAAAATATCTAATAATTATTCTAAACAACTTGTATTAGATGCCTATATATATATAAAAAAAGCTGTTAATCTTCCTAAATTAGCGAAGGCATAAAAATAAAAAGTGGGAAAAAATTAAAAGGTTTTATGTGAAGTATTCTAGATATTCTCCTGTTTGTATAACAAACTTTTCCTGCATACGAAATTTTACGACTTTAAGACATTCAGAAGTGTCTAAAACTAATGTTCTGTTTGAAAAAAGATTTATAAGAGAAGGATTTATTCTAAACTAACCTCGAATAAGGGTTTTTTGAAACCTTAAAAACGTTTGATACAAACAAAACAGTCTAATTTTCCTACTTAAAGTAATAAGGAATAACATTACCAAATCTCATTTTACTCTGTATAAAATTCTCGCAACCGATTCTTTAAGGTTCCACTTGCAAAAATTATACATTTTCGAATTGTTTCCTTTGAGTGTATGGTAAATACTATCAGTATGCAGAGTTACTATTCAAGGGCAGTCGGAAGGATCCAAATCTCGTGTTCCGTTAAAAAATCAACACCCATTTATAAAGATCCTATGTACAAAATTCTAGAATTAAATATTTTTTTTCCTTTGTTTGCATGAGAAACTATGAATATGCTGCATAACACAATTTTAGTTCAGTTGATAGTATCCAAAGCTAAACTTCCTTAAGAAAAAGTAACCAAATTTTAAAGGTTGCATTTGCATAAATTCTATATTTTCAAATTGTTTCCTGTGTTTGCATGGTAAACCCCATTAGTATGTAGATTTTCACAATTCTGGGACAATGGTACATTCCCTAAAAAAAAATCACAACCGATTTATAAAGATTACACGTACAATATTCTAAAATTACATATTTTTTTCCCCTCTGTTTCTATGAGAAGCCATATCAATATGCTACATTTCGCAATTTTAGTTCAATTAGTAGTGTCCAAAATTAACTTTCCATAAAAAAATCACAACTCATTTTTAAAGGTTGCACTTGCAAAATTCTAAATTTTCAAATTGCTTCCTTTCCTTGTTAGAGAATTAGTGAGTGTCAGTGCCAAAGGCTTTTGCATTTAAATATAGAGAAAGTTATCTCTAAATAACATGTATTGGACACCTATATCAACAAAAACAGTTAAACTTCCTTAATTGGTAATGGTATAGCAATAAAAAAGAAAACAAATGTAAAAGATACCATGGGCAAAATTCCTAGATTTCCATTAAATTTTTTTTTTTTTTTTTTTGGTATTATAATAAACCCTCTTGGTATTCAGAATTTCACTATTCTAAGACATTAAAGTGTATGAAACAAATGTTCCAAATTTTTTTTTTTAATAAAATGTTCCGATTTTTAAATGTTCACACGTAAAATAAAATTGTTAGATTTTCTAATTTTTTCCCCTTGTTTTCATATAAATACCCTAGCAATACTCTCTATGAATGTTCTGAATATTACGATTCTAAGTTATTCAGCAGTGTCTAAAACTAATTTTTATTGAAAAAAATTGCAACCAATTTTTAAAGTTTCCTCATGTTAAATTCTAGATTTTCAGTGTTTTCCTTTGTTGGTATGATAAACCCTATCTCTGTTGTCCGTAGTCTGTTTTTTAATGTCTTCATCACGTATGTAATTGCCTTTTTGTTCAATAAAGATAACTTCTTGAAAATATAGATATTCTTTAATTATATATAAAAAGTCAACAATACATACGTTCACAACTAACCAAAATAATAAGAGCATTAAACAGCTCCTAAAAATATTTAATTACATTTTGTAATGAAAAAATAAGCTGCAGCCGTCAGACAACACCGAACTAGAATCGTTAGTAACGATTGTCAAAACCAAGTACGGTACCGGGCTCGTTATATGCCCGCTTTATATACCGTCAATCGCCTATGACATAACAGAAGAAATCACTTCACTTCACATCTAAGATTGTATGAGATTCGCAGAAATAATTGACATCGCGGTGATCAAGATCGGAAGAGTTTGGTTTGCTTGAACTTAGGTTCGAAAGATCCGAAAACTTGATCGATGTCTAACAATCTCTATGCAGGATTTTACGAGTTTAGAACAATCAGCAATGCCCAAAACTTAACGTCAATAAAAAAAAATCGCGACAGATATTTAAAGGTTCCACATGCAAATTTCTAGATTAAAATTTTTTTAAATGGTTTGTATGATCAAACCTTTTTGTATGCATACTTACACGATTCTAAGACAATCGGAAGTGTCTAAAACTGTTGTTCCATAAGGAAAATCGTAATCAATTTTTAAAGGTTCCAAGCCCACAATTCTTGGATTACAGATATTTTCCTTTGTATGTATGGAAAACTCAATCAATATGCAAAGTTTCAGGAATTTAAATCAATCTAAAGCGTCCAAAACTCATGTTTTATAAAAAAAAATAGCAAATCAATTTTCTGAGGTTCCACGTGAAAAATTCTAGATTTTAGAATTTTGTTCCTTTGTTTGTATGATAAAATCCTCTTTGTATGCAGAATTTTACGATCCTAAGATAATGGGAAGGGTCCAAATTTAATGTATCATAAAAAAAAAATTCGATACAGATTCTGAAAGGTTCCACATGCAAAATTGTAAATTTTCGAATTTCCCCCTTGTTTATATGTTAAACTCCAACAGGGTACAAAATTTCACAATTCTGAGACAATCTGAAGCAGTCGGGAACTAACGTCGAAAAAGAAGTTTGGTTTACATCCCTAAAAAACTTTCAATCTGAACAAAAATAGGTGAATTTTCCTATTTAAGTTATAAGGAATAATGCCAAATTTTTCCTTTCTGGGTATACAGAAGCTGAAGAATTAGTGATGAGTGAATGAGTGGCGAGGATTTTCGCATTTATATATAGAGATGACATTTTAGTTTAGTGTAAAATGCTTTAACCCTTTTAAAAAACATTAAAAAAAAATCTTTCTATACTTTTAAGTTCGAAAGTTGATTAAATTTATTATAATTTTATAGCATGTTATGTTTTTATGACAAAATTTGCAATTGATGTTTAAAGTAAGGCAAAATGTTGCTTTGTTTAACAATAGTCAGGGTGCCAAATGTCAAAAAATAGGTCAACCTTGTTTTGGCGTACAGAGAAAATGTTTTCCTGGTTACTGATGCAGTAAATAGCGTAGGTTTCAGAATCGATTGATGCCACTCTGTAAATCTTGAGCATTTTGAAAAATCCAAGATGGCGGCCATGATAGACATTAAAAAGATATCCACTTTGGAGTGTGGTAATAGTGGCATGTGAGACATCTTTCTTAATGGTTTTTGGTCAAGAAATCTGAATACAATGTTATTTTTCACTTAAAATAAATTTGGAATCAAATTCAGATGGTATTCTAAGATGGCGCCCATGATGACCACTATAAAAACTTTCACTTTTAAGCGTAGTAATAGGGTCATATAAGACATCGTTTTATATCTTTTGGGATCAAGGAATCTGAATACAATATTATTTTTCTCAAAAATAAATCTGGAATACATTTCAGATTGTATTACAAGATGGCGCTCATGATGGCCGCTATAAAAATGTCCACTATGGCGTGTGAGAAATCGTTTTAAATGTTTTTGGGTCTAGGAAACTGAATATATTGTTATTTTTCACTTAAAATAATGGTCTGAACTAATTAGGATTATATTCCAAGAGGGCGCCCATGATGGCGTTTTAAAAATGTTCCCTTTAGAATGTGGTAATAGTAGTTTTTTATGCTCTCAGTAACGTTGCAACTGACGAAAAAATGAACTCCAAGTAGTTTATTTATAAAATAAGATAATGTAAAAAATAATGTAACAAGCTATATAAAATCACATTTGTTTCTCGTTAAGGAAGGAACTAATTGTAAGTTGCAATGACTTTTCACTTTTAAACAAAATCAGGTATGCATTGAAGTAAAATGAAGTTCTACGCAATCACGAACCAAAAAGAAATAAATTGGCAATAATTAAATATAGAATTCAAAAACATATTGGCATGAAGAAAATTTTCTTCATACTCGTTTCCGTTTATTGCTTCGGAAACTTTGATATGAGGAATTACAACACTTTCATTTCTCCACTTTCATTTTTTTCACTTTCTGCACGAAATGTTGCTATAATGACAGCCACATCTTATTGCTGAGCAGGTTTCTTTAGAACTTTAGGAGCACGCTTCACCATCCTCTGGTACGAATCCGATTCTATTGCGTATAGGTATCAATACAAGTTCAAAGTTCGGCTTTCCTCATGTTCTTTCATTAGAGAAAAGTTCTAGCTACTGCATATAAGTTCAAAGAGATGTCGTTTATTATCAGTATTTGACAGTTGTATTTTAAAGCAGTTTTCCATGAAATCGGCTACTGTTCCTTGTGAGGATCAATGCTTAATCCACTGCAAAGCACAATCATCCACCAAAATTAGGTTAGGTATTCTGCTCGCTGTATCTGAATGCATTTTAATTAGAGATATCAATAAAGCAGGTTTCCTGTCTCAGCCTCTCTCTCTAAACATAAACGTAGGCACATTAGCAAATTCGTATTTAAATATGTCGACCATTTGTATGCATTTGATTGCCTGAAGGACTAATACTCTGACTTACAAAAGTGTAGCTTCCATCTGTGTGGTCGCTTTTTGTGTTGAGTATTGTTTCCTTTCATCCATGCTGACAACACATTTCTGTAAACTGTCATAAAAACCACTTGGAAGGGAGTCTTTAAACTTCAGCACACATTTACCACCCAATTCAAAAGCATTGTCAACGTTAACTTTTCTTGATGCAATATTTCCAGTCACAATGTGCACTAAGCCTTTGGATGCTCTGATGGATTTAAAAGCTGCATGCATAATTCCAGCTTTGCCACTTTACAGAAATCATTCTCTGGCTGATTCCTCACAAGTATACTTGAAGCCTATTGCTTGACTCCAGTACTGTTTAGTGCAAGACCCGTCAAAGAAGAACCTTTTGCTACATGTCCATAATCGCATAATAGTGTTCTCTATCATCGTATCGGACCATATCCCATTCCAATAACGAGTTATATATCTCGTCCCACCCTCTTCTTTCAAGAAATGTTCTAAACATCTTTTTGGCATATTTTCCATGAACATCACATAAACAGTGGCATACTTTAAATAATTATAATAGACTGTAGTTGCAAAATATGGTCTACTGTAAGATTAAGTCTATAACGTATAGTCTAAAGACTAAGGCACTAATTAACTTCCCTTTCAACTCTCACAAAATTCATTATTAGCTGGACAGATTTGATGTAGCATTCGGTCCATAACTTAGTTGTGCGGTTTAAAGAGCGTTCATTCCCCTTTAGCCATCATTTTGTCAATACTAGTTGCACCACTATAATTTAGAATAGGTCGCAACATTTCTTTGGGCACAAATCTTAGTGCACGAATGTTCTCAGTAAACTTCTTTCCTGATAACTATTTCAACACACCTGCAAATGCTGATTCTGGTATTTCCACAATTACATTTCCTGCCATCAGAGAACCTACAAACCCTATGAAGAGCATCAGTGTATTCATCCTCCCAAGGTGAGGAGCAAAGTTTGAAAACTGTTTGGGAACTTTCCATATTATATCAATAATTTTTTTGTATATAACATGATCGTCTGTGCATACGATAAATGGCTGCTCACAAACTATGGTAAATTTCCTGACTTCCATCGTAGAGATTAATACTGTATCCTAATCTGTTGGAGATAGATCAATTAATGGCAGATACATAATTTGTGTTGAATTCATAAGTTTACCATCTAAATTAGTTTCTACAGTCATTTTAAGTGAAAAATAACAATATATTCAGATTTCTTGACCTAAAAACATTAAAAACGATGTCTTGCATGCCACTATTACTACACTCTAAATTGGACATTTTTATAGTTGTCATCATGGGCGACATCTTGGAATACCATCTGAATTGTATTCCAGATTTATTTTAAGTGAAAAATAACATTGTATTCAGATTCCTTGACCCCAAAACATTTAAAACGATGTTTTACATACCACTATTACTACACTCTAAATTAGACATTTTTAAAACGGCCATTTTGAAATAACATCCAAATTAGTTTCCACAGTTATTTTACGTGAAAAATAACATTGTATTCAGGTTCCTTGACCAAAAAATATTAAGAACGATGTCTCACATGCCACTATTACCACACTACAAAGTGAACATCTTTTTAACATCTATTATGGCCACCACCTTGGATTTTTCAAATTTCTTAAAATTTACAGAGTGGCATCAATCAGTTCTGAAATCTACGCTATTTACTGCATCAGAAACAGTGAAAACATTTTCTCCCAACGCCAAAACAAGCTTGGGCAACGCTTATGTATTTCGTCGATCACAGCGTCACTCAAATGAAGGACAAATATCTTGCGGGCGCCATCTTGGAATTTTCAAATTTATCAAGTTTTGCAGAGTGGCATCAATCAGTTGTAAAATCTTTGCTATTTACTGCTTCAGAAACTATGAAAAAAAAAATTCCATCTGTCAAAACAAACTTTTTCCTCTTCGCGAATGTTACGCATTAGACGCAATCTTGGATTTTTCAAATTGCTCAAGTTTTGCAGAGTTGCATCAATCGGTTTTGGAATCTACGCTATTTACTGCATCAGAAACAATGAAAACATTTTCTCCGTATGCTAAAATAAGTTTCTCAACTGTTCGCGAAGGGTGCGCGACAGGCGCCATCTTGGATTTTTAAAATTGCTCAAGTTTTGCAGAGTGGCATCAATCGGTTCAGAAACCTACACCATTTACTACATCAGAAACCATGAAAACACACCATGAACGCCAAAACAAGCTTTTCGATTTGGCACCCTGACTACAAACTGGGTTGCACATCATGAGATTAAGCTTTTTTAAAGTTAAAGAGCTGTAGCATGTCTGAATAACAATTAAAATAAATTTAGATTTATTGTTACATGCATTTTGGAGTTAATAATGTGAGTATAGAAGTATGTAATCTACACTAATGCTTAATATTTTCAGTTCGAGCTTATATGCAGATGTTTGGAAGTTATTCTCAGCCATCAGAATCTGAATTTTTTCGACATTCTGTTCACACTTACAAGGTGGTGCAAGCAAATTGGCAACAAATTGAGCTGTCATTTATGCAGCAACCCCCATTTAGTGGTGCTTTTTCTACAACTATGGAAGAATGTACTGTGTTTGATAGATACAGTGTAAATTCCTCTTCAGTGAGTGGTGCTGAAACAGAAGGAGTATTTCCTCCTAATCCTCCAATTCCTCCCAAGAAAAATAAAGTAATTAAAAAATACGTTATATTTTATGTTCTATTAATAAGTGTGAATAAAGTTGTCATTGTATAACTTGTTGATGTTTTCTATAACTAGGTAAATTCCAAAAGCCATAATCAAATCAAGGGCCTTGATCTGGAGCCTGTTTCTCCTTCTTCTGGACACTTACCAGTACAGAAATTAAATGAAAGTTCTTCCTCTTATGGAGAAAAAAAGTACTTTTAATATATATGTAGTGATTTTCAAATTTTGCCTAGTGCACTTGGTACTTGATAATTTTCACATGTAGTCAAATAATGCTTTTATTGAATTAAAACTGTAATTTATTAATAAACCTATTATATGATGGTATTGATTGTTAGACATGCGTTTGATATTCTTATTTTAGCATGACATTTTCTCACATTTTAGTTATGAAAAGCCAAGTTTTTTGGTACCTGTCTGTGAAGTTGAAAATTCATCTGAAGTTCAGTGTACATTAGATGAGTTGGATCCTACGGAATATCTAACCATGAAAAAAACAGTAACTAATTCATATATTTTTTTTCGTAAGCTGTACGACACGACTCTTTTTTACCTGATGTAATGAAAAATGTAAATTTATTAGATTGAAAGATTGCTACCCATTTCCCATTCACAAAATTTTCTGAAGTAAAAAGCATTGAACAACTTGAATACAAAAACTTCTTAAGTCTTATGAATACCGATTAATATTTTTGTTACAATTTTTATTAGCATAATTTTCATTAAAAACTGTTCGTCGTGTTCAAGTAGATTAGATATCTTGATTCTGTTTAGTTATAACATTAGACTATTAAAAGTATAGTTAAAATACATTGCAATTACTAAACTAAATTTTACACTATATTGACTAATAAGATAAAAAAAATTGTTATGCCTATATTTTTATAAATTCCTTAAGTAAATTTGTCAAATTACCTTAAGTACATAAAATTTATCTTTTTATACACTTAAACCTGTTTACTTAATGCATTTATTGCTCCTTAAAAAACACCTGTATACGGGTCTAAATTCCTACAGGGACATTGTGATATGCCTCTCATTAAAAACCTCTTTCTAGTGCCTTCAAAAAATAAGTAGACTTGAAAACATATCTCTTAGGTAGGTCGATTCCACATAGATTCATACACAGCTTAACATTGGTGCTCGACATACTTTGAAATAGTTAATTATTTTGAAACTTCTAAATTACTGCTCTGATATTACTTAAAAAGCCAGTTATGGACAACAGTGTATGTCTGTTCTAATTAAAATTCCTATATTTATCTTCTTGCTATAAAAATGTTAAACAATGTGTTACTATCGCGATTAAACCATAACAATTTGTACTTGTTATTTATATAATATATACTTAAATTAGTTAAATTCGCCAAAGCTTACTTAACTATGAATTATTTGATTTTTAACAATGATCTGAAAATCCATGTTAAATTAATTTTTAAATGGCATTTATGCTTTAAATTTTCAGGGTGAAGACGGTCCAGATCTCAGAGGAGGTTCTGTAGATTCTCTCATTATCTTAGCTACAAGGGCCTCTAAGAATGGTATTTTATTTTTCATAATTTTTTTTTATTGTTTGTTTACATGTACTTTGGTTTTAGATTAGTCTGTACATTAAAAATGTTTACAATATAATAATCAATAATCTATTTACAAATGTTTTTAGCAGAAGGATTTTTTTTTAAAAAATTCTGCATTTGATAATTTTTTACTTCATGTATGATAATGTTTTTTTTTTTTTAAGTTGTCTTTCAGGGTGTAAGTGTATTAAGTGTTTTAGGTATTGTAAGAGTATTGTATTAAGTGTTTTAGGCTTTTCTATCCTATAAATAGAAAATTCATTTAAATTTTCCTTTCCCAGAAGAAATCAAAAGTTCTCATTTCGAGAATAAATATATATTTTTAAATTAAGAACTGACATACATGTAAATTAAGTTTAGTTATAAAAATATTGAATTTTGAAGAAAAAAATTAAACATTTTATTATGAACAAAGATATTTCATTCTTATTTAAACATCTACAAAGCAAGAGCACCTATAATCACCATAAAAATTTGTTGAGTTTTAATGCACTACATACAAGTATTCTTATAATGACAACACTATAGCCACATTAGCCAACTAAATAATATTTGCTAAAAATATTTTTTCATGGAGTATTTATCAGTTTGGTATTAAATTGATATAATTTGTTGAATTTTTACTCACAATTTTTCCCGTTTATATCCTTTTTAACAGAGAGTTATTTTTTAATTGTTGTTTAATGAATTTATATTTTTAGATTAAAATTAATTTTTTTAGTTAGATTTTTTTATTTTGTCTTTCAGACTTTCTTTATCAAGAAGCCTTCTTAACAACATATCGCACTTTTATTTCTCCTCATGATTTAATATGCAAACTATTGTACAGATATAATAAATTTATTCCTGTATGTGATATGAGACAGAGAGCAGCTAGGAACTCCTTTGCTCTGCTTGTTCGAGTAGTGGATGATTTATGGTAAGTTTTTATTTTGAATTTTTTGTAAAAAAATATAATTAATTTGCATTTAAATCAAAAAGAAAAGGGTCATTCCACGTCAAATCAACACATGAAAATGAATCCCCCCCCCCCCCGCACAATCTCAGATTTTTATGAAATTTTGTGAACACATGAAGGTTTTAGAGAAAATATTTCAAGGTCATATAGTTTGACGTTGAATTCCCTTAAAAAATGAATTTCTCAATTTTTAGTATATTTTTCCCTGAATACTACAACATCTTAACTACGAGTATACCAATTTTCAAAGTGGAATGACAATAGGAAACAAAAATATACAATATTTAAATATTAACAACCTTTTTAGTTCTTTTTAAATGTTTAATTACTATTTGCAGTTAATTGCAGTTTTATATACAACTTTAAATTAATTATAAAGAATATTTACCTTAACTGAAATTAAATAATTTCTCTATGAGCACACAATTTTGCATTTGCCACCAACCACCAACAGTTTCCTTTTCAATTATTGTGTAAATGCTACCCGTGGAGCTTTGTATGTGATTGTTCAAATCGTTCTTTCAGTTACTTTTCTTCAATTAAGTTGTCATTTGTTGTGTTGTATTGTAATGTAATTGTAGGAATGCAATGGACTACCCACTGAAACAACTGTCTGGTGTCTAGAGTCATAATATATTTCTGTATAGTCGTTGTAGGCTGTCACATGCAGCTAACCGTTTTACAGAAACTTCTACTCCATCACAAGGTCCTCTTCTGTGAACTGTTGATGTAAAATATCACTCGGCAGGTATTCAAATTTTTTTGTGTGTAAGATCCCATTGTCATCCCACTTTGAAAATTGGTATAGTCGTAGTTAAGATGTTGTAGTACTCAGGGAAAAAATATAGTGAAAATTCAGAAATTGTGTTTTTGGGAATTCAAGGTCAAAGGTCAAAGGTCAAATAATATGACGTTGAAATATTTTCTCCCAAACCTGCATGTGTTTTATATCATTTTAAAGGTAATTTAAAGAGCTTTAAAACCAGACAAAAATTAAATTTATGTGTTAATTAGAACAGGAGTTATGGTAATTTAAATGTAGCCATGGAGGGCAGATTTTTCATTTTTAAATGCAAGTAACTCAAAAACAAATAGGCCTATGAGGTTAAAATTTTGTGTTATTTACATTCTTAGTAGATATAACAAGTTCACCAAGTTTCATAAAAATCTGAGATGGTGAGGAAAATGACTGTTTACCCGAAGGTAGATCATAAAATAATAAAAACCCAGAAAGTAAGGTTTTAAACACATTTATATAAAAAAAAGAAAAAGAAAACCTATATAAAGCAAATATAACTAACTAAAAATAACTTTTATAACTTTAAAACTTCACTTAAAAGGAGTGTTTTTACAACTGTAACTCTATAGGCGTCATTCAAATATAGAGATTTATGTGGGAATAGATTAATCAGTACTGAAAGGAAAATAAGATCATCAAAGAAATCTGCTGTCTGATCACAAAACATTAACTTCTAAATAGCAAACTAGATCTGTAAATTCACTATAATTATCAACCAATTCACTATAATTTAACCAATTTTTAAAACAATTCTAGCATTTTTCAAATATCTTTATATTTATATATATATATATATATATATATATATATATATATATACTGTAAAACAAAAAAAAATGATTAAATTAAAAAATAAAATATTACACTAATGTTAAATTACAGTAGAAATGTAATAAATGATAAATAATAAAACTATTAATTTAAATTCTTAAACTAAAAATTACACTAATAAACATGTTATTAATAAGTGGAAGACGTAATCAAAACGGTACTTCTGCATTGAAAAGTCGAATAGAGCTCTTTCTGTATTAGCAGTGTGAAACAAAAATTGCTAATCCAACCTCAAGAACTTTAAAAACTTCTTTCTAAAAACTCAAAGTTGCTAAATATATACAGGAATAACTATAAAACTATATATATATAACATCTAATAATCTATATATAAACTATATAAAATATATACATAATATTTACAAAATATATACAAAAAGTAGGCCATCAGATTATAACAGATCAATTAACGACAGTAAATGGAAAAATTATAAACTTACAAGACGCAAGCGAAAAAACAACTTGACTGTTCAAAGTTTCGAGCATGAATAGAGAGAGTATGATGTCATAATCATGATGCCAAGATCTCAGACAGGATGGCTCCAGACACGTGACTTCCTTTCAAAATTTATGAATGAAAAAACATTCTCAATTGACTTGTGATTTGGAAAATCGTAAATGTGTAAACGTAGTATGCTCAGTCAACACCACCTAGACTGAGCCATGTTTAGTAGCTGTGTAATTCTAAAGTAGAACATTGACTATAGAAACTTAATACATTGACATACAACCGACATCAGATTCTTACTCGGGAAAGAAATATTCTATTCTATTTTCTATTATTCATTCCGTCCAATTTGTTTGTATTCTTCGTTTTGATCAGTTCGTTTTGATCAATTCGTTTGATTTATTAAATTTCTTTAGTTCATTCGATTAGATTGATTGACTGAATTCATTCGATATCATCGATTTGTTCCATATTATCAATTCGTTCGAATCCTTCGATTTGATCAAGTTGTTCTTTTTGATAAATTTGTTTGATTTATTAAATTTCTTTAGTTGATTGAATGAATACATTCGATATCGTCGAGTTGTAAGAATGGTTTTAAGTGCTTATCGCACATCTATCAATGATGTCAGTTTTTCTTGGTTAATTGATAATAATAAACCTGTTATTTTATTTATCAACAATAATACTATTACACATATTGAATCTTACGACTTTAAAGACCTATTTACTAGTCCTTTTTACTTATCATTTGTTAAACTTAAGGATGTATTATTATCATATTTTTATGATTTTTATAATATACTTGATTTTGATTTGGATTATTGGGAAAATCTCATTAATTTTTGACTGGTTCAATAATTATTTGTTTAATGGTGAAAGTATTTTTTTACAAGTGATTGCCATTCCAGAAGGATGTAATTTTTCAAGTCTACTTGCTAATTTATTTCTACATTATTATGAAAAGAATTTAACTGTCAAATATTCCTCTATATTCCCTTATGTAGGTAACTAAATAATATTCAACACTAAAAATTTTGGTATATATATATATATATATATATATATATATAAATTCCTCGCATGACTTACACTACATTTGACAATTTATACCACATTGTAAGCTTAATTAAAAAAAGTTATTTGTGTTTTAAAAAAACTTTAAATGTCAGTTGACATACCAGACATATATTTTATTTTTTGACAATGTAAACTTTTTTCATTTTGTTTTACTTTAGTTTTTTAAAATAAAAATGTCACAGTGTGACTTACACTATAAGAAAGGACAAGATTTTTTGGATATCATTTCAATTTATGTTTTCTTCCTCATGCTTTGATATAAAAAAATTATGGTATGCCAGTTTCGTTGTATAGGGTTTGAAATTTAATCAGGTAAAAAATATATTTCTAGATGTGTCAAATTATTTTAATTTAAATTAATCTGTGTGACTTACACTACAACTGAAACGTGACTTACACTACACTCACAATAAGCACTGGTAAAATGATATAAATAAAATTAAATTAAAACTTTACATAACTTGGAAAAATTATAATGTGAAAAACTATAATAGAATTTACAATCAAAGTTTCGGTCAGGCAATTTTTTTATTTTTTCTACAATTACAACATCTGCAGTACCTGCTTTTTCTGGCCAATGAAAATTATTTCTTGTGCATTGCAAAAATTCACTTTAATTGTAGAGCTTTCTTTAGAAATGAATTGTCCAGCAAAATTTTTCACTTTTCTTCTTCCTACAAATGAAACCCAGGCCCGTCGCACAGGGGGGTTTGGGGGTGAGTCCGACCCTCCCAATAATCTGGAAACCCTGAAAGTTGGGAATTTCAACTTCCAAAAACCCCGAGTTGGGAAAATTTATGCCTGAAGAAAATTAATATTATTAACAAATGAAAGCTAGGGTAGATTAGAAATTGGCCAACTTGTAAGACTATATTTAATTTAGACCTCAGAATGGACACTGCATTGAAATATGGGTGCAACAAATCAATGCTTGTGAGAAAACTGTTTAATATTACCTAAAATATATATAAGAAATCATGAAAAGTGTCGATAAGTTGGAATTGGGAATTTTCATACTGTTGGGAATTTCGAATAGTGGGTTGAGAATTTCGAATCATTAAGTTGAGAATTTCGAATCGTTAAGTTGAGAAATTTCTTGTTTCAACCCTCCTCTCCCCCCCCCCCCCCCCCTAATATTTTTTGTGTAACGGCACTGATGAAACCTATACCCTATTGCCACTTTTAAGTTCTTCTCGATTGTTATCTTTTTTCTTAGGTCTTCTTCTTTTTTGTTGAGTTCTCTAAGAATAACAAAATCCTTGATTCCAGGAGTATTATATGCTTCTTCATAGAAATCTTTATCAAAAATTTTATTTCATTGCTTAGTGCAGTAATTCTTGAATGTTGAGCAGGCAGGTTGAGCTATCTCTGGTGTAAACTGATGTGCTGGTTTCTTTACAACGGCCTTACATTTATTTAGGCTTTAAGGTAGATTTTTCTTGACTCTTGCAATATCTTTACCAAATGAGCTACAATTTTGATAGGTTTTCTTCGGAGAATCTACAGAATTTGGATTAGAAGTGCTTGGTTCATTTAAAGCGGCTGCAGAATTTTTTTTTACCTATATTTTTTTTATCTCTTCCCTCTTCTTTACTTTAAAAATCCCTTTGATCGATCAACTTTCATTGTAATTTTCATTTTCTTAAACGTTTCCCTTTGCTATCTATATTAATTATCTTTAACTGCTTGAAATATTCCATTTTTTTCTTTCTCTAATTTCTTTCTTCCATTTTGCTACTTTTTTTTTACCATTTACAGTTTAAATAATAAAAGTATAATAAATAACAATATTTAAAAATAATATCTCTTGTGATGTTATTTTTAAATATTGTTACTGTACGTTTTGTAATCGTTGTTGTTCTACAAACACAGCATATAGTTGTGACTTACACTACGCTGTGACTTACACTACAGTTTTAATTTATTTATTATTCACTAAAAAGTTTCCTTCTTTTAAAAATCAAAACTGTAGTCTGATAGAGGTTATAGAGGGGGAAATCACTGAATTTTTTTTAATTGTGGCTGAATTTAGAAAAATTAGAAGAACTTTTGTTCTTTTTTGTGATTTATACTACAGTTGGAAAAATCCTTATTTCATTTGGTTCTAAATCAATAATTAAATCAAGATAAATTTTTATAAAGTAAGGAATTTGATTGTACATTAGTTGTATTTCTCAAACCCATACTCAAAATATTCAGAAAATGTAACTTATCTTAGGAATCAAGGAGTACAAATAATGCAAATGTTAGCAAGTTCAATTTTATTACATAGCAACCATTTTGAATTTGCACCATTGTCACAAAATATGCGCAAAATTTCTATTAATGTAAATTAAAATAAATTTAATTACTTTTTTATTTAATATAAAAATTTCCACTTTGTAAAAAAATATTTAAAATTCTCTTTTAGGACACATTTTGTGGAATTACCCATATATATATATTTACAATTTATTTTTATATGATCCAACATTTTTTAAATAATAATGTTTTTGATATCATGCACAATGTCAGATGCCTGGATGCCCAGAAGCTGAAAGCGCGGCCCGGAAGTGTTACATAATAATAAAATAGTCACATTATTAGTTTATATCTTTAGACTGACAGATTGCTTTGTCCTGTTATGATAAAAATGCTGAGTTTGATGTTTGTTTTGGTTTGGCATTTCCATTTATCTGTATGGCATGATCTGCTTAACTGTTATTTTTCAAAATATGGTCATTTTGTGTATAACAAATTAATTATTGTTTAAGTGTAATACAGTTTTCTTTTCAATTGCAATTGTGCCCAGGTTGATAGTTTCTTGTGTTTAATCATATATGAAATTTATTTCATAGCTAATTGTGTTAACAGTGTTATACACAGTATTTCGGCATGACATACAAACCACATGTATGTCACAAAGTTATGCATTCAACAGCTAACCCTCTTATTCACAAGTTCTGACAAATCCGGCGATTAACCGTGAATTACGAAAACCGAGGATTGTAGGAAATCGGGGGATTTCGTCGGAACCTTATTCACATCCTCCGCTCGACTGGGGAATTTGTACACCTTGGTTACTCCAGGGTTATGCCTTCGAAAAATATAACGACTTCTTTCATTGGTCGACAATGCACACGTGTCAATTGTTTACATTCAGAGATTTCTGTTTTGGAAAGCGAACAAAAAATGTAAAACGACGAATTTATGAAAAAATATTTTTAAATACATGAATACAAGCACATATACATTTAAATACAAGCACATTGAATTACTAATGAAAGTTCAGAAATAATGTCCCATTCTAAAATAAAATTCCTTGCTAAAATCATAGGTATTATTGGTGGCTTTTTACCATCTTGATGGCTTTAAAAATAGATAAACTTCTGATTGTCTAGCCTCTAATGACGGCCTTTTCATCCGTCCGACTGATTTTAATTGATAAATCAATGTAATTGGGTTGATGCAGGGAAATTATTCGAAAACTGACGATGCAATATTGCTTGTTGCACCAAATCCGAAAACTGCTGCACCTTGCTAAAATCCTAGATAATTGGCTTTAAAAATAAGTAAACTTATGATTTTAGCACCTCATAATTACATTTTGGTCCTTCTAAAACTGATTTTAATTGATAAATCAATGTAATTGGATTGATGCAGGGAAAAAAATAGAATTCGAAAACTGACGATGTAATATTGCTTGTTGCGCACCAAAACCGAAAACTGCCCCACCTTGCTAAAATCCTAGATAATTGGTAAACTTGTGGTTTTGGCCCTTCAAAACTTCCTTTTGGTCCTTCTGAAACTCATTTTAATTGATAAATCTAGGTTTTAATTTTTTGTTGCAAGCAAGACAAAAAGTAAAATTCGAAACTAAAATGTAATTGTTTGTTGCACCAATTTCAATGTACTATGGCCTCCCTATTATCCCTCCTTCTTTCCAGTCTTATACCGGAGTAATTTTTGTGATTCGTTTATAGTACTTCCAACATTTATTAAACAAACGAGAGAGAGAGAACCACTACACCACAAAACCTACGATAAATATGTACTCGAAGAACAGATCTATCCATCCGGGTATCTCGTAGCGACAACATTTATGTCGCATCGATTTTAATAAAAAGTACACTGAATTAGTTCGTATGGACAATTTTTAGTGTTCAATGCATAAAAAGTTCAGACTTAAGTACTTATTTGAGAAATATTTGTCTCTAAATAGATTTTTAACAAAATATTTTAAGCCTAACAGAGCGATCGTATAGCGGCCATTTTGTTTATAACTAAAACCATGGTTTATACTGCCAATATTGGTGGTATAAATCGAGGTTTAGTTTCCTGTAGATATTTCGCCGATTTGCCGAAAACCGGTATTGTGAATAGGGTTTCATCAATAATCTTAGGTTTACCTCCCGATTCGCATGTAAACCGTGGGTTATCTGCGATTGTGAATATAACCGTAAGTCAATGCAGGCATCTGTTAATTAAAAAGAAAGTTTGGACTCAATAAGAGCGGAAAACACTATTTCCCAGTAGCAATTGTGCAGAGCCCTAACAAGTACTCGCAAGTAGAATCGCGACAATGGAATTCAATGCAACTTCTTTGACAACAGTTGCAAGTCTTGATTCTGTTGCTTCGGTCTAAATGCGCTTTAAGTACATTGAACAAATTTATGCACTTCTATTAAAATTATGCTTCTACTAAATTAAGTGCATATTTTTTTTATATAAAGGCCAACAGTTTCGTTGATAAATAGGAAAATGTGCAAAATACAGTGTTTTATAACAGCTCATTTTTCATTTTGGGTTGAAATTGAAAGCCATTCAGAGAAAAAATTATTTCATGTTCTTCCATTTTATTACTAGGATTAAAACTTATGTAATTCCTCTATTACAACTCTGACACAAATTTTTTAAGTTGTAAAATGGTCCTATTATGTGATGTCTAAGTATTTAAGAAGTTATGAATTAGGGAAGGTATATTTAAAAGGTGAAGTTAAATAGAAATAAAAAATGGTTTATCCTTTATGTGGCGTGTGGTTGATATTTTAACCAGACTCTCCAAACGCCCACATTCTAAAGGTTATTTACATATTGCTTTCACTGTTACAATTTTAATTTTGATGACAACTATGACAAAATGTAAAACTAATGTTTATAAAAAAAAAGTAACATTTTAATTGGTTAAAGTTTAGACATTTTTTCTCAAAATGGGCCAACTTTATTTAAATTGAATTTAAAAAAAAGTTTTTAAACTATATCTTTATTGCTTTACATGTGGTAATTCTATATTTTTTAATTGATATTAAACAATATAGGTCTTTTGAAAATTTTATCTAGCAAATGTAGACAACCCCTTGTAGTAGCTGAAATTGCTGAAATGTATATAACAATTTTCATTTTCTTATGATCTGTAATATGAACACGAACATTGAATATTCATACTATAAATGTTTCATTAATGTTAAAATGTTTTCATTTTTTGTTTCAAATATTAGCATTTTAAATTCATTGTTAATTTAAATTTTGTTTATTCCTTACATTAAAACAATCTTAATAAATCTTATTTTTACAGTTTAACAGATATAAATGAAAACATTTTGAAGATTTTAATGGATTTTATATGTCAGCTTGTCAGCCGTGGGGATTTACTACCTGCTCGAGCCCTCAGGAAAAAGGTTGTTGAGAAATGTCATTTGAAGCAACATAGCCTGTTAAATCTACGTATTCTCTTACCTTCAATGGCTGTAACTACTCACAAAGCTTCTTTATTAGACTTTAAATCTGAAAGTATTGCTGAACAGATGACTGTATTGGATGCTGATCTTTTTCAGAAAATTGAAGTAAGAATTAATTCAAATATTTTTCATTAATATTTAGAAATTAGTCTATGTTTAAATATTTTTTAAAGTATAATATTTAAAATAATTTTTTCACTAAAATGTATACACCTTCTTAATAAAAACTAAGTTTTAGTAATTAAAATTTGTTTAAAAGTTATTAAAAAATGGTTTCATTATCAAAATACAATTTTAAGAAATAATTCATGACAAATATATATTTTCTAGTGAAATTTATAAAGTATGCATGTTTTTTAAGATTCCTGAAGTCCTTCTTTGGGCAAAAGAGCAGAAAGAAGACCTTAGTCCGAATCTTACCACATTTACAGAGCATTTTAATAAAATGTCATATTGGTAAACTCATTTAAAAACTTTCTTTATTTGATACTTTTTATTTAAAAATTTTAAATGTTCTAATGCATGTCTATTTTATTAAAGATATTTGTTTTGTATTGCTCATATATATTTATATTTTAGGGCCCGATCACGAATATTAGAACAAGAAGAAGCAAAAGACAGAGAAAGATATGTTGTGAAATTTATCAAAGTTATGAAATATCTTAGAAAACTCAACAATTTTAATTCTTACTTAGCAATACTTTCAGCTTTAGATTCTGCACCTATACGTCGTTTAGAATGGCAACGAAATATCACTGAGGTAATTGAAAATTAAAAATATTCAAGATTTATGAATGCTTAAAAAAATTTAATACCATTGTCATTTAAAAATAATGGGTTCAAAATATATTGGGTTTCATTTTTGAGTATAAGCTCATGAAACTTGTTGCGAATAGAAATTTCTTCAGTGGTGTTTTTACTTTATACAGCATTGTCAGTTTTCTTAGCATCTTTAAATATTGACTTTTTTTTTACCCTTTTTGCTAAGTAATATAATTTTTTTTGAAACTATGAATGCCTTTGTAAACTTTAAAAATAATTTAGAATGAGGATTTGAGTCTTGGTATCTTAAAGGGAAAAAATAATATTTTGTTAAAAATTATTGTAGTATTACAAATATAAATGCTTTTATATTTGTTATGTTATATTTAATTTTATTGCTACATGTTTAATGGTATTTTTTTAAAAACTGGCTTTTAATTCTTAATACCTATTAATATTTCTCCCAAAGAGTCATGGGTTGCTATAACTTTCTACTACTATTATTATTGTTCACTGATGATCAATTAAAGGGGCAAGAGAAAGGAGGGGTTAGCTTACATTTTTGAAAAAATCTAATTTTGATGCAGATGAAAGCTTTAAGGACATTAGCGCCTTCCCTCAAAATTGTTTGGTTCTGCTTGATTTATTTAGGCAGATATAGATCAGTAAAAAGTATATGTTTAACATATAATGGTTCGATTTCATTAAGTGAACCTGATTGCCAAGTGTGGGAAAAAGCATCAATTTGGTTAACCTAACACCACTAATCACTCTCATGATTGATGAATATGAAAAGTATTGTGCCACTTTTTTCCTTGGCGACAAATAGTGGATGCTCTATGGAAAGCAACTTTTCAGATAGTTGTCAGTGAAAAAACTGTTTATCATAGAAAGGGATTTTTGTCAGTTAACTCCTTCTTCCACCTACCCATTTAATTGTTTAACTTAAGTGGTTAAAAATATGATTATATATTCTTAAGCTGAATTATATAAAATTGTTTTAGGGCTTAAAAGAATATTGTGCTTTGATTGATAGTTCTTCATCCTTTCGTGCTTATAGACAAGCTTTAGCTGAAACAAGTCCACCTTGTATTCCGTATATGTAAGTTCATTTTTACATGTTTTTATTTAACTCACTATTGTTAAATCTTGAAACTCACTCAATTTTAATATTTTCCAAGTTTTATATTAACTAGAAACTCAGTATACTTGCATAATACTGATGAAAATTAAATATTCAGTCATAATAATTGAAGAGTCTAGGGGAAAAGCAATGAGGGTCCATTTTTTTTAAAAATCAATATTTCAATGCCTTATATTAACTGCAGGGCTGTACTTTCTTGGCACCAAAAGTTGTAAAATGGGAAAAAACAATTTCTCAATAAAAGTTTGAAAGATAAAATGCTGTATATTTTTACGAGACTTGATGAGACTTAAGCTTGTTTTTTCTGTACCATCCCCAGAGGCCTTCCCCCCCCCCCTCCCCCTCGTTCGGTATCCTTCAATTAGTAATATGAATTAGTTTTATTTTTATTGGAAAATATGCAGGGTTCCCACGCACCGGGAAAACCTGTAAAACCGGGAATTGTCAGGGAAAATGAAAAGGGGTTGAAAAAACCGGGAAAAGTCAGAGAAAATCGCAGAATTTGAACAATTTCTGGAAAAGTCAGGGAATTTCTTTTTAGTTGGCTAATTCTCAATCTGTCACCGAAACCGTTCACCGTCGTTCAATATGTTCCGTAGTGATGATGTCATACTTAACTCTTCCATCATTTTTAATGACAGAAAAAATGTGCGCGTGCAAACTTCTAGCTTAGCCGTGCGCTTTCTATAATGATTGTCAGAATCTATATTACGTTAGCTAAAGCCGCACCCGTCCTTTTTTTTTTCTCTCGTTTCTAGACGATCCTGTAGCAGATTTTTATTTTCTTTACACTCTTTTGTCTTAAACTCCATACTGTAAAAAAAAATTATGCTCGTATTGCCGAATTTTGTGATGTTTTATTTTGGAAGCGATGTAGATATAAATATTCTTTTTCTGTGCATACTCATTGTAGGTGACGGCGCACCGTGATTGTTTCTGCAAGGGATCACTTTCTTGTTGCCGAATTTTTAATGAATCTTTTTAGGTGTCATCTCTTCCAAACATTAGTTTTCTGCAAACGTTTTTGGTTTCTAATACCATGCAACAAGATTATTTCAGCTGCCCTTATTGCCAAATTTCCGAATGCAATCCTTTCCAGACGATCCTTTGCAGATTTTTATTTCCTACAATAAAGGTTTTCTTTAATTTTTAATTCCATATACTGCGAAATGGATATTTTTTTATTTCAGAATTTTATGATGCATTATTTGCGTGGGCATATCATGTAAATGAATTTCTTTACATCCACCCGTTTCCTTGAATGGATCGTTCCCCTATTGAATAATTTTGTGGGTGCATTATTTTTGTGGCAAATTCTTCAGATGTCCTACTTTTCGTAGTTTAACACGGAATTCCGTTTCTTTTTTTTAAAATTTGTGAGACATTATTCTAAAGTTGAGATTGTTATATCTCTAAGGCTATGCTAAATTTCGTTGTGTCTGGCAAATGCGCGACCTCAGTAAAGGTCGGTTTTTTTTAAAGAATTTTTTCCATTAATGAAAAGCATCAATTTATAGAAATTCACGAAATGCGATTTGCTGCGAGGTCCGTTAAAATGCTTTCAATCCTTTTGCATCTCATAAATAAATGCTTATTTTTCAGTACTTCTTAGTTTATTAGGATTTGCATTGCACTAGTTAACGAAATTGCTTTAAATTTTTTAATTTTTCACAAATGAAATTTATTTTACTAAGTTGAAGTTTGGGACTTGTCTTTTTATGTTAAAACGTTAACTTTTGAAAGTAGCTTGTCTCTTTATGTTTGAATAAAAATTATTTTAGGCATTAATATTGAGTTGAAACTTTTATGTGTTTAATTTATTTTAATATTAAAAATTCAATTTTATTTAACTCTTTGAAGGTTTTTTATACAACTATATATTTAAAGGGATTGAAAAGCGAACCTTGCACCTTAATTCAAATTGATTGATAGACAAACAAATACATATTGCATATTTTCATGTGTGCTTTTTGAAATGTTTTTTTTAGCAGTAGCTAATTTGACATAAATTGGGCATTTGCTGCAGTGTAAGCTAACTGATGTTCACGCATGTGCTTAAGAAATTTTGTTGATGGGTTAAAAAGTGCTTAATACAGAAATTTAACTCTGCACACACTATTGCATAAGACAGTATTTGGTTTTTCATGCATAACAATAATGTTGGTCGTATACTGGAATTTTTTTTTAATCTACTGGAAAACAGGGAAAAGTCAGGGAATTTTGATTTAGGTTTTGAGTGGGAACCCTGAATATGGTATATAAAAGGGTCAAGCCTGCATCGTAAGCACAGTTATTTTAAACAACTTAATATATAGAGTTAAGAATATATGTAAATCATATTTTCTAAAAAATAATATTTTTTTTAAATGTAACTTTTCTATTTGATTTTTAGTTAATGACAATTTTTTTAGTTGAAATTCGAAACAGAAAATTCATATTTCTGAGTGATATACATATTTTTTCCCCAATTGTACAATTTAGTTAGGCTTAAACCATAAAAATTAAATCAATATTTTTTGTCATTTTATTTGATATTTTTCTGAGGATGCTTTTAGCTTTTGCAAACTTGCTAGTTAAAATATAAAATTATTAATGCTCATAAAAATACTATTTAACAGACTATCAGGGTCAACTTAACTCTAAAAAAAGAAAAGATTATTAATTTGATTTCTATTTATTTTTATGTTCCCATGTAACTTCTGTCCTGATTAAGATATTTGAGCAATTAATTTTTTTATTGAATGGTAAATGTCTCTTGGAAACTTTTTCTAATAAAAAGTAATGTTACTGGTATTTAATTATCTGAAATCTCAATTAACCATGCTTTTTCTTAAATATGATATGGATAATTTTTTGTTACTTGATTGAACGGAGGATAATTGAAAATGTAATGCATTTTATTCTAAATTAACTTTTCTAATAAGACTTTATGAAATAGGAGAAAATGTAAAATATGTCTAGCTAACAATTATGTTCAGTTAATTAAAATTTGGATAACCAATTTTTTGCATTTGATTCCAAGATGGATTATTTGTTATCCAAATATCGGACTAATTATTTTCTTAATTTTTTTTTGCAATGGTATGTTATTGGGGAAAAAATGAGTGAAGCGAGGATTAAGTAGTGTTGCCGTGTGAGTGATAGTGTATTGGTGAAGTACTCTAAAAACCATCATATAAACTAAAAAGCAGGGAAAAATAAATAGAAAATGGATGTCAAGAAAAATGCCTAAAAAGTGAAAATATATTTTTCATTCTGAGCTAGTGGTAAAAATGTTAGTAATATTTTTATACTTTCTCCAACTTTTTGAAATTGGTGCCAATCAACAAAGACATAGTACATATTTTTTATCTTTGATTTCAGAACTGATAATGAGTATAATATTAAATATCAGTGGTGTAGGAACAAAGTGTATCCGTTTTTGTTTGGACAGTTTTAGAACATAAAGGAAACAGGAAAATGTTAATAGTAATTTCAAATGTCTGTATTGTACTCTGAAATAGGAATTTATAAATATACTGATTTTTTCAGATTAGTGGTTTTTTAAGTAATTCTATTAATTTTTTTTTGACAAAATGTAATTTTCTAAAAAACGAAACTTTAACTTCATAAGCTGTTTAGAAAATAAAGTATAAATCTGATGGGTTTTTTTTATTTCAGAGGGAATAAATACTGGGAAATACGAGTACGAACATATTTTTTACATAATTCTTAAAATTACTCTTTAAAGTGTTGTAGACATTTATATAAATACTTAAAATTATGTTTATTTCCAACTAAACTATTTCTGCCTTTCTGAAATTTAAAAAGTTAGTACCGTATATACTCGTGTATAAGCCGACCAGAACGATTTTTTATCCAAAATCGGAAACTCGCGTATAAGCCGAGTTGTATTTTCGTACATGAAAAATTCCGATTAAAATCGGCAAATCCTCAAAAAAAGAGTGAAAATTTAATTAGAAAAATAAATATTTAAGCCTAGAAATTAAAAGTTTAAAGAAAGTAGCTGGAGAAACGGCCTTCCTCGAAGTTCGCGATGATTCATCGGGCTTAAAAGTATGTACCACTCGCAATGTTCTGGTGTGTTTCAAACCTCCTTCGGACTTCTTAAATTAAATCTCCCTCATTATCAAATAAAATATTTTAAACCACATACTTAAATTCCAAAATGTGCAATTTATAATCCTTAACATCGTTTTGTAAAGATTTAAAAACTTAGAAAACATCAACTATTTTCTCTCAACATCGTTGACTACTGTCGCTATTAAATACGGATGAGTATTTTTTTGATCAATCTCAGAAGGAAATACTACTATTTTATGGATGAATATATACTTCTTATTAAAATATTTAATTTTTAATTACGAAATAAATGACTTGAAAGTAGAACTTGAATTCGCCGATTAGCAACGTCCCGATTTTACCGCTTTAAAGCCAATTCCATCCAAAATACTAATAAAACAACTATTAATATCTGTACATAATATTATCAAGGACTAAAATCTGTTTTGGGGAAATAAATGTTGTTTAATTATTGCAATCGAGCAAGAAAGACATTGACTTTAAAGTGGTGTCATTCGCTACGCACGATGTCAACTTCTTAGTCTTCCATCCAAAATTCTATTAAAGTAACGTATACTAGCTTCATAAATTCTACAAACCAATGAAATATTCATAAAAATATATACTTTTTATTTAGTTAAACTGATTATTTATGTGAGTAGTGCAATTTTGCGTTACGATTACGCCGCGATGCGCAGAACGGTCTTCAGTCAGCACGTGATGCACATTCTCGATCTCGGAAATGTATCGGCGCATTTGAGAAGAATCCGCTTCATTTTAACTTCTTTCCTTTCCCATTTTAGGCAAATTATATTATAAATTTTACTGACCCGCGTATAAGCTGCCCCCCCCCTACTTTTTGATGAAAATTTTGACTTAAATTTCTCGGCTTATACGCGAGTATATACGCTAATATTAAAAAAAAATACAATTTTACGGGAGCCAGAGTATATTGAGTACAAGAAAAGTAAAATGAGATATTATTTTAAATACATATAAATTGATCATTTTAAATATTACTGAAATGAAATAAATAATAATTTGTTGAATTTATAATTCTATTGATGCAATAAAATAATTAGCAATTCAGACTTAATATGTAGAAAAGCATTTTCCTAGTATTTACACTAATTCTACAAGGACATTTCATTTATTATATGTAATTCATATGATATTCAAGATTGAACTGAGATTCAACACATGAACATGTTTAGTGCTATTGACTAATAGTGTATAACATAACTAAACATCATTATAGTTAGAATTACTTCCAATTGATAGGCATAATTACAGAACTTTTATCAAGGTGGTAACATAACCTGGAAAACCGGGAATTATCATGGAAATTTTTAATTCTGGAAATATCAGGGAAATTTTCAAAATTTTACAAAAAATCAGGGAATTTTTCAAATTTGGATCATTAAAACGGCAATTATTGTTAGTTATGCCCTCCATTCTGGGTAATTTGGTTGCCAATATTTCCTTTTAGTTCTGAAAAAGAATTTAAGAAAAGAAGCATGCGGAGAAAAGAAGCATTTCAGTTTTATTTTTGTAAAAACGTGAACTGCTGGAGGGAGAAGCAAAAGCAAAGTGTGTTGGACCTTGAATTGTAAGCAATATGTGAGGGGCTAATGAATATTGATTTGTTGAAGATTGAAATAAGAAATAGGAAGCGTATGAAACATTTAAAATTATCTACAAAAGAAATAATTTGGAAAAAGAATAAATTTTTTACATTATCTGCTTCCAGAGAACATGTTTAATTTCTATTATGCCTGTCGCAATTGCATAATTTGTGTTGTATCCATAAATTATTATTTTAACTGTCAATAAGTACAATTTTTCATTTATAATTCAATATATTTATTGTATTATAGATAATTTGTTTCTATACAAAGCATGTATTGCAACATTTCTTAATGTAATTGTAAAATCAGGGAAAATTTTGTGACACCATCAGGGAAATACCAGGGAACTTTTTTTCCAGAATGTTATTGCCACCCTGATTTATCATTGGGAAAGGTTGTAGGATTTTTAATTGAGTTTTAGAATGCAGAAAAAATTACTGACAAAACTGCAGAATATGTTGACAGAAGGAACCTGCTACCATTTGCTTGTAAAAATAAATGCTTCCTAAGATAGCTGTTTTTTTAGCTGTAGGCCCTTTCATGATTTTGGCCTCTACGGGCAAGTTTTAGGAGGTTCGTCCCCAAGCCTACAGAAAACTGTATCCCGAGCATACATTGGTCATGCACAATGGGGGAAGCATATATCAGCTAAAATCAACTGTTCAAAGGGTGAGAGCCAGTATATTACAAACAAATGAAGACGAAGTAGACTATACAATTCCCAGCTTTTTATTGTCCTTGACAGATGTCTTGAGATGAGCTTGCTACACTATCAACCCACAGATGGCGGTAGGTAAGCATTTTTCAAACGAAGTACGTCTGTTGGCAGCAGAACAGATAATAACAGGTGCTTTGCGAATAAGAACATTTGACTAATGTTATATACAAGTCTTCGATTGGAAACAGTTGAGAAAGAATTGTATACGATTTTCCTGTTAATCTCTTTGTAGTCTCTCTATTTGTACTCCTTTACCTTTCAATATCAAAATATTTCTAATAAAAGTCATCTATTAGTTTTACAAGTTGTGGGCAACTGCGACAACCTCAAAGGAAAATTTTATAATATAAGGTTCTGCTGGATTCCAAGTCGCGTGGGTATAAAAGGAAACGATCGCACTCGTAATAAAGCAAAAAACACAGGAATTGTATGGGATAATTTTGTAGTAGTTAATGATGCCAATCTAGCTGCGAAATTTATACAAGACAGGGTATTGGAAAACAACTGGAAGAATCAAATTAACAATAAGTTATTTTCTGTAAAACCTAACATTAAACCTTTTGAAACCACATCTTACAGTAGGCACATGGACGTCATTTTAATCAGTTTACATAAAGGTTATACTCGGCTGACTCGCAGACAAGTTTTATTCGCTACACCACCACTGATTTGTGGGTTATGTAATTGTCTCTTGTTAAGTTTTTTTTGTGTGTATGTCCTAATTTTAACAATGAAAGACTAAACCATTTTGGTAATAATAACCCTTTAATAACAGACTTGCTGAGCGATGAGCCTCACCCTAATCTATTTCTCAGAGATGTCGGTTTAATAAACCATATTTAACATATACAGTTTCGTAAATTAACTATTGTTTGGCACACCTTAGCCATAAGTGGCTCTTGTGCCATAAAACACCAACCAACCTGTACCTTTCAAAGCAACTCCACCCCTCTTCATTTTAAAACACATTTAGGAATAAATAAAGGGTGTTTCCTTTCAAAGGCATCTTTGTAAGAATTCTCTATTTTTACGATTGGTTTTTTAAATAAGTTTTTTTATTTTAGAAAGAGACAATTTTTATTTAAGGGAGGCTTTACCCCCCCCCCCCATCCCCCTACATCCTATGTCTATGTTAAATATTAATCTTTTACCGTTAAAATTAAAAAAGTATATTAATGCTTAACCTTTAGAAGGCGGGTGTTCGATTCTAACATGGGATTCTGGTAGAAATTTCAGCTACCCGCCCTGAGTGTAAAAGTTAAAGTATTTTGTAAACACATTTCTTCTAGTAATCTGCAATATAATATTTTTTTTTTAATATATACCATTAGTGAAATTGAATAAAGCTTATCTTAAGTTTTTTTTTACAATATACTAGTATAGTGGCAAATGATATATACTAGGTATATAAAAATTTAATTGAATTTTTTTTACAAAATAATTTATTGCATAAGTTATATTTTTTTCTGTTTGGGTATATTTTAATATGAAATATATTCTAATGTTTTATAAATTTGCTTCATTTTTTTTTATAATTAGTCCATTTTTAATATGTTTATATTTAAATATTCACCTTGATATTTTCTTGTATTTAATTGCATTTACAGTGGGCTGATTCTTCAGGACTTGACATTTGTTCATATTGGTAACAGTGACATGTTAACTGAAGATTCAATAAATTTTTCAAAGAGATGGCAGCAGTTCAATATTTTAGATAACATGAGAAGATTTAAGCATTGGTATGTGCCTTTAATTTTTTAAAATCATGTTTTAAAATGACATATTATCACCCTGTGTGCTAATTTTTGATATGCTTAACCACATGAATAATGCTTAACCACATTTTTATAAAGTGCAAAACATCATGACATGCAATATTCATGAAATAAAATTCCATTTATAAAAAATATGACAAAAAGGTTTTTGATCTCAGTTTTGTAAAATAATAGCAAACATTTCTTGAATCTTTTTTAATAATTCTTAATTTAAATCTTTTATATTGTTTCTTTATGTAAAATTGTGATGAAAGGGCTAACCTTCAATTGGTTGTTAGGTATTTGAAGTATTGTTTACATAAATTGTTTGAACAAATATTTTTGTAATTAATAATGCCAACTTTTAGATGATTTTAAAATTTAAATCAATGAAAACTATCTTAACTATGCTGGATGGGAAAACTTAAAACAACCTTCACATTTTTAAAAATTGTCATATAATTCAGTACCACTACAATAAAGGCCATGTTAAAAACACCTAAATGTTGAATTTTGTCAAATTGCTGCTATAGTTTTAGGAAATTTGTTGTGAGATTAAAATATAGTGCATGATTTCAATGGGAAGGAATAAAAACTTTTGTGATGTTGCAAGAAAAAAAAAAGTTTAATCCTAAAAATACAAGAATCTTAAGTAATATTTTCTGCAATTAAGATTAAAATATAAGATTAAAAAAAATATTTATCCAAGAAATCTATAAAAAATATTAAAAATTAAATTGGCAATCTTTATTTTTTCTGGTTTGCAATGATTTAACCACTTTTTATAAATTAATAAATAAAATACTAGCAAAATATCCATTCTTTGCATAAAGTTTTAGTAAGACGATGTACCATAAATCTGTGCCCAAATTAAATGAATATAAAAAAAAGTACTTTTAATAAGTGTTTTACAAGGTTTAATTACAATTATTTTTCTTGGAAAAATTTGTGTGTAAAACCTTCACCATAGGTTTTCTCTTTAATAATAAACCATAAAGTTATTTAATGCTAAAGTAAAAAATATATTTTTTTTGCAAAAAAACTGCTAAAGGTTTTAAATTCTTTGGGAACCCAAGAGCCCTGGTTGGCTTAGCCAGGATTTTGGATATCAACAGAATCATTACTGTTGTGTTTAATCAAAACTTATTTTCCAGCCAATATCCAGTCAAAAGAAATGACCAGATCATTTCCTTTTTCAACAATTTTGATGATTATCTCTGTGAAGAAGCAATGTGGCAGATTTCAGAAACTATTAAGCCTAGAGGAGGAAAGAAAAAAAGTTGTGATCAAACATGATACTTTTGGTAGCTTGGTTTCAACTAAAGTGCCTGTGTATGCTTGTTATGCTTTTATTTGCATTTTTTTTTACATAATATCATTATAAATTATTATTTCATTTGATGTTCTTTCATTGTATATTATCATATCACATGAATAAGACTGAAAATGAGAGATCTTTGCTTTACTTGGGTTGTTTTACTAAAACATATTTTAGATCATGCTGTGCAGCTATATATGTGTATATATAATTGTAAGTAAATCTTAATGTAATATGCAAATGCTAATAGATCTTCAGTCCAAGGCCACATTTTGCTATGTAACATTACTTAAACTTAATTTGCTGGATATGTAACAAAGCATGTGATTTAAGACTGAGTAACAGTGCATTAAATATATTTTAAAAACTGTTTTTGCTTTTTTTTTTATTTCTCTTGAAAGCTTTCGTAACTACTTACAAATAACTCTGGTTGTAAAAATTAGGTTTATATTTTCCTTCCATTTTTAAGTTCAGCTTTCCATAGATTCAGTAGTAGACTTTGAATCTGCTATATCCATTATAAAAGTATTTCTGTCGCCTGTAACAAAAAATAATACCATTTAATAAGAAATTCTAAAGTTCACACACATATAAGGAGCAAACATTCAAAGGATAATCACACACAAGGAACAAACATTCAAAACATGTTTTGTAACATTCGTAGGAAACACATCTAACTTTTTCTAAATGCACTAGTTCATGTAAAGATTTTTAATTTCAATGGATCAAAACATGTTTTGAATAAATAAAATAGTTTGATAAAAAAAATTAGAGACTAATTCAGTGTTGTAGAAATTTTGGACAAAATATATTTTGATTATTTGCTCATCTTGTATCCTACATCTCTCTATATATAAATGTGAAATCCCTCGCCACTCATCACTACTTCTCCAACTTCCCATATATCCAGAAAGATAAAATTTAGCAAAGTTATACCTTAAAAGGAAAAATAATAGGGTGGCAACCTAACCTGGAAATCAGGGAATTATCATGGAAATTTTTAATTCTGGAAGTATCAGGGAAAAGTCAGGGAATTTTTCAAAATTTCACAAAAAAAAAATCAAGGAAATTTTCAAATTTGGATAATTGAAACGACAATTATCATCTATTATGTCCTCTATTCTGGATAATTTAGTTGTCAATATTTCCTTTCAGTTCTGTAAAAGAATTTTAAAAAGCATGGTTATGTGCATTTTAATATTTTCAGGTTTATTTTTGTAAAAGCGTGAATCACTGCTTGAGGGAGTTTTAAAACCAAAGCACATTGGATCTTGAATTGTAGGCAACATGGGAGGGGTTAATGAATATGTGATTTATTGAAGATTGGAATATGAAATATAAAGCATATAAAACATTTAAAATTATCTACCAAAGAAATAATTGAAAAAAAACTTGCTTTTTTTGGATAATCTGCTTCCAGAGAACATGTTTAATTACTATTATGCCTGCCGCAATTGCATAATTTGTGTTGTATCCATAAATTATTATTTTAACTGTCAATAAGCATTATTTATAATTTTTCTCACTTTTTGTTAGTGTTAGCGTACAAACAGGGGGGGGGGTAGAATTTTGCACGTGGAATCTTTAAAAATCGGTATTGAATTTTTTTATGATACGTTAGATTTGGACCCTTTCGATTGTCTTAGGATCGTAAAATTCTGCATACAAAGAGGATTTTATCAGACAAACAAAGGGTAAATTCTAGAATTTTGCAGGTGTAACCTCAAAAATTGGTTTGCGTTTTTTAAGTTTGGATGCTTTTGATTGTTCTAAATTCCTGAAACTTTGCATACTGGTTGAGTTTACCATACAACGGAAAATATTTTAAATCCAAAAATTGTGGGCGTGCAACCTTTAAAAATTGATTACGATTTTCTTTACAGAACAACAGTTTTAGACACTTCCGATTGTCTTAGAATCGTGAATATTTGCATACAGAAAGGTTTGACCATACAAACCAATTGTTTGATTTTGTCGATACAATCGATTTCATCGGTTTGTTCGATTGTATCGATAAAATTGAACAAATCTGTGAAATCGAACAAATCGATTGTATCTATAAAATCGAAGGCACTGGTTAAGATTACAGTTTTTACTGTAATCCTACAAAAAGTATAGTAAATGCCGGTGCGTACTATTGGTTGAAATGTTCTTGGACCGGTTTTGGAGTAATGGGGTGTCTTATCCGGTTTGGCGATGCCTTTTAAGGTTGGCAGCTTTGAAATGATTTCATATACAATCTTGCAAGCCTTAATTCTGTTGTAAATGGCAAACTGGTCGAGAAAACTAGAGATAATTCCTGTCTTTAAACAGCATGGAGGTAAGAGTAAGTCTGCCGTTCTCAGAGCGTGGGGAGGACAGTCATAGAGACTCGGAATACAAAATAATAATAGAAAATATAGGCTACACGTTCAACGTGCATTAATTTTTTAATTAGTATCATTAATTTATAAGTGCTTGTTATATGTACAAATACACAAACCACAATACTTCGACTCGAATTATTTATAACAGTCTATACACTACATAATTATGTATGTATTTTTTACATAAAATTTTAATATATGAAACTCACATTCTTGTATTTTAGTATAGTTTCTCTTTAATTTTTCACAAAACTTTCACTCGCTAGGGAAACTTTATTTCATTTCACTAGTCACTTTTATAATTTGGAAAATTTGACTTTCGAGTACCATGAACACCACTCTCTTTGTTCACGGTCCCGATGCTAATTTAAGTGTTTTCCATTGTTTTTTTAAATAAATGTACGACGTACATTTATTTAAAAAATTTATTATTTTACACGTACATTGTAAGTGTAAAATATACTGTTAATTAAAAGAAACATTTTTAGTATTAAATATTGAATTTATAAAATGAATGTATTTATTTATTATTGTTAAAACATATTCATTTTATAAATACTTAGAAAATGATCTCGTAAAATCTAAATAAAATTTCTACAGTAATTAGTTGTTCGCTTGATTGTTAAAAAAAATCCTTTAAGATTTGGTAAAGCAGATGTTTTCCATTTGTGAAAAATGCAGCTCTTTTAAATGATGTTGGGATTTATTTTATGTTCGTGGGCAGTGGCGGCCCCTGAATTACAATAGATTCCAGCTTTCAATAACTAATAAGAACTATGGTAAAATCCATCTTGTAAATACGAAAACATAAATGAAGCTGATAATTCATCCGAATAAATAATGAAAGCTTAAAAGAGGAAGAACGAATCAAGAATTTAATTGACAATGGCTAACTTATAAAAATCAAGGGGCAATATCAGAAAAACAATGTTTTAATTAGTGAAAAATTTATATGAATAAAATTCGACAATTTTGCCCCTAAAATTCTATCTAAAAAATATTTTAAATGATAGTAAAAAAATATTGATTAGGCTCGGGCCCCCTTCGGCCACATGCCCTAGCTGTGGCGTGATAAATAAGTCATGCTGTGATCGGAGCCTGATTTATCATTTGGGACGTTGGGATATATATATATATAATATATATATATATATATAACATTTTAAATCTTGTCCTGGCTACGATCTTGAGAAATTTGAACATTGAATTTAATTTTTTTTATTAATATACCGAATTGAATCTAAATATTACAGGGCGTTTTCGAACTTGTGCATTTGATATGGTAACTTTTGTAGCGGAAAACAATATTTTTAATATTTAATAGCGGTTGTTCCTAGGAGTAGTTGCGCGCTATATTTTTCCGGGGGATTTATTTTTTTGTGAGATAGTAAGCAATAAACATTTCAAAAATGCTAAAGTTAAGTTTAAAAAATTAATAAAGGAATTATGTCTTAGCTGCTGGAATAGGGTTCCATCAAAACACGATTTAAATATAATGGGCTCAGGAGGACTAAAGGATCGGAAGTTTGTAAGATCGATCTCGTACAGACTATTGAATATTTGTTCTCGTGTATTTCCTTTAGTATAGATATTAATCGTTAACGTTACCAATAGCCGCCTTTATGCGGGAAGTAACAGCAATCATAATCATATTTAAAAAATATATATAATGGGCCACGTGCGGAAACCAATTTGATAAGGTTCCATCCGATTACGTCCGAAATTTTGATAGAAGCAAATATTTTTTAAAAACAGAATGCAAATAATATTTTTTATATAAATTATATGATTTATGCCATTTTTCAAAGTATATAAACGAAGCGAATACCGGAACTGTATCTGAACAATACTTTATCAATTTTATTTTATTCTTTAATTTATGAAAATAATTTAATTCAACTACATTTTATTACGTTATAGAACATCGATTAAAAATAATTGGAGTACAAGTTACTAAAAATTGAAAAAACATTTAAATTTATTAGTCAACACGAAGAAACAAAATCTTACCTTCACAGCCAGTTCCAATTACATTCAATTAGTCATAAATAAATCCATTAAGGGAGCGTTCATTTAATTACGTCACGATATTTTTAATTCTTCTGTACCTCTTCCTCCCTCTTTCCACGCATTGTCACGTTAGGTTTACACCCCTCTCCGTCACGATACATTTTACATTTAAAAAACAATCATTTAAATTTACACATATTTGACTAGACATTCATTCCCATTGGAAAGATAGTGAGCTCTATTAAAAGGGACTCGTATCAACGTTTAAAAAACAAATTTCTGCAATTTCCTACAAAATTTAGTTACGTCACGCAACCTCTGAGCCATATCACACCACAGTCGCGTTTAATACATACGCGCTCCCCCCCCCCTCCTCCTAAGAGTGCGTGATGTAATAAATAAACGACTCTTATTTTTTTTTTTAAGTTATGGGTAATTAATTTTTTAAATCATGAAATAGTAACCGAGAAATATATTTCCAATTAAACTTTTTAACAAAAGGCCGACATAAGTACTTAACGCATTTCAATTTACATTTTATATTTATCATGAATAGCACGGTAGTGGCAGATCCAGGAAAATATTTAAGGCAAGGAGCGAAACTTTAAAATTAAATTATACAGCTTAAATTTGTTGAAATACTTTGGAGTGCGACCATGGCGTTTGCTAATTAAATTAAGGAAACTTCGCGGAATTTTTTATATAATAAATTAGTTATAATTTCTCATTAAATGATAGATATTAAACATTAATATTTTATAATAATTTATATTATAATACATTTAAATTTGAAAATTTTGATCAACGTAAAGATCATTGTGTTTCATAAATGTATAAAAAATTAATGTACTGCATTGTATGCTCCACTGCACCTTCCCACTTTATCCGCCTTTTCAGCAAAGGCGTATTACTTATGAAACCCCGAACAACTAAAGCTATTTTTTACTACTCCAGCAAATTCTAGTAAAGAGAACTTGAAGATGCGAGTGCGACAAAAACATATATTTTCTAAGAACGACTCATTAGCCTAAAGGCAAGTCTATCGTCTACACTATCTATTTCTACAATCTTTTCCCCACCCGCTAGTTGACATTCCACATTGTTTAGTTGTGGACAAAGGGACACTGGGACCAGTAAACAGAGAAAGAGATATTGGACCAGTCTAGTCTGGATCTTAGAGCGTGTTGACCAAAAGTGTTAGATATTAGTATTCTGATGCCTCACCAGGGGCCCTAGCATGATCTCGGTGGCATCTCGAGATGTCACGACTTTCCTTTGGAATCGAAAGGTCACGTGATATTTCCTTTGATATGCCGACAGAAAGAGTTGAGATTCCAAAGTGACTTCAAAGGTGAGATCTTTTCGCGCGCTTTTCTTATCGCAATATCAATAAAAGACTTTTCCTGATAGGCCAAGTGTTTGATGACGACCGGAAATTTCGTCACTTTCTTTCAGTGCGCATGATCAAAAAGATCTCTCGGTTGGGATAGATCCCACGATACAATGAGTAGGTGAGATCATTTCCAACAGATCTCCGACTTGTTGGGATCGTTTCCAAGAGACTTCCATCGAGATTTCAAGCTAAAAGCTATTTTTTGTAGTTTTCATTATTCTGTTTATTTTTAGATGATTTAATCTGCAGACGATAAAATAAACATCCGTCATTATAAATACGTTACTCTTGTATATAACAAAACAATATAAACCAGCATTCAACATATTAAATAAATTTAACTTGGTGTAATCATTTTTCAACTTGGTCATGTAGCTCGGCGTTGCCGATGATCTAAGTTTGAAAAATATATGTATTTTATTTTGTGACGTAAAATGCCTCCGATTTCAAAGTGACTGTCAACAAGTACTTGGATGTGAACCAGTATCCTCTACCTACTCAACAAGATCTGTTTGCTACTCTTCGTGGCGGAAAATATTTCACAAAATTGGATTTGTCACATGCATACCAACAAATTGAATTGGATTCTGCATCCCAAGAACTGCTTACACTAAACACACCAATGGGTTTAGTACGCCCAAACAGGTTGTTGTATGGAATAAGTTCTGCTGCTGCCATATTTCAGTCAACAATGGAGCAGATATTGCAAGGCATACCTCATGTAATATGCTTTCAAGATGACATTCTCATCTCATCGATAACAGTGGATGAACATTTCAGTACACTTGAGAAAGTGTTGGAACGCTTTCGTAAATATAATGTCCATCTAAATGCAGAAAAGTGTCAATATCTAGAAACCAGTGTGGAATTCTTAGGTCATATTATTGATAAAGATGACATTCAACCAACACAAGGAAAAATCAATGCCATTAAGGAAATCAAGGTACCAGTAAGTGTTACCGAGCTAAAATCCTTTTTAGGAATTCTTAACTATTATTCCAAATTTATAAAAAATGCATCTACCTTGTTATCACCCTTGCACAATTTGTTGAACAAAGATGTTCCATGGCATTGGTCTGCAGAATGTGACAAAGTTTTTCAAAAGTGCAAATCTTTATTGATGTCAGATAGTGTGTTAGCCCATTATGACGAAAGACTGCCCTTACAGTTATCATGTGATGCTTCCCCTGTTGGTTTAGGAGCAGTCCTGTCACACATTATCGATGGTGTTGAACGACCTGTTGCATATGCATCGAGAACTCTAACAAAAGCTGAAGCCAATTACTCTCAAACTGAGAAAGACGCTCTTTCGATTATTTTTGGATGTAAAAAGTTTCACCAGTACTTATATGGTCGTGAGTTTCTGTTGTATACAGATCACCAACCCCTAGTGACAATTTTTGCACCAGATAAAGCTATTCCAACTATGGCTGCTGCACGCTTGCAAAGGTGGGCCCTACTACTATCTTCATTTAATTACACAATTAAATACAAAAAAGGTGAATTACATCAGAATGCAGATGCGCTTTCACGCTTACCAATTCAAGACCTAAACAAGGACTTGTATCCGTCTGATATCTTCAAAGTTTCCTACGTGGAAGACATGCCGATTACCTCTGATGACATTGTCCAGGCAACTCGTACAGACAAGGTTCTTGGAGTTGTGCTCAAGTATGTACAGTACGGTTTCCCTAACTGTAATCAAGACCCCGACTTGAAGCCATATTTCAGCAGAAAGGATGAATTATCCGTAGATGGAAATTGTCTCCTTTGGGGAATGAGGGTTGTTATTCCTTCAGTACATAGGAATCGCATGCTGGACTTGCTTCATGACACACATCTAGGAATAACCAAGATGAAGGCAGTAGCTAGAAGTCATATATGGTGGCCTGGATTGGATCAAGACATTGAGAGTATCTCTGCTAAATGTGAAGCATGTCAGGTAACAGCCAATAACCCACCTACTACACCTCTGCAATCCTGGATTTGGCCGAAGGTACCCTGGGATCGCATACACATTGATTATGGTCAAAAGAATCAAACCAACTACTTGATAGTAGTTGACAGTCATTCAAAATGGTTGGAGGTACTGCAGATGTCCTCGACAACTTCGACACACACCATCAATGCATTACAGGAACTGTTTTCACGGTATGGACTGCCTTTGGAGTTGGTATCCGACAATGGACCACAATTTATCTCCGACGAGTTTAAAGATTTCCTAAAGTCTTTAGGAATTATGCATACACTTGTGCCAAATTATCATCCGCAATCAAATGGATTAGCTGAGCGATCGGTACAAACTTTCAAACATGCTCTGGAGAAAATGCTTCAAGATGGCAAGGACTGTGACTTTGTTGTAAATAAAGTTAAAAGGTTTCTGCTTGCATATCGTTCGGCTCCGCATTCCACAACTGGACTGTCTCCTGCTGAACTGTTCCTTGGACGTCCCATCAGGACTCTCCTGAACTTGATTCATCCCTGTACAACACACCATGTACAGAAGAAACAGAACATTCAGAAGCAGCTCTTTGATAGATCACATACTTCGAAAAAGAGTCTACTCTCTGGTCAGAATGTGTGGGTACGTTCCTGTAGAAGTTCCCGTAACAAATGGGTTCGTGGTGTTTTAATAAAACCCCGAGGTACCAAAACCTGGATCGTTGAGATAGATGGAAGCAAGTTATTTGCCCATTTAGATCAGCTACGTCCAGCTTCTGAAGTGGACTTTCTCAAACCCGAGTTCACAGATGTTGAAGATGTTGTTTCCTATCCTACTTTTGAGGCTAGTCCCTCACCACTTATGAGTATCCCAATACATATCCAGGATACCGGAACCATGTTTCCTCCACCGTCCACAACACAGAAGGGGATAGAAAACTTGCCAGAGGTTTCAACTTCTTTGCCAAACTCTGCTGCTGATGCCCAAATCCCTTCAGCTGCTGAACCTGTCTGTCTCACTCCAATTCGACGCAACCCGCCTCGAAACAGAAGACAACCCAATAGACTAAATCTTTAGGACTGTGCCAGCAACTTTTTATACCTTTTATCTTTTTTATAAAGGGAGTATTGTGATATATTTAATATCTGTAATATAAAACTTAACTGTAACTTTACATATAATGTTTGTAAAAACAAGAATGGCAACACTAAAAAAGTATGTAACTACAATAACTACCGTTTACTCTGATGCTGTAAGCATGTGTTAACAATCATGTAATAAATGATCTAATCTTATTTCTAGTATTAGAAATCATCAACTACATATATTACAATGTTTAAGCGTAATGAGTAAATACGATACATTATAAATAGTTAAAATATTATAACAGAACATCGTACAAACGTAAAAATGATCACACAATTTGTAATGTTTTCGAACAAAATAGTGTGTACCATATGCAACAGGTTTCAGTTTTAAATATTAGATAATCATTTCTGTACTAAAATTTGGGTCACGGTACGATCGGATTTCGTCCGGACAGTTTTTATTTCAAGTTCACGTCTGAGCTCACTCAAACTCCGTGCTTGTTTTAGGAAAGAGGGTAGTTAGTAAGGAATTATTACACTTTCCGAATTTTATTAAAATAAATTATGGTAAGCCTAACTATAATGTAATATGCTGCAACATCATTCTGACTATCTTCTTTGTATCGAAATAACTGATCATCATCTGACCATGGTTCAAAAATACGAAGCAGAGGCTCTGAACCGTCGCCAATAGCGCATAATATAGCTCTAGCGCGACGTTACCTAACCAAACCAACCAAATCTCTGTAACAGCCCGCTCCGTAGTGCTCGAATGGTAAGGTTGGTTGGTTGGTTTTGTTAATTAACGTCGCACTAGAGCTGTACAGTGGGCTATTGGCGAGTCAATCTCAAAGGAAAGACCCGGGAACACATTCACACACACATTGATACATGCACCTCGTTATTTTTAGAACCATGGTCAGATGACGAGGAAACACCTGAACCCAACGCCTTCAATAGACGTCGGGACTTTGGACCCAGATCAGATTTATCGATCGTGCACCAGTCCCGCATACACGCCAGTATAATTTGTTGGATATTCCAGACGAATTTCTAGTATTTTTGTAAGTATACAATAAACCTGACTGTGCTGTTCGTACAGTTAGTTAGCTCTCTTAAATCATTCCTGTAGCATGTCTCATTTTGTCATTTCCAATCTAAGTCAATTGTACTTAAAATCAAGTTACTAATTATATTTAATCCTAAACTAGAACGTAACATGGTGTCGGAGTAGCGGCAGTCCACACAGTTTATCGAAAGAAAAACGAAAGTTTACATCGTGAAAACATGGCCGGAAATTTGCCGACGATGCAACCATTCGATGCGGGATCCAATCCGTCCGAAGCTTGGAGGAACTGGAAACAAGATTTCGAAGACTACATCGAAGCTTCAAGCTATGGAAACGAACCAGAAAAAACAAAAACAACCCTCTTTCGTCACGTCTGTGGAGATGAAATAAAGAAACAATATCGAGCTTTCGATTTGAAACCAGTAGCGGGTGAAACGCATGTGAGTCTGTCTCAAATTTTTCAAGCATTTGACGAATTCTATAAAGACTTTAAAAATGAAATGTATGTGTCATATAAATTCCTGGAAATTAGACAAGAGAGAGATGAAAAATTTACTGACTTTTACGCAAGACTACGATGTGCAGTAAAAATAATGCAATTACGGTGAGTCGATGGACCGCATGTTGCGCGATAAAATTGTGCATGGGATGCTAGATAAACAACTATAAGAGAGGTTAATAAGAGAAACAAGTAGGAAATCAAAATCAATACAGGAAGTGCTCAGTGAATGTAAAAGTGCGGAGCACAGTAAAGTGCAAGCTAGCGATATGAACATAAACAAACCAGCTGAGCTCGATGTCATCAAGCGCCGTAGCTTTCGTGCCGAGTCAGCGAAAAATACGCAGGGAGCTTCTCGTTCGGAAAACAACAAACAACAATGCAGATCGTGTGAACGGGTGCACGAGCCACGCAGATGCCCGGCGTTCGGAACGACATGCAAGAACTGTAAGTTAAAGAATCATTGGGCTAAGATGTGCAGGACTCGCACACAAATACAGCAAAGAGCCCAATACGTAAATACCGTGAAACGGAGTTCCGAGACTGATAGCGATACGGAATCCGTATTTCTCGGTGAATTAAAAAATATTGATGTCATTAGCATGTGTGGTGATACAGAAAGTGCCTGGCTGAAAGAGATATATGTAATAAGGTTACATTCAAACTCGACACAGGGGCACAGTTAAATGTCATTCCAAAGAAAGAGCTACTAAAATGGCCTGAGAAGCCAATTGTAAAGAAATGCAAACAGCCAGTGCTGGACTATAGTGACAATGAAGTGCCCAACATAGGGGCATGCAAGTTGAAATGCCGAACTGAAAATGCAGAAAGTAAGTTGCAGTTTTTAGTGACAGATTTAGATTCCAGTCCTATTTTGGACCTACTGGCATGCCAAGAATTGGGACTTGTCAAACGTTTGTATCAGGTCATGGAAAATAATAGAAACTTCAACCTTAAGATGGAAACTCCTGAACAGATAATTGCAGAATTTCCAGATGTTTTCACTGGAGTAGGACGTCTGAACAGAACTGTGAAAATTAAGCTAAAGGAGAACAGTGCCCCACATGTAGCAGCACCACGCGAAGTGCCACTAGCCCTTCACAGTAAAGTAAAAGAAGAATTACAGAGAATGATGGAGACAGGAATCATTGCAAAAGTCGAGGAACCTACTGAATGGGTAAGCAACATGGTAGTTATAAACAATCCCAAACAGCTACGAATTTGTCTAGAACCCCAGGCCACTTAATGATGCTATTCAAAGGCCACATTATCAAATACCAACAACAGACAGCCTGATGACAAAACTTCAAGGAAGCAAAATGTTTACCATTCTGGATGCAAAGAATGGTTTCTGGCAATTACCCTTGGATGAAGCCTCATCCTTTTTAACAACTTTCATAACTCCTTGGGGTAGATACCGTTTTTGTGTACTACCATTTGGACTGAACAATGCTCCCGAGGAATTCCAAAGAGCAATGGACGAAGTGTTTGAAAATGAGCCCTCAGTTAATCCTTATTTTGATTATATAGCATTGGGCTCAACATCAATGGCAGAGCATTGCCAACTACTCCGTAGAACTCTCACAATTGCTGGAAAAGCAAATTTGAAATTTAATAAAAACAAAACACAGCTTGCTCAAAACAGCGTTAATTACCTGGGACATGTAATGTCTAGCAAAGGTATCGAAGCAGATCCTATGAAAGTTAGAGCAATAAATGAATTTGCTACACCACAAAATCGAAGGGATCTCCAAAGATTCCTAGGCATGGTGACTTACCTTTCAAAATTCACTCCACAATTGTCAAATTTAACACATTCGCTGCTGTTAGTCAATTCGTCAATTGTTAAAGAATGATAGTGAGTGGTTATGGGATCAGAATAGCCAGAAAGACTTTGAAACATTAAAAAGAACTATTGTTAGTTCACCGTGTCTGCAGTATTTTGATGATGCAAAACCAGTAACTGTATCAGTTGATGCCAGCAAAAATTTAGATAGAATTGAACAAAAATGATGATTTTGAAATAATCTTAATAAATTAATAAAAAAATTCCAATGAATTCGTATTTTTTTTCCGAATAAATAAAAATTGAATTTTGTATAGCGGTCCTAGATGCTGACCAAAGTTTTTTTAATTATATCATTTGGCCCTTTGGTAGAAAAGGTTGCCGACCACTAGTCTAGGTTCAAATTGTTCAATATATCAATACCACCGTATTTATTTCTTGAATAAAAATATGGTCGTATCCAAACCCTTCTTGAACTTAAAATTGCGAGTACTACTGCTTCTGAGGCGTCAACAACTACTACATGTTCCTTGCTTGCCCTATCGAAGTCAACTGGTTGACTTTATCTATTTCATTACATGCCAACTGCAAGAGCTACAAAACTTTTACTCGAGCTATATAGCTTTGCTATGTAGCAGCTATATAGCAGTTTTGCTATATAGTGTAAACCCGCCTTTACAGGACAGCCTACTAAGTACTAATTTACCGAAATAATGCAATATTTATTAATGTGTAGAGATTTTTTTAAAGTGTACGAAGATTTTTGTGAGATAATTTTTTTGTTACTTTTTAATTATTGATTTTCCAAAAAAAAAGTTTTACTATGTTTTTAAAATATTTTATATAGTTTTGTTAAGAACAACTTATATATCTTAATAAAAAATTCCCATTCCGAAATATTATTTTTTATAATAAATAGAGCTGCGAAATTCTGTCTGTACTGTGATTCTTTGTTCTTCAACGATAGTTATTTCTTTATTTTATTATGGAATTTATCCCAGTCGGTTAGACTACTATGTTTTAATAAAGATGAAAATGATTCTCATAAATATCAGGTATCTTTTTATTGCGTCAATTAACAAACACATATGCTGGCAGGTGGCTTTGTGGTAGAACACTCGACTCGTTTTCGCAGGAGAGTTTGGTTTGTTTAATTAATGTCGCACTAGAGCTGCACAGCGGGCTATTGGCGACGGTTCGGGGCCTATCTCGAAGGAAAGACCCGGGAACGATGCCTCGTATTTTTGAACCATGGTCAGATGACGAGGACAACACCTGAGCTGGCACCCGACGCAACCTCAATAGGCGTCAGGACATTGGACCCCGATCAGATTGATCGTGCACCAGTCCCATATACACGCCAGTATAATTTGTTGGATGTTCTGGAAGACTTTCTAGTATTTTTGTAGCGAATCTGGCAACCCTCCGATTGCAAGATCACTACTTTTTTACATTTCTTTGTCAAGTCCATCGCACGGATTCGAACCACCAATCCTCTGATTAGTAGCTGAACGCCTTATCCACTGAGCAACTGGGGCTCCTGCAGGAGAGGGTTGTGCGATCGAATATCGATTTTCAGAAAATTATCGGGCACTGTGTGGTGTATTAATAGGTAAACATTACTTATGTGAATAATAACTATTTATTAGCAGAGCAGCACTATTGTATACGTGATGATGATGATGGACTCCCTAAAGAGTAAAAAAAGAAGATTATGGACATAAGTCCTTTTCTCCGTTTACATATAAAGTTCAATTTTTAAACAAAATTTCAAAATGATTTAAGGAAAGAATTGCAAAATTGCCCTTCCCAAGGTGGGAGATGATAGGTTGGCTGAAGTGATAATTTCTTTTGCCGATTTAAACGACTTTGGTGATGATTTTAAAAGGTTGAAAAGAGTGGAGCGTTGAGCGATGAATCGATTGCAGTGTAAAAGACTGTGGGTTTGAGATTCAGGAGCATTACAGGAGAGACAGAGAGGAGAGGAGACCAAACCGATTTTGTGAAGGATGACCTTGTTCGGGAATGAATTTGAAAGAAGGCGAAGAATTTTTACTTCCATATGTCTGGAAGGGATCCAATCGAAAAAAAGTGGAGATTCAGTTTGCTTGAGAAAAATTTTATAATATGAAGATGCTTTCCAGTATTGAATGAATTCGTCTTTTTTGTTAAGTTTGATATGACGTTTGATGTCTTGAAGGTCGACAATGCTGATGATAGGAGAGGAGGAGGATGAAGACGCTTTAACTGCAAGGCGGTCTGCTGATTCATTAATGGGGATGCCAGAATGGGAATTGCACCAAATGATAATAGTGGGCGATTTAATAGATAGTTTGATGAGCTGATTTTTTGTCTCACAAATCAGAGAGCCCTTTTTACCTTTGATTCCTTTTAATGCTTCAACAACTTCTTTGTTATCAGAGAAGATTATTGTTGGTTTATCTTTAAGGAGAAAATTGGCAAAATAAAAAATTGCAGCCGCTTCTGCTGTGAATATTGATGTAAGGGGAGGAAGACGAATTGAGCGAGTTATTGTGGAGTTAAAGTTACAAATGCCGAATCCCACACCATTGTTGCTCTTTGAACCATCAGTGGCCCAGAATTCGTAATCTAAATATTTTTCTTTAAGGGATCCATATAGAGCTTGAATCAGAAGAGGGTTTTTATTTTCTGAGTTGGGGAAGAAATCAGTAATACACTGGAGGAGGTGTGGAATTGAAGGGTGAAGAGGGATTTTAGGGGTAACCAAGTTGTGAGGGAGGTGAAATTGAGATTTGATTTGCTTGCAAGGGAGCGAGATTTGGGGATTAGTTAGAGATATATTAAGGAGGGGAACAGTTTGGGGTTGATAAGAGGATTTGAGGGTTAGAAAGATTTGGGCCCATTTAGTTCTAATGTTATATGGAGGAATTCCTGCGAGATGGTGGATGAGGTCGTTGGGCGTACATTTGAAAACCCCAAGAGCGAAGCTAATAGCAGAGTTTTCCATTGTTTCATATTTCTTAATGTTTAATTTACTATCTTTCAGTCTTATTGAGTTAGCATAATCCAGACGAGGGAGGAGAACTTGAGATGACTTGTAGGATATTCTTGGCTTTGAGACCAGTGATGTTGTTGCTGATAAATTTGATGACATTTAAGAATTTGTTGGCTTTAAGGCAACTATGTATTCTATGTTCAGTCCATCTAAAATTTGATTGAAAAACGAGGCCGAGAATTTTTTTGTGTGAAACCCAAGGGATAGTGACACCGTTGAGAGAAAAGTGATGAAGCATTTTTTTTTCTTTTTGGAGACAGGTCCATGAGAGAAGATTTATCCGAGGCAAAAGAGATTTTCCACTTGAGAGCCCAGACGTTTAATTTTTCAAGGGTAGAGTCAATGTGCCTAATGCATTCTTCTGGAGAGGAACCATGAATGACGATGTTAATATCGTCAGCGTATATAAAAGGGAGAGAGGACGAGTCAAAATCTTTAAGAAAGTCATGCATATAAATGTTGAAGAGAAAAGGGGAAATGATGGAACCTTGAAGGAGGCATGAAATATGGTTGGAATCAGTGATTGTCCCTCGCCATTTGATTTGTATGGGACGTTCGAAAAGAAAGTCTTGGATGAGAAAAAGAAGATTTTTTTCAAGACCAGCGGAGGACAATTTCTCCATGAGACCTTGTACCCAGACTCCATCATAAGCTCCCTTGATATCTAGGGAAAGCAAAAAAATCCATTTTTTTTTGGATCTGAAAAATTGAATGTGTTGGGAAATAGATTAATCAATTGCCGAGACAATCAATTGCCGATTTTCCAGGGATAAAGCCATACATGTTGTGAGGGAAAATTTTGTTTTCTTCGGCCCACCAAGAAAGGTAGGACAGGATCATTCTTTCAAATATTTTACTGATTACAGGGAGAAGGGCTATGGGACGGTAACTTGAGACAAATTTTGCTGGTTTATTAGGTTTTTTTTATTGGCACTATGATAGTTTTTTTCCAATCGTCGGGAAAGGTGGATGATTCAAGGCAGATGTTGCACATGTCCAGTAATTTAATCAGGGAAGGTTTCGGGAGGTTTTTGAATGCCTTAGCAGAAATGTTGTCAAAACCTGGAGCCGAGATTTTTTGAAGATAGATGGCTCTCTTAAGTTCTTGTATGTTAAAAAATTGTTGAATAGAGGCTTTTGAAGATGGAGAGGAGATCTCTAGTCTTTGAGACGAGTGAAGAGATTTTTGGATTAGAGTATTGCCAAGGATTTTCGCTTGAAGGTGGGGGTCAGTTATGTGGTTGTCCTTGTGTGAGATAATGTGGTTGCTTTCTTCCTTGTTGGGGAATAGGTAGTTATTTATGTTTTTGACTATGTTAAAAAGTTGTTTGGGGCATGTTGTGGATCTCATCCTAACGGCCCAAAAAGAGCGTTTGGCTTCTATAGTGGACTTCTTAAAGTTAGCCGCAGATCTTTTCGCTTCTATCCAATCTTTTGGGCATAGGGAATGACGGACAATTTTGTAAGCACGGTTCTTAAGATTTTTGGCCTTTGAACAAGATTTGTTCCACCAGGAGAGAAGGCTGTGAGTTTTACGAGCTGAAACTTGGGTCGAGGTCTGGGAGATGGCGTTTGCGATGCAGTTTTGAATGTTGGAAGCTGCAAGGTTGATCGAGGGCTTGGAATCGATGGCGAGAAGGTTAGTGGAGGGAAAAACTTTGTCAATAGCTGTAGTAAAATTGATCCAGTTGATGTAGCGTTTTATGATTTTTGAGTGGGAAGGACGGAGGTCATTGAAAGAGCAGTAGATGAGAAAATGATCACTTGAGCCTTTTTCAGTTGCTTTGTCCCAGGCTAGTTTGAAGTGGAGAGACGAAGAGGAAAAGATCAAATCCAGGATGCTTCCTGGGGATGACGAAGATTCTGTGGTGATGGTACCCGAGTTAAGAAGAGATAAAGGTTGAGCATCTATACATTTGGATAGGGAGTTGCCACTAGGTGAGGAGGTGAAATCTTCAAAATTTTTGCTTCTTGCGTTAAAATCTCCAACTATGAAGCAGGGGTGATTTACGATTGATTCAAGCAGGAGTAGATCTGATTCGGCAAAAGGGCCGGATGAGCGGTGAACATTCGTGATTTGGAATTTTTGACCATTGAAAAGTTTTTATACTCATTATTTCCATGGAACTGTTGCTACATATTTGAGGGAGTATCCAAGATGGGAGATCTTTTTTAACTAGTATAGCTAAACCGCCTCCGAAACCCGTTCTAGGTCTATTATATAAGATGTAATCCTTCAAGATGAGTCTTTGGCAGTGTTGGTTACTCCATGTCTCTTGGAGGCATATTATTGATGGATTTAGGTGCTTTGCAAGAAAATGAAATGAATTAAGATTTGAGGAAATGCTGCGGCAATTCCAAGAAAGTAAAAAGGACATGATTACGAAGAAAAAGACTTTGTTGAGTATTAAAGAGATCTTAGGTGAAGACCATCTCCGAGTCCTCAAGAATTGGAATCGGGCTTGTTGGGGAAAATAAGTTGTCATTGATAAGCTTGGATCCGTAAGGATTTTTGACGTCTTCAGTGAGGTATGAAGTCGGATGAAAGTTTTTTTTTGTTCTACTAGGTTGCGAAGATCTTTTATTTCAGAGGTCAATTTAGTGTTTAATGTGCGAAGGTTGTTGATTTCTTGAATAAAGTTTGGGGTTTGCAAGGATATATGAGGAGAGGAGAGGTTGGTGTTCACTGATGACAAGTTAGAGTGAACGAAGTTTGTGAGTTCGGTCAGAGCTTGTTTAATCTCCAGAATTTCGTTTCTCAAAGTTGTAAGTTCGTTCTGGACTGGGAGCGAAGGAAAGTCAGATTTTGAGCATGGGTTACGAGTATAACTTCTGGACAGATTAGAAGCTTCAGGTTGAGAATTAGGTCTGGATGTCTCGTTGATTCTGTTTTTTTCTTTTAGGTAAAGTTCACAGTTGGTGTCTGTAGCTGATTGGTCTGTACTGCTGCAGCGAAAACATTTAGCCTCAGAGGTGCAGGGAACTGATGGAAGATGGTTTTGACCACAAATTTTGCACCTGTGTGGGCTATTACAGGAGTTTTGGTAATGACCAAATCGTAGGCAGCGGAAGCAAGTTTTTGGAGAGTCAATATATTGAGAAGTTTTGTATATGATTCGGAATAGGGCTACTTCTTGTCGAGAGATATTGCCAAGTTCTTTAACAAGAATGATAGGGATAGGCAAGTCAGTGCCTTTTCTGCAAAATCTAACAAGTTGAGTGAAATTGATGCCTGAGGATTTTAGTTCGGCTGCAATGTCTGTTAGAATCGATTCCCTTGATAATATATTTGGATGTGATGGAGTCTTCTATTATACGGGAAGACACAGGGATATTGTCAATATTTTCGAGTAGTTCAAGATTTTTCACTGTTTCTATCGATTTTGTTTTTAACAGAATTTTGTTACGTCTTGTAACCGAGATATAGTCATGGGATTGAGTAATTTTATTGAAAATATCTCTTAGATTGGCGGGGTTGGAAGTTGGAACACTACCCGTACCTTGGTTTGACTGGATGATTATGACGTTTGACGATATCAATCCCAAGAGTGAGATCTTACGCGGTTCGTGGTTGGTTGGTAGTATTATGGAACCGTTTTCTAGTGGTTTTGATTAATTGGTTGGATTTATGTCGCATTACAGCTGCACATTGGGCTATTGGGACTGTTCTAGGTGTATCTCAACGGAAAGACCCGGGAACTGCCACGTATTTCTGAACTATGGTCAGATGATAGATGTGGAGTGGTTTTGGTTAATTAACGTCGCACTAGAGCTGCACAGTGGGCTATTGGGGACGGTTTGGGGCCTATCTCGAAGGAAAAAAAACCGAGAACGATGCCTCGTATTTTTGAACCATGGTCAGATGACGAGGATGTGCAGTGGCAGTTCTGCTGAATAAAAATATTTATTTATAATTTACAAGTGAAAAAAATACATTGCACATTAGATAGTAAAATATAGTTTTTTATAAATATATAATGCAATTATAGTTTTTTATAAATATCTATAAAAAAAAATTTGGTATTTATCGTCTATATATTTAGATATTAATAAACTAAGGAATGTCTTCTGCCAGACAGTTTTGTATGGTTACCCCAGTCAATTTTTTTTTCAGTTTTCCTGGGTCTTTCCTTTGGTTTTATAGGCCTCCGTGGCCTAGCGGTTAAAGGCGTCAGCTGGGAATACGAACTTTCCTGGTTCGAACCTTAGCGATGGACTTGACAAAGAAAAGTAAAAAGTAGTGATCTTGTGATCGGAGGGTTGCCAGCTTTGATACAAAATACTAGAAAAGTCGTCCAGAACATCCGCAAAAATTAACGGCGTGTATACGGGACTGGTGCACGATAAATCTGATCGGGATCCAAAGTCCCGACGTCTATTGAAGGCGTTGGGTGCCAGTTCAGGTGTTTCCTCGTCATCTGACCATGGTTTTAAAATAACGAGGTGCATGTATGAATGTGTGTGTGAATGTTTATGTGTTCCCGGGTCTTTCCTTCGAGATAGACCCCGAACTGTCGCCAATAGCCCACTGTGCAGCTCTAGTGCGACGTTATTAACAAACCCAACCAACCTTACCATTCGAACATTACGGAGCGGGCTGTTACAGGTATTTGGTTGGTTTGGTTAGGTAACATCGCGCTAGAGCTATATTATGCGCTATTGGTGACGGTTCAGAGCCTCTGCTTCGTATTTTTGAACCATGGTCAGATGATCAGTTATTTCGATACAAAGAAGATAGTCAGAATGATGTTGCAGCATATTACATTATAGTTAGGCTTACCATAATTTATTTTAATAAAATTCGGAAAGTGTAATAATTCCTTACTAACTACAAGGGCGGATCCAGATATTATTGTTAGGGGGGGGTAATACAGTATATTGTTATCATGAACAAAAAAATTGACGACCTTCCCCCCCCCCCCCCTTTCCCCCCGCCATATCCAAGCTGCTTGATAATTTGAAGTTTTTCCGTTGCTGGAATTTAACATTGAAATTTAACATTTTTGAAATTAACTTTTTTCTTTTGAAATTAAATTTAACTTTTTTCTGGAAAACTGTCCATTAAATTGTTGTAAATTACACCGGACATTGGTAATTACTCGGGGCAATGGAGTTGTAGTCCATTCAAAATTCTATAGAAAACTGCTTCAGCAAGTATATAATGACAATGCCCATGTCACAATGCAGAGAGCATTTATCAACCAATATGCTTGTCAAAGGGTCAGTAATTACAAACAGACGAGGACGATTGACGAAGCAATAGACTATACATTACTATTCCCAGAAAAGCCTTCCTTTATGGCCCTGGACACGTGTCTTGGCAATTTCGACGCATGGATGCCTTTCAAACGAAGTATTCTATTGAAACCCAGGACCATAGAATAGTGAAGCCAGAACACAGAAAGGAATTGATTACAGGTGCGCTTTAAAAAGTGGACATGTGACTAATGATATAGAAATCGTCTTCGAAAAGAAACAGTTGAAAAAGGTGTGCCAGCGATTTCATTGTCAAAGCTACGACAATTCATTGTCCTCCTATTCCTTTCAAAACGACCCCCGCCCTACCCCAAGAGCACGCTAAACACGTTTCGGAATATACAAGGGGTGAAACTGTCGCTTCCTTTTCAAGTCGGCTGTTTGTAGAAATTATCTATTCCTACGATGGGTATTTTAAATATTGATTTATTTTTTTAGAAAAAAAGAGGGGATAATTATAACACCAGCCCCTCCAAAATATTTCTTGAGGGGCTCTAGACCTCCAGGCCCCCTTAAACTTATGCTCGGGATTGATGAAAAAAATTATTAACTACTATAGGCCCAATAGCACTGATGGGGCCTCTTTCGCAAAAAAATAGATTAGAAGAATTAAAAATCTCGCATATACAGTTAAATATTCTTTTAAAAAACAAGAAATAACGTTTTTGGAAAAATTGCTGTAAAATTATGCAAATTTGCAGTAATAACAACGAATTTATAAAAAAAAACATAGGCAATGTTTCTACAATAAAAGTTGAGGCCCATAAGTTGAGGACTCTTGGCTCTAGACTAACGTACTTAATGATAAATCAGGCCCTGTTCAACCCAAACATCATAGTTTTAAATGAAATATTTTCAATGATTTGTCTTATGCTTTTAAATAGACTCTAGAATATCAATTCGAGCTTACATACATGTTAGATAAGTTATATAATTCTATAGCATATGCTTACATAATACTATAAAATTACAACTCCTCCCCCTTTAGCGCTGTGACACAGGGTCCTGCGTTTTGGATGGGGGTCTTGTACCAACAAGAAAAAAAGTTAATTTTCTTTTCATATCTAAACACGTTTTTAGTTCACTTATTTAGATTATACCATTTTGCTACATTTTTTATTTTAAATAATGATTAGAAAATGCCTTCTCACGCATTTCTATGCACTTAAACTCTGAGTTTAATTTTCGAGTGTCATTGTTTACCCCTCTCCTAAATAATAATAATCTTAAAATTTATTAAAAATATTATAAATCTTAAATCTATATTATTGATCCTTCGCACAGGGCCCTGCGTCTCACGTTTGACCCCTTTACAAAAGCAGGGCCCTGCCCCTGATGCGTCGTACATGATTTGGGAGCTTCTCAGAAATGTTAAGTGTAAGTGATGTTTGCATGGAATGGGGCCCTGTAAAGAGGAGTGCCCCGGGCCTGTTAAAGAAGGGGCACCTGTGTGATCATATCAATACATAAGGATAAAGGAGTGCAAACAGAAAATTCCATTGAAATGTTTAGTAAAATTAAAATATGTTTAAAAATAAAAAAACAATAATTTCTTTTCTTCATTTTAATTTTTGTAGTCGAGGGGGCCCCAAATGGACCCAAGACAAGGAGGCACAGGCGGCAACTGTCCATTTGCCGCCTGTGCCGTGATTGAAATCCGCCACTGCATCGAACGTAATCAAATTCAGTAGCTTGTGGCGTTCTAACCACAGTCCAAATCAAACCTCTGAGCCAACCAGGCGGCTCAGGACCCCAAGCGTCCTCTGAGCCAACCAGGCGGCTCAGGACCCCAAGCGTCCTCTGAGCCAACCAGGCGGCTCAGGACCCCAAGCGTCCTCTGAGCCAACCAGGCGGCTTAGGATCCCAAGCGTCCTCTGAGCCAACCAGGCGGCTCAGGACCCCAAGAGTCAGGCGGGCCAACCAGGCGCCTCAGCTCCCTTTCGATTCACGGCAGGCGGCGCTGGTGGCAACTCGTGGAAGCGCATGCGTAGCCTTGTACTGAAGAATATAAAAAGGCTAGCGAACACCAACAGCTATGCTTACGCTTGCTTGCTCTGCTTCCATCGCGGCTCTCACCATACAGTTGATCACCCAGTGGTGCCAGCCCACACCACCGAATGCGCTGGGCGCGTTGGTTTATGATTTGCATTATTTCTTAAGTAAAGAGTTAATTGTTTCAAATAAAAAGTTATTTCACCAAAAGATAAGTCTCGTCTCAATTATTCTTTATGGAGTCAGATAAGATATGGTCAAACCAGTGGTTCCCCTTGAACCGCTAAAGTGGTGACCAAGGACGTGAAAGCAACACCCGCCGTTCCGGACCTGGAAACTCCCACCGTTCCGGACCTGGAAACTCCCGCCGTTCCGGACCTGGAAACTCCCGCCGTTCCGGACTTGGAATCTGACGCCTTTCCTGGACTTTTTGCATATGTGGCCGAGCTGACCTCAAGTCGTTTTTACAGCACTGTACTAAGTGCGGATTGAAAGTGCCACGCTAGACGGTTTGGTGAGTGGGAAGTTACTGTTTGTTTTTTCTTGAGACTGTTATTTTGGACCCGGGCTGGATCTCGTAGCTCCTTTTTTCTGTTCGCGTGCCATTTCGTCGCGTTTGAATTTTTATTAACTTTTCGATTAACTTGTGTACTTTTTTATAAAGTGTTTACTTAACTGTGTTTTTTAAAATGTTGGAAGCAAACGTTTCGTAGGAAGCTGCGGTAACACCGCCCCCTCAAGGCATAGCCAGAGTCGCATTCCGACCGCCTCCGTTTTGGGAAAATAACCCCGAATTATGGTTCGGACAATTGGAATCACAGTTCCATCTTTCCGGGATTACTGCGGATGTAACCAAGTTCCACTCGGTGGTAGCTGCCTTAAACGCGAGCGTACTTTCTTGTGCGACGGACTTAATCCGTTCTCCACCTACCGAAAACCTATATGCAACTTTGAAGCAGCGCATACTTGACCAGTACGTGCAATCCGACTCCGCTCGTTTGAAAACCTTGCTGCAGGATTTAACCCTCGGGGACAAACGACCCTCCCAACTTTTGCTGGAAATGCGGAATCTTGCCGACGGAAAGGTATCGAACGAGGTGTTGAGATCTCTGTGGCTATAACGCCTACCTGTTTCTATGCAGCAGATCTTATCGGTTTCCAGCGAAACCTTAGATGGGTTGGCAAAAATTGCCGATAAGGTTAACGAGGTCTCGGGTTGCACACTGGGTGTTGCTGGAGTATCTAATACTCAAGAAAGTCGGGAAATGCAATCTCTTAAAGAGGACATTGCCTCGCTCAGAGCGGAGGTCGGACGTTTGACCCTTAACCCCAGGTATCGCTCTAGGAGCCATAACCGTAGCAAGACCCCTTCGGGCAATAAGAATACTTCTACCGGCAGGTCCGATACAATAGAATTATGCTGGTATCATAAGAAGGTTGGCAATAAAGCCCTTGACTGCCGCAAACCCTGCCAGTTTTTGGAAAACCATTAAGCTCGTCTGTCTCTGCGGCGGCAGATAATAAATTGAGCTTTAGTCGCTTATTTGTAATCGATAAAAACACGAATTATCGGTTTTTGGTCGATTGCGGCGCGGCATGTAGTTGCATTCCAAAAAAACTGGTTAAAAAATGCGAATCGACAGAACTTGTCCTGTACGCAGCAAATGGTTCTATAATAAAAACCTTCGGTTCAAAAATATATGATCTAAATTTTGGTTTACGTAGACCATTCCGCTGGGAATTTTTGGTGGCCGATGTTTCTCATCCTATTTTGGGTGCCGATTTTTTGGAACATTTCGGATTACTGGTCGATGTTAAGAACCGCCAGCTTGTGGACGGATTAACATCACTTCGAACTAAAGGGACAATATTCTCCGGACCTTCCTTAGGTTTAACCTACGTGTCGAAAGAATCCCCTTATCATAAAATCCTTTCAAAATATTCTAAATTGTTTAGCCCAAACTCGAATCCCACTAAAAGGACTCATTCTCTCACTCATTGTATCGAAACACGGGGACCACCAGTATTTTCGAAAGCCAGACGACTATCGCCTGAAAAACTGAAGGTAGTCAAAGATGAGTTCGAGGACCTTATGCAGAAAGGTGTAATTAGACCTTCTAGCAGTCCTTATGCCAGTCCCATACACCTGGTGCCCAAGAAAAATGCACAGTGGCGCATCTGCTGCGATTTTAGACGTTTAAATCACCAAAGTATCGCAGACCGTTATCCACTTCCTCATATTCAGGATTTTTCATTTGGGTTGGCAGGAAAAACTGTTTTTTCAAAGATCGACTTGGTAAAGGCGTATCACCAAATACCAGTCAAACCCAAGGACATACCTAAAACCGCCGTTATCACCCCTTTTGGCCTTTTTGAGTACGTAAAAATGTGTTTTGGATTACGTAATGCTGGTCAGACTTTCCAGAGATTTATGGACGAAGTCTTGCGGGGGTTAGAATGTTGTTACGTGTATTTGGATGATGTTCTTGTCGCCTCGGACAACACTCAAGCGCACCAAAAAGACCTAGAAACTGTTTTCGAGCGTCTTGCGGTATACGGTGTCGAGGTCAACCTCCCTAAATGCGAATTCGGGAAATCCGAAATCGAGTTTTTGGGTTTTCAAGTTTCATGCAAAGGGATATCCCCCCTTCCCAGTAAAGTTAAAACTCTGCAGGACTACCAAATTCCTAAAACTGTCGACGAACTTCGTCGGTTTTTGGCAATGCTAAATTTTTACCATAAGTTCCTTAAGAACGCTGCTGGTACACAGGCATGCCTTTATAAACTAACAAAAGGGAAAAAGAAAAAAGACAAAACTCCCATAGTTTGGTCCGAAACAACAAAAAAAGCGTTTATGGATTGCAAACAAATATTGGCTGATGCTGCTCTTTTAGCGCATCCTATTCCTCACGCTGAACTGTCTTTAGTGACTGATGCGTCGGAATCGTCCATTGGTGCTGCTTTGCATCAGTCTTCGAACAATACCATAGAACCTTTAGGTTTCTTTTCCCGAAAATTGACACCCGCCGAACGAAACTATAGTACTTATGATCGCGAATTACTTGCTATCTACTCTGCCATTCGGTACTTTCGACATATGTTGGAAGGGCGCGAATTTGCGGTTTTCACTGATCACAAACCTTTAATTTATGCCTTCCAACAAAAGTCGGACAAAACTTCCCCGAGGCAGCAAAGGCATTTAGAGTTCATAAGTCAGTTCACTTCCGATCTCAGACATATTTCTGGGAGCGACAATTCTGTAGCCGATGCTTTTTCTCGGATAGCTGCAATTCAGGTTCCGGGACCGTTAGATTATGACGAAATATCATGCGCGCAGGATTCGGATGAGGAGTTGCGGACCCTGCTCGATTCCGATACCGGTCTCGAGTTGAAACCCTTAACTTTTCCCTCATCAAACAAAGTGATTTACTGTGACACCAAGAATGGAGTGCTAAGACCTTATGTACCCAAGGATTTCAGACGCAGAGTATTCGACGTCTGTCACGGACTCTCGCACCCTGGGGAAAAAGCTACTGTCGATCTTGTTCGAAAACGTTTCGTATGGAAGAATTTGGCTAAAGACTGCAAGAGTTTTTGCAAAACTTGCATACCATGTCAGAAGTCTAAAGTACATCGTCATACAAAAACGATGCTGCAACAATTTCCTAGACCTGACTCCAGATTTAGCCACATCCACATCGACATAGTTGGCCCTTTGCCACCCTCCCAGGAATACCGATATGTCCTTACGTGTATCGACAGGTACACCAAATGGCCCGAGGCGATCCCGCTCAAGAGCCAAACCGCAGAGTTGGTGGCGCAAGCTCTTTTTGCCGGCTGGATCGCCCGCTTTGGTGTACCTGAAGTGATCACGACGGACAGAGGATCTAACTTTGAAAGTAATCTGTTTTCCTCTCTTTCGAAGCTCCTTGGCACTCATAGGATTAGGACCACCGCCTATCATCCGAGCGGAAATGGGATGGTGGAACGGATGCATCGTCAACTCAAAGCGGCCATCAAATGCCACCAGACAGAGATGGTGCGAGGTCCTTCCAATAGTTCTTCTGGGCATCCGCTGCAGTTTAAAGGAGGACATCCAGGGCACTGTAGCTGAAATGGTATACGGCACCACCTTGAGGTTGCCGGGTGAGTTTCTGCGGAATTCCTCTTCAGCGCCTGAGCCACCTTTACAAGCAGACCTCGTCAAAGATCTACGATCGCACTTGCGACGGTTGCGACCGGCAGACGTGACGCACCACTCTTCGCAACAGGTTTTTGTGCACACGGATCTTCAGAGGACATCACACGTCTTCGTTAGGACCGATGCTGTGCGCAAACCTTTGGAACAACCCTACAAGGGCCCATTCAAGGTCCTATCCAGGGCAGGGAAGTTTTTCACGCTGGAAGTCAACGGTCGGACGGATACCGTGTCTATCGACCGTCTCAAGCCTGCGTTCCTTTTCCATGTTCCCGACGATCTTGCTGGTCACGTAGATCCTCCACCTGCTGCCCCGACCATTCCGGAGGCCAGTCGGACAACCAGATCTGGCCGAAAGGTTCGATTTGTTGAGCGGTACTGCCCATGAAATTTATATCGTCCTTTGGACTAGGGGGGACCCCTGTGGCGATCTAACCACAGTCCAAATCAAACCTCTGAGCCAACCAGGCGGCTCAGGACCCCAAGCGTCCTCTGAGCCAACCAGGCGGCTCAGGACCCCAAGCGTCCTCTGAGCCAACCAGGCGGCTCAGGACCCCAAGCGTCCTCTGAGCCAACCAGGCGGCTCAGGACCCCAAGCGTCCTCTGAGCTAACCAGGCGGCTCAGGACCCCAAGCGTCCTCTGAGCCAACCAGGCGGCTCAGGACCCCAAGCGTCCTCTGAGCCAACCAGGCGGCTCAGGACCCCAAGCGTCCTCTGAGCCAACCAGGCGGCTCAGGACCCCAAGAGTCAGGCGGGCCAACCAGGCGCCTCAGCTCCCTTTCGATTCACGGCAGGCGGCGCTGGTGGCAACTCGTGGAAGCGCATGCGTAGCCTTGTACTGAAGAATATAAAAAGGCTAGCGAACACCAACAGCTATGCTTACTGCACACATACTGCAAGCTACAATAAAGGACGTCGTGAGGTTAAGACGTGCTCTCTCGAACTCATGAATCTATGATGTTCTATTTTCCGGTTATCAGTAAGCCACTTCATGATGATCACCAACTGATCTTTGCAATAAGCATGCTCGGCCAGAGAATGCATCGGACCCTCAGCTTGCTGAGGACATGCTTGGAGTATGTTGCAAGCTTTCCAGGATGTACGTCTACTCTGACTGCTTCGACATGAATAATATCATGAAAGACGCGGATGCTGTAAGCCTAGCAAAGTATGCTAGCTTCCTTGGCACCCCTGTCCTCAGCTATGACTTTCCGCCACAGCCTGTCACCTCCAAGGCAGAGGCCCAGGATGAACTTCCCAATAAGAAGAGGAAGCAGCGGGAAGCTATATCCATCCCTACCGAGGTACCTGCCTCCGATCCTACCCAGCCGCCAGTACCTGAAATCGATCAGATGGAAATCGAAGAGATGCTGGCTGCCCATGATGAACTCACTATTGATCTGACTGGGTCAGATACCAATGGATTTAGTGTCGCCCCGGTTGGCTATAATGGGGTTCAGAGTTTCCCTACGCCAACCGCGGAAGTCACTGGTCCATTGGTTATTCCACCCGATTCTGCTTCCACCCTACCCATTCTTCTCAGAGCTACTGAGAATTTTGACAAAACGCTGCTTGAGCTAAGCAGTAATTTCCCGAATGCATTTAATAGTAAGAGTGCCGGGGAATACATCAAAATCTCACCCTCTGACGAGACTACCAAATTTTCCATGATGGCTTATCTCAAGGAAAAGAACCAAGAGTTCTACCTCGAGAGCTGCCCGCCCTTCAAGGTAGTCATAAAGGGTCTACCTGCCGAGACGGATGTCAGCCGCCTGAAGGACGAACTTAGCTCCCTTGGATTTACCCCTCTGCGAACTGTCCCACTCTCCCGTCGAGGCACCAACAAACCACGACCAATGTTTCTGGTGGAGCTGCCTCACCAAAAGGGATCGAACAAAATCCTCTCCCTGACCACCCTTCTCCTGCTCGATGTAAAAGTCGAACCCTTCCGAAATCGTGATAGGGTCGTCCAATGCTATCAGTGCAACTGGTTTCGACACACCAGTGCACTATGCTTCATGAAGGAGCGCTGTCTGAAGTGTGAAGGATGTCATGCAACCAGAGACTGCGCCCTTCCCAGAGCCGCCATTCCATTCTGCATTAACTGCCGCCAGACTGGCCACGTCGCCTGTAGCAGAAGATGCCCAGCCTTCCCGAAGCCCCCGGTCAAGTGGTCCCAGGTTAAGAAAAGATCAAGCCGATCTTCCACCAAAAGACTGCCGGCCAAACATCATCGAACGAGCCAATACAACTCCCAGCCCACTCCTAGCAGAAGCCTAACAACTTCCCTGATTCCACGCCCGAACCTTCTAAAGACTCTTGCAACTTCCCGGCAGTTCCAGGACGCTGCCCCTATGCTTGAGCTGTTTAAAGAACTAGCTCCTATTTTCTCCGGAGATGGCGGAATCAAAAGACTGATTCTCCGTCTTCGCGAGCAAAAAGATCCACTTGCCAAGCTGCAAGTTTTCTTTGACTTTTTCGCCAGCAAAGTCACCGATGCTGTGGCTCCTCCCCCTGGCCAACCAGAAGCTGGCTCAGCCTAGGCTCCGCCCCTTCACCGCTCCCGCGCCTTCCTCGTCCGGACGGTATGCTGAGAACTTCTTTATCCCAGGGAACATCCAGTTAACCTCGGGTGTTTCAAATGCAATATTGCACTCATGATGGAGGTTAGGGGGCCTTCGGCCCCAGGTACTCCAGAACATCTCGAAATCTATAACAGCTATGCTTACTCTTGCTTGCTCTGCTCCCATCGCGGCTCTCACCATACAGTTGATCACCCAGTGGTGCCAGCCCACACCACCGAATGCGCTGGGCGCGTTGGTTTATGATTTGCATTATTTCTTAAGTAAAGAGTTAATTGTTTCAAATAAAAAGTTATTTCACCAAAAGATAAGTCTCGTCTCAATTATTCTTTATGGAGTCAGATAAGATATGGTCAAACCAGTGGTTCCCCTTGAACCGCTAAAAGCTAGATGCAGTTTGGTGCATCAGATGCAGTTTTGTCAGATGCAGTTTGGTGCATCAGATGCAGTTTTGTCAGATGCAGTTTGGTGCAGTAGATCTAGGAAAGGTAGACCTCGCGACCAAAATAAAACATATACGTCGTTTTGAATGACTTCAAGGAACAATTTGAAGAAAATCTAACAACGCGTTTAGTCGTAACTGTATGACAAACAAATTTACAGACAAACGAAATGCTGAAAGGTCGAGTTAAAACAGAGCCCTAAATAACAATCGGTCAATAATTTATTGTGTTTTAAGGGAGGAGAGAGATGTTTAGAAAAATACAGATTTTTTAATCTACTGGCAAAAAAAATCAAAGGCAAGCCATCGTTTTCGTAGGTTAGAATTTAAACCACTTCCCCTGTTGTCACGCTCCGCTGTAAACGCGAACACTAGTATATTGATTTAGGAATGAATTCTTTCATGAAATATTTTGTTTAATGAAACACGTGCAATTAAATTGATCAAATAAAAAAAAAACTTTTTGGACTGATAGGATCTCAAAACATGTAGCATCAATGAAAACGCAAGTATGATTATTATTAAACTAGTACTTATTTTTAATTTAATATACTACAAAGCAGTACAAATTTAAAATGTATTGGAAAGTTTTAAAGAGCGTTAAGCAATGCATATATATCACGATTCGCAAAAAAAAAAAAACCTCCATGTTTGAACTAAAAAAATGCTTCCTAAATTTGCCGTCTGTACTCTGAAATAACTAGTCGTGAAATAGAGCTGTTCTACCTCTTCATTCTCTTTGTCGATATAGTCCCCTACGACTCTCCGGACCTTAGAGCTCTGGACAATGCATTCGTAGTGTAGGGTCCATTCCAAAACCTGTAGGACCTGCCTCCACAAGCATAGAACGAAAATGCCCTTGTGACAATGAGGAGAGCATCTATCAGCCAAAACGGCTGTCCAAGGGTCAGTTAATTACAAACAGGTGAGGACGACAGGACCATGAGGACGAAGCGAAGTAGACTATACATTACAATTCCCAAAAAAGCCTTTCTTTGTGGCCCTTGACATGTGCTTGCTACAATTTCAACGCGCCTTTTCCGACAAAGTATTCTATTGGCAGCACAAGTTGACAGTTTCTTTGTAAAAGTGGATATTTGACTAATGATACACACAAATCGTCTTCCAAAGAAAACTGTTGAAATAGGTTTGTAAGCGATTCCATTGTCAAACCTACGACAACTCATTGTCCTCCTGTTCCTTTCAAAAAGACCCCCCCCCCCCCCAAACCCTCCAAGAGCAGTTTAAACACGTTTACGAATAAACAAGGGGTGACCTTGAATCCCTCCTACTCAAATCAAAGTTTCCTTTAAATTTTTACGAAATGATAGCATGCGGAAAAAATAGAAAACACTTACTTATTTTTTGAAAATTAAAGCGATCTTCTTTTTTTTTAAAGATGTGAATCGGTCAATTTTAAAATTAACTTAAATAACGAAACAACAACAGGACCATAATGGTCCTGAACCAAAAGAAAAACAGTAAATTTATCACGAAAACCATTTCCGTTTGGAGATATATTCTCTTAAGTTATCGTTTCACCCACCCATCCCAGCATTTCACGCACGAGCCAATCAGCATATCGAATCTCAAGTGCAGCTAAAACAAGAAAATTCATTTTGGCTGTACCTTCTCACAAATGCAGTCCATTAGCACGGGGAGGAATCTCCATACTACGTAGAGGTTGCCATGGCAACGATGCAGCCGATTTCGAACTTCGCTTTTTGGGTGCAGTTCTGATTGAATGGCGTTTTCCCCCCTCCAGAATTGTGCATTACGGTAACAGGCATGCTATTTATCGGAGATTTTGTTTATTACCGTAGAAATTTCATTTTCAATTTTAATCTTCATTTACGAAAATTAGTAAAACATCTTATTTTAGTATACACTAATGAATTTAGGTGCAGCCCGGCTGTACTTGCTGTCGTGGACGATCCACCACTGGCGTTTTTTAGGGATAACTTGTCGCTATTGACAAGAACAATAGAAAGTAGTATATGGCACAAAAAAAATCTTGACCTGAAGGGGGGGGGGGGGGGGGGGGGTCCGGACCTCCTAGACCCCCCCCCCCCTTGGCTACGTGCTTGAGACGTGAACTGGAAATAAAAACTGTCTGGACGAAATCCGATCGTATCGTGACCCAAATTTTAGTACAGAAATGATTATCTAATATTTAAAACTGAAACCTGTCGCATATGGTACACACTATTTTGTTCGAAAACATTACAAATTGTGTGATCATTTTTACGTTTGTACGATGTTCTGTTATAATATTTTAACTATTTATAATGTATCGTATTTACTCATTACGCTTAAACATATTGCACACTAAAAACATAATTTTATTTCTTCTGTAACAAAAATCATAAAATTCTATTAAAACGCATTAATTAAGGACAATAGTATTATTTTACAAGTATTTATTATAATATATATAAACAGTTCCATAATATAATAACATATATTCACGAAGTATTCCAATTTTTTTAATAAGTACATAATTATTTTAATCAAAAATTAATTTCCGTAACTACTAATTTTCATTTAAGTAATTTTGAAAATTATTTTTCTTTAATGTTGATCCAGATATAATATAAATGTCATTTTTTTTTCAAAATTTACTTAGTATTTCTATTATTTGTAATAAGTTTTTTTTTTAAATATTTCTTTTATTGTACATAGCTAAATATTAAATTTATTAACTATGTTATTTCTTCCAGTTTAAAATGTATTTCTTCTCAATGCATAAAAAGAGGCATTTTACGTCACAAAATAAAATATGTATATTTTTCAAACTTAGATCATCGGCAACGCCGAGCTACATGACCAAGTTGAAAAATGATTACACCAAGTTAAATTTATTTAATATGTTGAATGCTGGTTTATATTGTTTTGTTATATACAAGAGTAACGTATTTATAATGACGGATGTTTATTTTATCGTCTGCAGATTAAATCATCTAAAAATAAACAGAATAATGAAAACTACAAAAAATAGCTTTTAGCTTGAAATCTCGATGGAAGTCTCTTGGAAACGATCCCAACAAGTCGGAGATCTGTTGGAAATGATCTCACCTACTCATTGTATCGTGGGATCTATCCCAACCGAGAGATCGTTTTGATCATGCGCACTGAAAGAAAGTGACGAAATTTCCGGTCGTCATCAAACACTTGGCCTATCAGGAAAAGTCTTTTATTGAGATTGGGATAAGAAAAGCGCGCGAAAAGATTTCACCTTCGAAGTCACTTTGGAATCTCAACTCTTTCTGTCGGCATATCAAAGGAAATATCACGTGACCTTTCGATTCCAAAGGAAAGTCATGACATCTCGAGATCCCACCGAGATCATGCTAGGGCCCCAGATGTGCAAAAAGATATGTTTCAAAATAACGACTCCATTCGAAGGTCTTTGAAGACTGCAATGATGCAATGAAATGAAGAATAAAAAGGAAAATCAAGTGGCTTTAAATTAATTCGTCTGTAATTTTTTTTCTATGATGGAATATTTTAAAGTTGTTTACTTCTGCAGAAATAGGTATATCACATAAATAAAAGAATGAATGTATTAATGGGCGCATGGTTGCATTTTGTCGCAGCAACAAAATGAGAATAACGAATGCGCTCTGAATCGTTTGATTTAAACATTTTATTAGGTATCAATAAAAAAAATTTAAATTATTTAAGACAATGAACATAAAAAAAAAGCACTTTGATAGTCGAATAGTGAACTGCAATGCTAATACGCTTCTTGGAAAAATGGCGGTTTCCTATTTGTATACATATATATATAGAAATATTCGATTGCAGTTACTAGAGGTGGTTGAACCATTATTTGGTGATATCTGCGCTTTTACCGTTCAAAATTTTTTGGTTCAACCTAGGTTGCACCATGATATGGTGCAACGTTGAACTGAAATTTTTTACAGTGTAATAGTTTTCAAAGGGACTGGTGGAACCATGTTAATAACCACTTGTCTTGCAAGGTTCAATTGCTGTAGTGGTTCGATGCTGGAAGTAGAATCAGTGGGGGCTGTGGAAGTGAGGGGAGCAGCAGTGGAAAGAGTGTTTTGTTCCCGTAAGGAAGCTTTGAAAAATAATTAATTTTGTTTTTCTGTGTGAAATTCTAAAAAAAAAAAATCGAATTTTTAGACTGCTTAGTCGGGTGGATGGGGACAGGGCCTATTTTAACATAGAGTTGGTGGGGATTTTTCCCTACCAGTGTGTAGAAATGCCCCACCAGTCATGCAGATTTGCCCCACCGGAATTTTGTTTTGTTTAATAAATTTTCCGCAGTAAAAACATAAACTTGAATCTGTGCATAGGAAAGAATGACGTTAGACAGAGACAGATCCCCATTCCTGTGAAAAGGCCCGATTTCGATACTCAATCTCCTAACGAGGGAAAAAAGCTTTCACACCCTTCCCCTGCCCCTCCCCCGTCTAGCTATTTCCCATCCACAAAAATCCTTTTGTTCAGAACTGAGTGGTCGAGCAGTTGACAATATATTTCGGACTGCCTACTGTTCAAAATTAATGTATTGCACTCTTCCTTATCTACGCAGGATCTCTTAAGTGGGCACCAGCTGTTTTTTTTATAGTCGGGAAAACTCTTGGCATGTATTTGTTTGAAGTGATTATGGCAGAAATATATGGCCTAGAGGTATGGGGGTTGACATAAGGGGTGGAAAAGTGTTTCAACGGATCCTTTTGGTATGGTTCCAGTACAAAAAACACCTGTTCAGAAACTAGACGTTCCAGTATCATTCTTTAGGCCGATTTTTCACTTCAATTTTAAAAGATATTTTTACCTGCATTCAACAGCTACAAAAAAAGTAAGTAAATTACATTTATTTTTTATGTAGATTTATTTTACGGTGTGTAGTTTAACTAAATGTTATTTGTATAGTTAAAAGATTTATAATTTTTACTTTTGGGGGAAAATATATTTCCCGATGTTAATAACATTTTGAAGGGATCATTATTTACAATGTTAATACATATAAATAGAGGCCTAAATTTTTAAAAATTATTGGAGAGGGGTAGCTCTAATTTTTAATAAAATGCATAAACTATATGAAAGTATAGCCAGTCTTTCAAAAGATTATACAAGATTATGCTTATAAATATGTTTTAGTTTCTTTTTTAAATTTTGATTGGTAGTTTTATATGAACAAAATATATCATGGATGTATGTATGCTAAGGTAACCAAAATTGGCATATTTAAGTTATTTGTACTAAATGTCTAGAGTGAAACGACAGCAAGAATAAGGTTAAAATAATTTAATTGAAAAATTTCTTTTTTTTTTTTCGTTACTTACGTACGACCGAAAAGAGATAAAATATGTTTTATTATAATTGTTACGAAAATGTTTCATTTTTAGATATTCTCAATATATTGATACCAATATAAATTAATCAAAAAGTAAAAAAAAATTGGATATATTATTTTTTAACAATGTATGTAATATGCCAGATTAATACCAACTATCAATACTTATATATAAGAATGGAGTGTCTGTCAGTGAAACCGAACAAAACCCCTCATTTTGAGTTTTCTTCACGAATTAGGATACACTGATTCCGAAAATCACATTAAATTGTCTGTCTGTCTGTCTGTTTGTCCGGATTTAACTCAAAAACTAGTGGACGCATTTTTATGAAACTTGCACCATTTGAACAAACTTTTCTTAGTTTAAAATCTGCACTTTGTTTCATGTGGATATCTGCAACCATTCAAAAGTTATAGAACTTTTTCCATTTTCTCTAACATTAATCCTATGGGAAATTTACATCTCGATCTTCCCCTTATAACATTATTGTTAAAAATTACCTTGTCGACCAAAAATATTTTTCGACAATACTGGGATAAACGATTTATTTTGATTGGCTGATGAGTAAATGTCGCCAAATGAATTAAAAATTTCCCCAAACGAATTAAAAATGTCGCTAAATATTGAAAAATGAATTTAAAATGTCACCAAATGTTTCCAAATGCATTTAAAAATGTCGCCAAATAATGCCAAATGAATTTAAAATGTCGCCAAATGTTGCCAAATAAATTTTTAAATGTCGCCAAATGAATTAAAAATGTCGCAAAATTAATTAAAAATGTCGCCAAATATTGCCAAATCAATTAAAAATGTCGCCAAATGAATTAAAAATTTCTCCAAATCAATAAAAATGTTGCCAAATGAGCTAAAATAGAGGTCTTATATTTAAAAATATCATCACAATGGCGAAATTAGTGTCCAAATAACAAAATTAACGTCGTTAACAAAAACCTCGCCAACCGAAGGAGGAAGATAAACCAGCTCTTTCGACTGACGCCATGTGTATTCATGTTCTGAACAACTTAACTTTATGACAATAGTGCTTTTTGTTACGGAGTGGAAAATTTCTATGGTGTTGAAATGGGCCACCCTAAAAGTTTAATTTAAGGTTTTCTATATTTATACCTCCATGTAGCTTATTTTTAAATTTTTACCTCAAAAACATATTATTGGAATTCAAAAAGGAATATTTGATAATTAATTTTTATAAGAAATATTGTCTGTAAATATTGACCCATATGACGAATATATAGACTCCGGTCACCAATTGGCACACACACACAAAAAAAAAACTTCACCAAATACGATAAATTATTTCGATTTGGAACAATGCAATATGTTTTCTTTGATTTATTATTGCGTCGCCAATAATAAAACTAATGAATGTGAAATTTTTCTACAAGGGTTTATTGTTACTAATTAGTTAATTTTTATACAAAAAATATGCAATTTAAAAAAATTTTAGAAATTTTTTTTAACAAAGAGAAACATTTTACAAAAACATCAGTTTAAATAGTAGTCGCAATAGCATGTAAAGTCGTGAACATAAAAATAGATTAAAGTATCTAAAAAAATACTCAAAGTAATTCTGGGTAATATTCAAAGTAAATCTGGATTTTGATAAAGTTTATTTTTCACAGTGCACAGAAAGTGATATGCGATGGCTACGCTCACAAGACAAAATCGCGCAGCTCTTACTGTGCAAAGTGACCACGAGCAACGCCGGGCCATATTGCTAGTCTAGTATATAATTAAGATTTCTGTGCTTTACACTATAAAAATGGCTCTTATCAATACTTATATATAAGAATGGAGTGTCTGTCTGTGGAATCGAACAAAACCCCTCCTCTTCACGAATTAGGATATGCTGATTCAGAAAATCACATTAGAATTTTTTTTGTCTGTCTGTCTGTTTGTCCGGATTTAACTCAAAAACGACTGAACGGATATTTATGAAACTTACGCCATTTTAACAATATTTCCTCCACTTAAAATCTGCATTTTGTTTCATGTCAATACCTATATTTGTTCAAAAGTTATAGAACTTTTTCCATTTTCCTATACGTTATTTCTATTTGAAATTTAACTGTAGATCTATCTTCCCTTCATAACATGATTTTTAAAAATCACCTTGGCTACCAAATATATTTTTCGACGATACGGATAAACGATGCATTTTGATTGGCTGATGAGTGAATATCGCCAAATGTTGCTAAATGAATTTAAATTATCGCCAAATGAATGAAAATGTCGCCAAGAAAAATTAAAATATCGCCAAAAAAATAAAATTTCGCCAAAAAAATAAAAAATTTGCCAAATAAATAAAAGGTTGCCATACAATTAAAAATATCGCCAAGTGAATAAAAATGTTGCCAAATGAGCTAAAATATACCTTAATATTTAAAAATGGCGAAATTAGTGTCCAAATAATAAAATTAATGTCAATCTGAGAAATTAGTGGCAAAATTTTAAAATTAATGTCAACATGGACAAAATACAGTAAAACAATAGTAAAACTCTCGAGTTAGTGGGAAAATAGTAAAAATTATGTTTCAATTATCAACATATAAGAAACAATAATAAGAAAATTTTATTGCTTATTTTACGAATACTTTATGAGGTTCAACCAACAACCAATGAGTTTTAAGAACAAATCGTCAAATTACAACTTGATCATTACACAAAAAAATGTAAAATATCTATATGTAAAAAAGAGTGCCTGGAACTCTGTATTTTCAATTTGACGATTAGTCAAAAGTATACTTGGAAGTACAGAAGAATTCAAGACCGGATGCCAAAAGTCAACTCCAGAAGAATTGCATTAGTTTATCAACAAACGTAAGAATAGTAATGCTTTAACAAAAGAGGTAAATTTCCAATAGGAATAAGATATATATATATATATACATATATATATATATATATATATATATATATCAAAAATACATATACAAATATATATATATATCAAAAATACATATACAAATATACAATATATATATATATATATCAAAAATACATATACAAATATACAATATATATATATATATATCAAAAATACATATACAAATATACAATATATATATATATATATCAAAAATACATATACAAATATACAATATATATATATCTCTATGTCTCAAAAACTACTCAAGTTAATTAAATAAATCTAGATTTTGATAAAGTATTTTTTTCACAGTGCACAGATAATATGCGACTGGCTATGGTAACAAATAAAAACATCGCGCAGCTCTTATTTCGCAAATTAACCACGAGCAACGCCGGGCCATATTGCTAGTCTTACATAAAAAGCCATTCGGTAACACATTCAAATTCTGGGACAGTAAGTCTTAGTCTCGCCACCAAATCTTTCATTTAATATTTATTTCGTAGGTGTTCAAAGGCGTAAAGTTTTCAAAATTGTTTGGGGGGGGGGGGGGGGAACCCGAGCCCGTGGGCCCAATACAAGCTTACGTTTATGCGTAGGTTATATGAAATAAATGAGTAACTTTAATAAAAATTGGTAGAAACGAAAAAGTGTCTAAAAGTTTGATTTAAAAAAAAATACTTTAAACCGATGCATAAAAATAGTCAAAACTTTTGTAAATGCCATTTAATACTAGTTTTTTTTTATTCAACTACTTATCTTAGATTTATATTTTATATGTGCATGCTTCGGTGGAAACGGCAATGCTTCCAATACTTTTCTTTTTAATAATACTATTAAAAATCTCAAATAAGTCTGATTCACAATAAACTTCTATTTCCCCACCAGAATAATTCATTTGTTTTAGTCTTGAAAAAGAATTATTTAATATTTTCAAAAAATGTGGGCTTTAAGGGAAGGGGAGTTTGAAAAAGAAGTTCCATTCATGTTATTTTAAATCTTGGTCGCACCACATTCCATGTAAGTGGAAAGGGTAATTTCCTGCTACAACATGTTGATGTCAGATCATAGGCAGTAAGATAATCTCGAAACAATTAAGGCTGTTCGTAACACGCCACCTACATTTCGAATTCTCAATGTTAAAGTATAGGACATTCCTATTTTTCTTTTCTCTCAAAGAGTTTTAAAAATATTTAAGTTATTTTTTTAACATATAAAAGTTTGAAATGTTTTCTGTGCAATGGCGTTTTTAGATTTTTGATAATTTGATTGGAAGTATTTTTAATTTATTTTACAAAAATCCTTTTCCTCGAATGTTTATATTTAGACGCTAATAAATACCTTTTAAATTATCACAATGAAAAATAAAAAAACCCGAAGCATAGATCTTTTAATACTCTTTCCGTTGGTACCACTTTTGCATTTTTAAAAGTTATAGAAATGTAATTATTAGAAAAATTGGAGGAAACAAAAGCATTTAAAAAAACGATTGTCCGTCCCCTAATGTAGGAATACATCGTAGTTCAAGGCTCCTCCCTTCGACAGCTTGATTGATGATTCCCAATGAATGGACTTCGGACCTCAGTGGGGGGGGGGGGACGTCTTCAGGGGGCTCTTTCTTTTGTGACTTGTGGGGAATTTCATTGTGTGCAGTCGAAAAACGGTGAAAAGCCCTGGGATAGTAGATAAGGAAATCGGCGTGTTCACCTTGGTTTAATTTTACATTCCAAATTGGGACAAGAGAAAAGTTTTCGCTAGCGTCAGTGTTTTTGAATATAAATGGCATTCATGAAATATTTCGTTTTCAGGTTTCGCGTGCGGCTATTTCTTTTAAAAAGTTCATATTTAATTTGTATTTTTTTTTAACTTTTATGTCAATTTTTATAAGTAACATTTTGATTCAAATTAATAAATTTGTTTTAAACATAGGAAAGTTAGCAAATATATTAGTGATTACATTTGACTTGTTTTAAATAAAATATTGCCAAATAGAAATATAACATTTCTATACTCGAGGACAACCTAAATTGAACCTGAAGCGGAAGTTGTGATATGTATAAATATTCAATTGCTTTAGGTTCATCTTAGGTTGTCCCCGAGTATACTTAGTTCAGGTTTCGTTTTTCCAGATTTGTAAACAGTAAGATTATTATTTTGTTAATATAACACATATTTTGATTTTACCAAATTGTAAATTGTATACTGTAAGTTTATTTTAATACATATTTATTTTACACTATTGATTTCGAAGAAACGAGCTTGTATGCATAGCCGGCTTTTGAGTCTTCTGTGGATTTTAGAAATTAAACAAATATTTTTTTTAGTTTTCACAATTTTCAAATACTTTTTATTAACAACAAGTAATTATAATCGTAAAAATAACTAGTTAAATTTAGAATAGCTCATATTTGGGAAATTTAGTTTAACCATCGGAATCTGAATTCTAACTTCGAACTGTGTCATCAAAATCGGATTATTAGTTTCCAAGATATGATCAAATAAACACAGATACATCTGCCTTTCTGTAATTTTATTAGTTTATATAGGGGAGGCTGAATAACCTTCGACTACATCCCTTTTTTATTATGAGCCGCCAAAATTTTTCATCTTTTGAATTAAATAACACTTACTTGAAAAGCCCCTACTTTGAAACAGGTTTCAGTAAAACAAAGAGTATTATTAATTACGGTCAAACACAAATAATTTCATGGCTTTTGACATGAACTACAAAATTCCATAGAAGACCGCAAATAGTATGTCCAGTCGTACTTAGGATGGTTCTTTAGTAAATCTCTGACGTTATACAGAGTGTCTGTGTGTAAGTAAATTTGGCCATGGTAAATTTGGCTGGATTGTGCGAGGTCGTGTTCATATATTGCACGATCATACGTGACGAATATTGTACTTGAAGTGTTTTTTGAACTATTAACTGTATTTAAACAAAAAAATGTTTTAGTTTTACAGAGATAAATTAGTATGAATATATTTGTTCTCTTATAAAAATACAACTATGTCATTTATTCTATTTAGAAAATCCAGCTAAAAGATCAGCAAAAATTTTTTTAAATAAACTTGGCGAGATTAACTTAAAATTTAAAAAAAAAATCAAATTATTAATTATTAAAATTTTTACTCTGTATATTTAAAACAAACATATCATTAAAAAATTTACTTTATTACTAGTTAAAGAACCAAACATCTATACTTATATATAAGAATGGAGTGTCTGTCTGTGGAATCGAACAAAACCCCTTATTTTGAGTTTTCTTCAAGAAGTAGGATTCCCTGATTCAGAAAATCTCATAATTTTTTTTTTCTGTCTGGCTGTCTGTTTGTCCGGATTTAACTCAAAAACTACTGCACGAATTTTTATAAAACTTGCACCATTTGAACAATAGTTTCTCAGTATAAAATCTGCACTTTGTTTCATGTGGGTATCTGCAACCGTTCAAAAGTTATAGAACTTTTTCCATTCCAAAACTCCAGTCGCCAATTGGCACCCAAAACACTTTTCCGAATACGATAAATTATTTCCAATTGGAAGAATAGAATTTTTTTAAACTTTGATTGATGTGTTATTGCATTGTTAGTATTAAAAATAATGAATGTGAAGTTTAAGAAGTGCATTATTTTGTTACTGGAGTTAATTTATATTAAAAAAATATATACAACTTTTTAAATAATATAAGCTTTCAACTCCATTTGGCATTTTGGCATTCAAACAACATTGCCAAGTGTTTTATGTTCTTGTTCTGCAAAATGCATTATTTTTATCGACATCACATTACAGGCTAATAATACGAAAAGCGTTTTTAATTATTAATTTTTAGGGACTTTTATATTGCAAAATATATGTATTTACAAAAACCATCAGTTTATACGCGATAGCATGTAAAGTCGTGAATATAAAAATTAAAAAATAATACGTTAAATATTTCCATAACTACTCAAGGTAATTAAATAAATTTACAATATTCGACTGAAAAGTCGCATAGTACTTCACAAATTGACCCCGAGCAACGCCGGGCCAAATTGCTAGTATTATTATAAAAAGTTACTGAAATCAAAGTTTGTAAAACAAATGTCAGCAATTTGCAGTGGTGGCGCCAGGAATTGCCCGACGGGGGAGCTAGCATTCCCCGACAGGGGGGCTAATATCCTCTACGTAAATAGTGCTTATAAAATTATTTTATCGTAAAAAAAAATCGGATGTGACTGTATCGGAACACGTCCAGAATTATTGTAGGTGAAACGTCATTTTAGTAGATTATAAAGAAACAGGAAATGGCCGCCAACAGAAACCTCTCAAGCAAAAGGAAGACAAATTGTTTCGTCTGATGCAGAGTGCTTCACCACGCCCTATGCGTGATTTGCTTTAACTACATTTTACACGCATCGGCTCCTAATTTCCTATCGGACGAGAGAGAACTAATTTAAATAAATAGTAATATTTGTCTGGCAGTAAAGTGTCAGATAGGATCACTCTAAAAGCGTTGCGAAGTATTTCTGTCCAGATACGCCAAGTAGTTGATTTTAAAGACGTTTTACTTCAGAAATCTAGTATTAATCAATATCTTAAATTTGTTAGTGATAAAGTTTTATTGTTATTATTATTATGGGCTAAAATCAAGAAGTACTCAATCTCGCTATTTTACGTATTTTCATAAACTTAAAGCATTGTGGAAAGCAGATAATTGTTACAAAAACTGTACAAATCGTACCACAGTCAAACGATGCGCGTTAAAATTAACTTAATGGCACTGCAAAAAAAATTGTATAATCATTGCACGATTATTTTTTTAAAAAAGCTATATTGTGTAATAAAAAAACCTGCAGTATTTTGAAAATATTTTTTTTTGTTACTAAAATTTTAGTTATTTAAAAATTATAATTAAATTTATATTTAATTATAATTAATAAGTCTGTTAAATTATCCTCTGTAGTAATAATTATGCTTAGTAAAAAATACTAATAAAGTATAATATTTACATTTGGGAAATAAAATATATTAAAGTATGTATGACTTTTATAATGCAAAGTTTTTCAAAATTCTTACTGATATATACATATAAAGTTCATTTAATTAAGAATTAAACTTAATATAGTTAATTCAAATTTGGTTTGACTTTTTTTAGATTTTATCAAGAGAGAAAAACTAACAAAATATATAATTCACCCAAAATAAAACATTTTTTTGAAACCTTCTGCAGATAAAATACTCAAACCTTACATACCTAATTTCACAAACAAGATATTCAATTAATTATTTTTATTTTACTTAATACAATAACTTTAGTTGGTAGTTATAAAAATTAAATACAAAGTACAAAAAAGCACCACATTTGGTCGGAACTAGAAATTGGGACAGTTCATTGAAACGATTACCATTATACCAATGAGGGACGGTCATTGTAACAAGCAAGATTTTTTTATCCCATCACAAATACAACCTTACTGTTTTATTTTGTTTCCTCGTTATAAGAAAATAGAAAAGTTTACTTACTTCAATATGGTAGATATGCAAAATTAAAAAAAAGATGTGAAAAAAAAACTTTATAGTTAGACTCATAAAAATTTAACATACACGAAGATAAATTTTCGTTTACGCTATAATATGCAAAAAATGCACTGGAGGGATAATTTTTTGACACGGACAGAGGTCCACACCACCCAGAAAGTGAGGGGTGGACATCTTCAACATGTTTTGTTGGGGACGAGCCTAATTGCATTTCCCGCGCAATGGAATGAGTTGTGATCGAACAATGGCAGAGACGAAGCAATATATTTGGAGAAGCGTCTTGGGTTATCGCTCCCCTAGGGTCCACTCCATGGCCTGGGGTCACTCTACTCTCTGAAACGTCATCCACCAATAAAAAACGAAGTGTGGTGGGGTTCTTTTTTGATCCCATAGATTACAAAAAAAAAGAGTATTGCGGTGTGCGAAAAACTTTCACTTTTCTCCTGGACCTTGACAAGGAACTGGAAGCCGTTTGCCTGCGGGATGCCCCGGGAATAGGGGAATAGTTTTTACAAGGGGGGCGGCTTAACTTTATCTGGTGGTTCAATGGGTCCAAGCGACCGCTTAACTCGCCAGACTAAGGATGGCGCCAAATTGTAGTAGACAATGTTTGTACTTTACTGATGACAATTTAAATTTTTTACACATTTGTACATTGCACAGATAATGTTAAGTTTATATATTAATTTCTTACCGTAATGTTCAGCCATTATGTTATTTTTAAGGGTATGATTTAAAGCATTGAAAAAATAAGCTGCCATATTATCTACAAAATATTATTTTGTGTAAAAGGAAGATGGGCGACAAAATTATGCCTACTTTGGCTAAAAAATTCTTAGGCCGTCCCCGTATTCAATGGCCTTTCAATGAATTTTTGTGACACAAGCGAACATGATTTTGGTCTCCAATTTTCCTAAATCATATTTTCTAAATATGTCTACTAAAAATTATATTAGTTTTACTAACGTGCCAAACGACCCTACTGGTCTATACAGTCAAGAATGCTTTTTTTATACAATAAAATAAAACCCAAGCCATACAATCCTCTATAAAATAAGTTGACTTATTAATAAAGTAATAAATTAATGTCAAAGAAAATTATTTAGATGTAACATATGTTTTAGTTACGATTCGGGATCATTTTGAAAGAAAGACCCAGGAACACTGCCCAGTATTTCTGAACCGTGGTTAGATGACGAGTTCAACATCTAATCTGGTACCCGACGCAATTTCAATAGACATCAGGACATTGGATCACGATCAGATTTAAAGTACACCAATCCCTTATACATGGCCAATATTTTTTGGTTGCGAAAAGAATTAATTTGACAACTCTCTGATAACCAAATCGCTGTATGTCGCTTCCCAAAATGTTCAGTATCAAACTCGCCCTTATCGGTTCGAGTCTCTAAACATACGGCCACGATAGACCTTTGGTGTCGAGATTTCGGTGTGTCGGGATTTTATTTGTCGGAATTATGACCTATATCCATTTCATTAAAAAAATTAAATTTTAACCAATGTTTTAAAAATATTTGGTTTTAACTAACACTTTTCCCCCGACGAACTTCATAATTGTGCCTGACGGGGGGGCTTACCTTGCCCGACAGGGGGGTTACAGCCCCCCCAGCACCCCCAGTAGCGCCACCTCTGGCAATTTGTTTCAATGAAGTTTTGTTACGGCACGCAATCACTGAGATTTCTCTACCCTCATGTCAGGACATAGTTTCGCATAATAGGCACCATGTGAATGAAATTTCGGCATTTTTCTAAAAAAAAAAAAAATCACGTGTTTACTGCTACCCCTCATGCGTGACGTAGTAAATGAACGGCCCCAGAGGTAATCCACACAAACTGAGTAAAATCAGCGAACATTTAGCAACAGAAATTTAATAACAAATCTTTGTTGTCTACATATAAAGGGTATAAGTGTAAAACTACTTCACAGCATTTTTTTTCGAAAATGAATTGTTTTGTATTTGATTTTTTTTTAAAGTGTAATCTTATTAAATGAGGCATCCTAGTCGAATTAGGCCCAGCTTGCGGCCACGGGCCGATGCGCCTAATTGTAAAAGCTGCCCCGCGAAAACTTCTATTCAAATGCAAAAAAAAAGGAAAGAAATGAGACATTTACATTTTAGAGAGTGTTCTTTTTCCGAGAACAGAAGGTTGTAGACTTGGTGAGAAGATTATTTGTCACCATTCTTGCCAAGATAACCTGTTTGGGGGGAGAGGCGGTTTTTCTAGGGTGCGATTGACGTGAAAACCCCTTTTGTTATCTCTCTCTCCCCAGTCCGCACAAATGTTCACAATGAGGAAAACAAAATGAATCCTATTATACTGATTACTACTAGAATCTCTATAAGACATGAAAGAGGTAACTGATTTGGAGAAAATGAACTTGTATGCATAGCGGCCTTATTATTATAATCAAAGGAATGTGGATTCGAATACCGAATGCGACAATGCAGAGAGCTCGTATCTTGTCGTCCTTTAATAAAACATCCACCGGGTATAGAGGGGACGGATGCACGTTAAATCTTTCATGGTCTAAATGTCCTCACGTCTACACAGGGGCTTTGCGTGCCAGTTCAATTGATGACCTCGTTATGGTTCAAATTTACGAGGCAGTGTACCTCTGTCTTTCTCTTCGCTGTGGACACTGCTTTATAATTTTGAACCACGGTCAGCTGACAAGGACGACATCTGAGTTGACACTATACAATTTTCCTCTTGAAAAAAAGTTTTGCCTTGGCGATTTTGTCTACCCAAATGTAACGTACGATCAATATACTACATCCACAATCCACTAAAAGCAACATAAAACCACGCAGAACAGAACATTTCTACCTTGTATGTGTGTATGCAATATATGCCAATTCGATGCTCGAACTCGCAATCCTCTGATTGATAGCCGGATGCTGACCTCGAGGCTACGAGGTCTCCAATATCTACGTGGACTTGACAAGTTGTAACGATCTCGTGATCGGAAGGTTGTCGGATTCGTTACTAAAAAAGTTGTCACAAAATTTAGTAAAGTGCCCCTAAACCCTTCCTATGTACTATTTCGCTGTACTACTTTAGAAATATAAAAATCTACGAAACTAAAAGTATTGAAAAGAAAACCTGGATGAATACAATATACCAGGAGAATCTGTTTTTTTCGTCAGGGCTAGAGGTAAAACAATTGGTTCATAATTGAAGGGTTGTGTATTCGAATATCAACTTTGACATTGCAGCGAGCTCATAATCGAAGGATTGTAAGTTTCATTCCTTGTCGTCAGAAAAAAAAAACCTCCGCCATATAGAAGGTACTACTGCGCACATTAAATCTGTCGTGGTTCAATGTTCTCACCCAAATATCTGGTGCGTGAAGTACCAGTTACGGTGTTGTCTTCGTCATTTGTTCTTTAATATTACGAGGCAGTGTTCTATAATTGTACTAAATTATGAAACTGTAGAAACTGCTAGTTTTGTCAAGAATTTATAAAATCATTACTTACTTTTTCTCATATTTAGATACTTTAGGGTTTTAATTCGTATGTAAGTTAAATATCATACTCTTTTAACGTTCATTTAAAGCGAAATAAAATCCAGGTTTTATATAGGTAAAGTATATGGTCGTATAGGGAAACTTATTTATTAGGCTTTAAAATCAGAATTTGTTATTACCGAGTTAATAAATGTAATAATAAATAATTATGATAAAAATCGAACACGGATTTTATTTCATTTTCTCAATAATTTTTTTTAATTGTTTTTAAAAAAGTTGAGCCGGATTTCGAACTTCTTTAATTAAATCCTCAACGTTTTCATCTGTGAGGGCTAGTTGGTGGTCCGAGGTAAAGCTTTCGGTTTACAATTAGAGGGTTGTGGATTCAAATATCGACATCGTATAGAAATCTTCTAGTCCAGACCTGCTTCGGGGCCACAGAGCTTGAAGCAACCACGGAAACTCGCCATGGACCTTGTTTGCGTTGTTTGCGCGTCTTATAGCCTCCGGGATAGTTGGGGGAACTGGAACTGCCTCATACAATGCCATTGTCCTTCTACCCCTCCCCTTCAGGCGCAAGAGCAGGACAAGAGGCAGTGGGGAAGAACAGGAGAAGAAAGGAGTGACAAGTAGAGTAGAGTTAATTACCTCCGCGTTTGTGAGGGATAACTTGGGAGATTTGGTTATCCAGTATTGGTTTGAAAGAGACATTGGGGGTGTGGTAAAGTACCTTAACATGTATCAAATAAAGCAAAAAGATACTTTATAATTACACGAAAAATAGAATAGCCTGTTTAAAATTTCTAGAGTCGATAGTTTAAAGAGGATATTTGAAAGAATTAGTAAATAATTTTATTTTCAAGTTGGAACTATTTGTTGTAACGCGGAGGAGAAAATTTCCCCCCTGAGTTATTCGGTTTGTCGCCCCGCCTTCTGAAACGCGTATGTAGAGGGCGCTGATCGCGATTCTTAGTTTCGAATTCTGTGACGAACGCTCTTAATAAGAGAATCATCATAGTCCACCGCCCTTCAGTTCTAAAATTTCTGCAGCTGAAGGAACGGCGATAAAAGTTGTCGGAGCAGCAATTTACAAAAACAGAGATTATATCAAAACATTTTTTAGAAATGATAACAATTTTTAAGAAAGTATTATGTGTTTTAAAAATTTAAAACTACTTATTTTCTACATTTTTGTGCTGTAAAATTAAATATTTTTCGAATACAAATAAATAGAATATTATTGTTCATCTTATAAAGTAAATGCTACTTATTAATGCACATTTTGTTTGTAATATGCTCGGGTACTAGTCTAAAATTTACCTAAGTATACGAATTTAGATGTATATATACTGTAGATTTAAAACTTTACATTTGTGTGAAGTAAAATGGCGGAAATGTAGGAAATATATATTTTAAAATACAATACATTAGGGTTTTTAAAAAAAGAATATTTAAAAAAAATTGCATTATGAAAACAATTAAAACATACTTTTATGAATCGTTAGAAAATTTCATGAATTCGATCATTTATTTTTAAAAAACTTTTTAAAAAATATATAATTTTAAACTAAGTTTATTAAATTAGTTTAAAATTTCCTATTTTTAGTACAAAGTTTTCATTAATATTTGGGGTTCTGCTTTCTGCAGAATTTAATTTGCCCCACCAGTTAAAATATCCTCTGGATGGGGGAGGGGGAAGAATTCTACGTCGGGCAATGCCCCTGGCCCCTACCTAGCTACAGGCTTGTATTTGAGAAGTATACATTCTATTAAAAGGAATGTATTTCCTACCTACATATTTCCTTTTACTTTTAATCCCCTTTTTTGTGCTTCATCTTCTCCACCAACTTTTATGTCACACCACACCGCATTCTTCCCAGCTTCACTCAGTCACAGAAACCAAACTTTTGATTTCTGCGCCGTAAATAACCGTCAAAAAAAAGTTTCATTTCATTCCGGAACAAACACTCCATCACAATGTATAAAATCTCGAAGGAGTTTCTACCCCAATTTTTTTCAGGGCTTTAAGGAAAGTCCCCAGTCTTTTTTCCGGAGAAGGAAAAGCAATCCTGTGTTTTTCGTTCGTTATATGCGTCCCATTACAATTCCAGGGCTTGAGTACCTTCGGGGCGAAGTTTCTGTTGCCCTTACAAAGGAATCTGCGATCATCGGTGCTTCGGATGCAAATGCTGTGGGATTGCGAGTATTGCTCAACACCTTGTTGGGATTGTTTTGGAAGGCGCATTTTTCGCGCCTTCACTTGATTCGCATGACAATTCATTATAGTAATGACAATTTTCTCCTTTGTAGGTGGTGGGTAATTTTATTTAACACTATTTGATCGTATTGTAATTGCAATGAAAATTATAGAAGAAAGGATTGCGTTGATAAAAAATTATGGTAGATTATCAAACTTTGATGCATAATGTGATTCATGCTTTTGTTTACTCTAAAGGACGTTCACGAGACATAACAGGAACATTTAATTGCTCACTCAAAGCCTCGAGGAAAAAGTTTTGAACGCGTCTAATGCTTTTGCATATATCTTACAATAATTTCATTATCTTTCGAAATACTTAGATATAAATTCCTTTGATGACAAATTACTTTGAATTAAGTTTATTAACCGAGCTGAATTTAATTGAATAATTGTTGAGGAGATTGTAGTTAACAAGTTACAGGTGGAAAACAAATTGTTTACTTAACACTTTATCAATACTCTTAATCACATGCGCTTGGATAAAATCCACAGAAGTTATAGCCTTTTTGTTTAAAAATAAGGACACATTGTATGTAGCTATTCTATTTTTTCTTGTACTTTAACAATAAGTAAAGTGTCAAGGATACGGTCAAAGGAATTTTGATTTTATTTCTGAGAATTTGTTTTTTTGAAATCGGGACGAATGTAACGAGCGCGTGTCAATCCGTTTGACTTTTGGTTATCATGCAGGTCCTATTAGATGCAATGCGAAAACCTTTGCACCTAAGGAATCTTATGCAGTTCCTCTAAGACGGCTATTAATAGGAACACCTTAGAATGATATGAGCTTCTATATAAGTAAATCATCTTAGTATGGTGTGCGACTTTAATGTCTAATAAAAATTAATTATAATACTGATTTTTAAGTAAACAATTATATCCGTTAAAAAAAGGTATTTAAAAATGAGTACCTGAACTTTCTCTTTTTCTTTGAGTATAATTGCATCGTAAATGAGCGATGACGTACTCAAATTTAAGTAACCGTACTTTCTTAAAAATGAGCAATGGGATTTAATATTGTTAATCTCGGCTTCTGCTCAAGCCATTTTAACAAAACGACGAGACAAACTCAAAATATTTGTTCAGAAGTTTGTTTTCCAAATTATTTGATGTCGATTGCTTAAATGGAAACTGAGTTATTACAACTCAGTTATCTCACTTTTCATTCTTTTGGCACACCTTTTTAACATTTCTTCTATTTATAACCCCTTTCAAGTCGCTCTGGTAGTTTAACGGATACATCTTTGGACTGCATCATCTGAGGATTTGGGTTCGATTCACGATAAGTCTTGGTTGTAATTGTCGATATTTATTGAAATGGATTTATATAGACAGCCAATGTAGGCTAGCATATATGCTAGCCTACATGTCTTTTTCAAAATTGAAACTTATGTATTCGGAGCCATGATAAGCATCGAATATACTAAAAAATGAATACATTTTACTTGTTTTTGAGTAGCCATTTTTAACAGTGTCTAAGGTATTTTTTTATTGAATTTCATTAAAAAAATATAAGAAAAAGGACTATTTACAGTATAAACTAATACTATAGTAAAAATAATGTCAAAAGTTGACTATATTTATTAAGACCAGATGAAGAATATGAATAATCTATCAGCCGAAATAGTTTTACTTTGCACATTTCTATATTTCCACTTTTCAGTTTTCTACTCTCATAATGGCAGAGTATGGTCAAATTGAACATTTTATTAGGTTATCATGATTAAATAAAGATGCAAAACACTTTGTATTATCCGACAGTTTAAAATTGAATATTTAATTTGAAAAGAGTCAGATATCCGAAGACGCAGTTAAAAAATTATTTCGATACAAAAAAACTGTGCTTAGTAACAAGAAAAGGAGTCATGAAGAGAATTTCAAATCAATAAAATGAGCAAACCCAACAATAAAGTTTGCATCCCATGTTTAATAGTAGAGATTGGACACAGTGACCAGTGGCGGATTTACATAGGGGCTAAAGGGGGCTATAGCCCCCCCCCTTGGGCTGTAAACAATTTTTTTTAAAAAAATCAAGAAAAAATGTTTTTTCTTAAAAATGTTTTTTTGGAAAATAATTTCTGTGGGCTAAGAGGGGCTATGGCCCCTCATATAGTTTAAGCAGAGTTTTCAGGGAGTTGAGGAAAGGACCAAGTTTTATGGTTCTCTTTGGGGGTTGGAAGGGGGGGGGGGGCTACGCGCGTCTTGTTGCACTATAAAGATGATTTTGGACACCAGAAACACATTGCCTAGAGCAGTGCCAGATTTATATAGGGGCTAAAAGGGGGTATAGCCCCCTCTTAACTTAAACTAAAAAAAAATTCTGAAGAAATAATGTTTTTTCTTTAAAAATTGTTCTGCCAAATTAGCTATGAGGTTTCGCTTTGAGACCCACAGTTTGAGTTTCCAGTGAGTCTTTGGGGAAGATTGTTTTATGACCCTCGTTTTGGGGGTGGGGGTGGGGGGGGCTACGCGTCTTTTCGCTGGGGGAAGATCGTTTTATGACCCTCTCTTTCGGGGGGAGGGGGGCTACGCGTCTCTTCGCCTTATCAAGATGACCTTAACACTGCAAATGCTCAGAAACAGCAAAACTGAAACCCTTTGTTGCATCATCCGAGTACGGTCATTCGTTAAAAGTTTTAAGGGAGGTGGGAGATCGCTGTAGAAATGAGGGGTCCGTGGATCCGAGAGTGAAATAAAAATTTGTGTCACCATGGTTAGTTTTGATGACCGAAAACATTGGAAAAGGCGAAATCTATGCTATTGCTTCATTAATAGCTGGGTGAGATAGTCAGGTAATTTTTCTTTCTTTTGTGTTTTTATTCGTGTAATTTTAGATATTTTAAGCGATGCAAAAAGTGAGACTGCAGTTGTAAATACTATTGGGTTTTATTCAAGTATTTTGATGAAGTAGTGATACCGGAATCACATTATCCTTGACAATCAATTCTTAACATTTTATATGATAGTTGCTCAGCTTAAATTAGGAAAACCGAACCAAATACCTTTGAATCGTATTTTTTTAAAAACATAAATTTTATGTAAATTGAAAAAAAAAATTCAAAGAACTGAACATGCTTAATGATGATATTTTTAAACTTTAATTTGACGTGTTTGTATGTCAATCATTTGTCTGAGTTTGTGTTGATTGATCAGCAAGTACTAGTAACTGCTAGTTGGTATTCTTATTAAAATCGTAAAGTCTTCCTTTGCATAGTTTAAAGTAATTTATTATTTTGAATGGAGCCGAAGCCAATTTTAATTAAAGAAAAAATCATATTGGCTGGACAAAAAAATCTGGAACCAATCAATGAATATATATTTCCGAAATTAAAATCTCTATTATATTAAAATTCAAATAAAAATAATTGATTGCACTGTTAGGTTGCATTCTTTTATTATGTCATAATGTTTTTCACCTTTTTGTACACCCTCCTCCTCCTTTATGTTACTTCATTTTAAATTTATGTAGTTAAAAAATAGTAATTAAAACTTTCATTCTATGTATTTTAACCCATTAGAAAGATATAGTGATTTCTATAAAAAGTTTCTTATGTCAAAGTTTGTGAAAGGAATGTTTCAGGAACTTTTTGCTACGTCACGTAATCACCGAGACCCTTTTTCCTCATGTCACACCACACCACAGTCACGCATGATGGACCCTCTTCTTCGAGATTCCTCTTACGATTCAAATAAGAGCAAATTAGACTTAAAAAATAATTTTTGTAACATTTAATTTAATATTTTAAAACACAAAATTCGATTTATATTTAAACGTTAGTCAAAATTTTTGCGTATTTGTTTTTCTCTTCGTGTACATTTTCACATGAAACTATTTTTGGTGTCCTATTTTTTAATGTTGTTTAATGTGTTGTGTAATGTTGTAATAATGTTGTTAATGTTGTAATTTGTCCTTTTTTTTAATGTTTTAATGTTGATGTTTTATTGTTTCTTACGTTTGCTTATGAAATAAAAATATTCTCAATAAATCGGTATAAGGAATTTCCAGCGCAAATTTTTTCGTTTTTCTAAATCGATAGGTAAATTCAGCTGCGAACATTATCTGTTCTTTCACGCAATATGTATTGTAGCCAAAAAAAATTACTAAGCCAACTTTGTCAACCCTGTAAGTTGTTGTGATGCAAATACTAAGTAAAATACAATGTTTAACCGTGAATATAAAATTATAATATATGTGATTTTGTTTTATTATTTGCGCAATTAGAGCAAGTTTATTTGTTGTTAAATTTAGGTTACATTCATTGGAAAATTTTGTTATGGTACGAGAATCCCAAAACGACTGCCCAAAAGGGAGTTCAGATGATAAAATTGACTGCTCGGTGCAGAGCCGGATTTATACATAGGCTACTGCCTAGGGGCCCGCACAACTCACCAATAATAATATATATTGCTGAAAAATGAGTATCTCAACACTTCAAAATTATGACAATGACTTGTTTGAAAATAAATCCCTTAGACAAAAAAAATTATAAGTATCAAAAAAGTTTCTAAATAACTAATAAATCAAACTAAATCCTAATGAAAATAAAATTCTACTACATTTTATGACACATAAAATTTCTATTTTTCTTAATGGATTTGTACAACGCAAATATAACACAATACTTTTATATTCTTTTAAAATATGCGTTTAATTTGTGATAATTTAAAATGGCATTGTGTTACTATTTTTGGAAATCAGTTGTTTTTATTCGACACATTATTCTGTTCATGGGAATTTGAGAATAATACGGAGACGAGTACAATATTTTATTGTAATTTTAATAACTTCCATTGAAATACCTTGAAATTGCTCAACATAGTATTGGAAATTTACAAAAAAAAAAAAAAAAAAAACAGTGCATCCCAATTTTATTAAAACTGGAAAAATTATTTAGTCTGCAAATTTTCAATTCTTGCATTTAAAAAAATGTCCGATCTCCCCTCCCCATTTCGATTTACAAAGGGGTATTCATACCACCAAGTAGTTTAGGGCTCGCACCACATATTTAGCCTAGGGGTCCACTAACTCTAAATCTGGCTTGGTGGGAATACCCCAAACAACTGTCCCAAAGGTGAACCAGTTGTTTCTGAGCAGCGTGGTGGGCCAAAACATTCCCTTTTTTATTATCAGAAGGCGTCGAGACAAAATTTATTCTTATAAAAAAAAAAGTACATTGTACCAGAATAAAACACAACAAGGTTGCTTCTTTACATTGGAGGCATTTATCTCGCCAAGGTAACAAAATAAGATTTTTTAGGCGGAATTTACACATACCGTTTAACGGCAATCGTCGAAAATAGGAATATACACACCAAAAAAATAATAATTAGACCCCCCCTTTGGATGACCCTAGATCCGCCACTGACAGTGACGAATACTTAGATATTACCAAAACAAAAGCAACTTGATTAACTCTTATGATAACACACAACGCAATGGAAATCCTTAGGTTGAAATACTACGACAACTGAAGAAGCCCAAAAACTGAAGAAGCTTCCATGATCGCGGGAATTTCCAGCAATGGGACATCCAATTCTTCGGTATTGCAATCACTACTGACACTCAGTAGATATAAAGTAAGAAGGACGATAAAAAGGTCCTGCAGATGTGATTTAGTAAAGCTAATGCTCGGTTAGTTGCTTTGCAAAGCATATTTCATGTATAAGAACTTCTATACAGTTTGGATAGATAGCTTAATGATTGTTTTCGAAAAACAGGAATTTTGAGTATCTGAAGGGAAGATCTGTTGTGTCATATTGATCCTTCCGCATCAAAAGAATCCTTCTCTGTATTGGATAAGAACATTTACATCGTATCTTTCAGGTTCATTTCATTTTGCTACGCTTTACTATTTAGTCAAAAACAAGGTGGAATTCTCAATAAAAGGGTAAAAATTCACATTGATGAGAGAAGTCCAACTTTTGAACTCGAATACCTACCTAAAACAATGAAAAACGAAGAGATGAAGTCCTGCCGACTAACACTATGCCGAAAAGTCCCAACAAATCATTAGAAGGTAAGCATGAATCTATTCAGAAATGGTACTGCTCGTTGATGAGTATAGAAATATATAATAAATACATATAGGAGTACTTGGTGTAATGTAAAGAAGTTATTGAAAAGTAGTTAATACATTTTGAAAATTGCCGGTTTGAATCACTGTTAAGGCATGGGTGTAAACTATCATATAATTGGATTGTTTGGCATTGCGTGAATAACATCAAAAAATATCAACGGGGAAAATGGCGCAAACTGTTTACGGCACAACGAGGCCTTGAATTGCAACCATAACAGTTTCGGTGTTCTTTAGGTACGGAACTTAAACCTCTAAATGTGACATTATTTTTGATTAGCGGTACATTCACATACCTGTTTTTATATTGACAATTTATCCATTTTACATTATTAATAATTTTTAAAAATACTTTGAAGAGTAAAATCGTTTGGAAAAAATAGTGTAATACTATTAAAATGGAATAAAATATCGAACATGTTTGTTTGGGATTAACGGGAAAGAAACAATTGGAAAAAAGCCATTGATTATGGTTGACATAAAAACTACCAAACAATGAGGGAACAATAAAGACAATATTCTTATGGTCTTGAACAGCTTCGCAATTGTTAACTTCTTTCCAGATAAATTTTTACAATTTCAGTGAGATAAAGGAATTCAAATAAGTGGTGGAGGAGTTTTTTTATGTTAAAATAAATTTTTAAAATATTTTCGAATATTGAATATAAAAAATAGTAAGGAGTTTGCTCGATGTATAACTTTTCACAATATTACATTTTGTAGCATACTATTTAAAAATAAAGAAATATGCTTCGTACATTTTTGTTAATCACTAAGTTATTATGAATGGAAAAGGGTACCAGAGATTACAGAAAGAGAAGAGGGGTCCAACGAAAGACATTTCAAAACAAATTCAAACTGAAATACTATAAGAGAATTTTTTTAAGCCGTTATATAAGAATTAAGATATCTGAGAGTACAATATTTTATAAAAACTTGCACAAATTGCAGTTTCTATTTTTTCTTCTATCCATACTTAATTCCCCCCTCCTACATTCAACTTCCCTATTTTACCGAACTGTAGGTGCGAGATTTGTTTCTCTCTATGGGAGTATACTATGTACAGTAGGCAATTCAGTAAATTACCAAAATGCTTCAGATGAGGTAATAAAGTATGTAAATCACACATCTCATACATTTCCACAAAGAAAAATAATTAACATTTTACATCACTCCTAACAAACATGTTTAAATAAAAAAAAATTGGTAGAACTTTAGATAAGTTCGTTAGTTTTATCTCTAAATCTAAGAAAATGATAATAAATAAAAATTGTAGACATATAATCGTTTCATGAGATTTGAACCATCAAAAAACAGGTTCTTATGCAAATACAGAATTTTTATTTTCGTGTTTCAAGTATGGTTATATGTATGAATAAATAATTTTCCCGCGATTGAGAAATTATTGAAGAATTAGTTGACACCAATTCAAATGCAAGTTCCATAATAATAATAATAAAAACCCCAGGACTCAAGTTTCAAGCACAGCTTGTTATAGTTTTTATCAATAGGAATCGACGCTTTTTTTGTAGCGTACAATCCTAATTATTTTTTAATTAGTCCTAATTTGAAAATACAGACATGGAGTTTGTTTTAATAATAATGATCAGAACCACTTAAGGGGGGCAAATTTTGTAATTGAATTTATCTTGGATAGAGATTTGTCATTCAATTGGTCAAATCTAGTCGTAGCTAGTACATTCATTACATTCCTAGTTAATACATTCATTAACATAGTAACAATGCGATATTTTTTACAATTTATTATTTCATTTTAAAAAGTCTTTTACCCACATATTGTAACAAGTTTGCTTAAATACATATATTACAGGAAATATGTTACTAAATTGTTCTACTATAGGATGAGTTTAAGAATAACAAACATTTGAACCCTTTGCACTCCGAGCAATTTTTAATAGGGCCTTTAAGCAACTCCGAGTCCTTTTTACTAGGACAGGAATATTTAGGAGGCAATAAGACAACCAACTTGAATTGCTGTGGATGGTACACTTTAAAAAAAAAGTGATTATAAAGGAGTATATGGATGTAATCGTTTTTTTGAAAGTATAATTGATTCGTAAATGAACATTGAACGTACTCAAAATTAAATTACCCCAAGTACTCAAAAATTAGAACATTTAGATATATTCATTTGAAGTATTATTGATTGCTATATAAGAAATGTGTAATAAACGTACATTTATAATTCTAAAATTTTTCGTGCAAATATTCCGAAGAATAAAAGTTATTACTTCCAACTTCAAGAATTATATCTCGTAGTGGAGGTATATAACACTGAACTGTAACTGTAACAGCTGGAAGGCTCAAACCTTGTTTCCGCTATTAGTCAGTGTGCCAAATCGAAAAGCTTGTTTTGGCATACGGAGAAATTTTTTTCATTGTTTCTTATGTAGTAAATAGCGTAGATTTTACAACTGATTGATGCCACTCTGCAAAACTTCATAAATTTGAAAAATCCAAGTTGGCGCCCGCGAGATATTTGTCCTTCATTTGAGTGATGCTGTGATCGACGAAATACATCAATGTTGCCCAAATCGAGAAGCTTCAAATTCAAAATTATATATGCGCTTTATGCATTAATTTTTTAGTGCATGCAGGAATCGCATGATAGTATATTTGTTTCCGAACGTATTCACTAAATTTTTAACATGTACATCTAATTTGAAAAATGACATTCTTCCCTTACAAATTTGTAAACATGTATTCATTTCTATGTTTTAAATAATTAAAACTATACTTTTTTTCCTTTGAAGCAATGTGTATTTATTTCTTACGATCACCAAATTTTAGAAATCTTATTTTAGAAATGATAATATATATATATATATATATATATATATATATATATATATATATATATATATATATATATATATATATATATATATATATGAATGATAATTCCTGAAATAAGATATTTCATATTAGGGCGACGGTAAGAAATGAATGCATACTTGTATCAAGAAAATAAACATGTAGATTTTTATATAAAATAAATTTATAACAGAAGAATATCTTTTATGTTAAAGCAATGTTCCTAGTAAAATGCATTATCTTAGTAATAAATATTATAACTGTTATTTTGTAAGAGAGAGGCTAATGCATAATGAATTACGTAAATAGTATTTTTACATTGCAATTGAGCATTCTTTCTGTAGAAGTTAATTTCAAATTATTCTATAAAGTAAAAATATATTTGTGTGGGTGTATATATATTAATTTTTATAATTACTTTTTAAATGATTTATATTATAACAAGTTATTTAAAAGAAACCAGAAACCAATAAAAAAAAAACTTCTAATAAATTTTATTCACAATAGACAAATATTAGAATAAAATATAAATGTTCAAACTAGGTATTAAAAAACATAAAAAAAAATTAGATAAAGTAACAAAGGTAATTTCATTATTTTCAAAAACATATTAGCATATAAAAAATAAATTTGAATCATGTATATTGCAAAATATACATATATCTCATGACAATTCTTTAAAAACACAAAAATAACTATAGTCGGGGACAACCTAAGTTGAGCTAATACGTTTATGCTGTAGGAGTTGATCCTTCCGCAGCGAAATATAGTTCCAAAACAATATAGTAATTACGCTCAAACGACAGTACAATGAACAAAACTTTTATTGGAATTTGAAAGTTCTTCATATAATTCTCTAATTAAAATGTTTTTAGTTCCATATTTATATGCACTTTCGTATTTAATTAACAGCCTACGTAATTCCAGCGTCAACGAATAAAAAGCTCCGTATCGCCTGAGTCCAGTAACCTTTGAATTTGGCGAGCTAAATACAAGTTACGCGCATTTGATTTATTTTTTCTTTTTCGTCTGGGCTTTTTTTTATTCTCTTTTGGATAGCGTAATTTTTTTTTTGATTATATGCATTACGTTTTTCAAATCTATTTCTGATTTGGAGTGAACTGAATAATATTTTTACTTTGTTAAATCGAATGGCGGCGTCTAATATTAATGCATCAGGAAACTATATGTTTCATATACATAAAAAAGGGTCGCGCAAAACTTATTGTAATGAATGTTTATCTAATACTATTAAACGAGCAATGTCACTATATTTATTTATTTGTTTGTTTGCACAATCTCGATATCCGCTCTAACGATTTTCACGAAAATGGATGTATTGCCAGTTTTTGGGGTAAAAATTCGATTGGGATAGGTTTTATCTTCAAAAAATTTCATTTAGAGTGTGAAATAAGCAGATTAAAAGTTCGATTTCATTCTTTCCATTGCAAATTATTCATCGCGTATGAGTTAAAACGTTATATGGCAATAGCAGTTAAATGTTATTTAATTCGTCATATGTTATTTTATCTAATACTATTAAACTAGCAATGTCACTATATTTATTTATTTGTTTGTTTGCACAATCTCGATATCCGCTCTAACGATTTTCACGAAAATGGATGTATTGCTAGTTTTTGGGGTAAAAATTCGATTGGGATAGGTTTTATCTTCAAAAAATTTCATTTAGAGTGTGAAATAAACAGATTAAAAGTTCGATTTCATTCTTTCCATTGCAAATTATTCATCGCGTATGAGTTAAAACGTTATATGGCAATAGCAGTTAAATGTTATTTAATTCGTCATATGTTATTTTAATTTAAAACGTGTAAAATATTTTGATGATATATTTAAATTATAGTTTTTATTTATTCTAAAATAAAGATTTTTTTATCATAAATAAACAAAGAAAACACTAGCAAAATTAAAATTAATAAATCATTTGCATGTTTAAATAATCAAAATACGCATTCTAATCACGTGACTATTTCGTCTACTAAATACTATAAGTTTTTTAAATAAATATTTAAAAAGAACTTGAATAAAATCGTTTGTATTTAAAATAATCAAATTTGAACCAATTTAACCCTACGATTTTTTAATGTTTCTGCAAGTGACGTCATAAGTGGAATACACAAGATAAAGTTTTTAAAATTCCATATCAGAAAATATCGTTTTGAAAAACAGGTAGTTTTTTTATTCCATGTAAAATGGATTATGTATTTCCGTAAATAGAACACAGAATTTTCAAAACAAAAATTAGAAGCAATTTCGTTTGTTTTGTTAAGTATTTATATTCCAATGAAATCAATTGAATAAGGTTTTATTAAATTAATGTTACATGTTGTTTATAAAATATATATTTATTTATATTTAAAATTAAACTTTGTTATACATTTTTATTTGATAAGTTTTATTTTAGCAATTGTTTGTAAATATTTTTTTTGGAATTTATATGCTAATGGAACTAATTAAAAGAAGTTTTATTAAATTAATTTTCAGCAATATTTATAAAGGTAAAAAAAATAATTTTATACCTTAGAAAACTATTTTGTTCTATTATTTATAGCTTTTATTTTACCAATTGTTTATAAATGCACTTATTTCTGATAGTATTAAACAAGAAACAGAGAAAAATTCTGAGTTTTCCAGTTTTCAAGATACGTTTTAGAAATTGTGCAAAAAGGAAGTGTTTCCAAAAGTTCGCATTTGTTTACCATGGACACTTTGCACTGCTTTGTGTGGAAATTACATGACGTTAATTCAATATATAAGTGACTTCACGCGCATTTTTTATTGGTTGCTGGTGACCACATTGTTTGTTATTTCACCAATCACAGAGTTTAATCGACCATGCGTTTTTGTTATTCAGTCAATATTTTAATCTTGAGACCATGTCATGCATTCTTAAAAAGTGATTTGGTATTTAATTTATTAATTTTTTTCTGGATAACTGATACCGGTAAATTTGTCATATAAAGTTCTGAATGTAAAAGCAACATACCTATGATATTTTGTAAAATTTGGGTATCAAAAATAGTAAGGCTGTATATGTTTTACAGGGTGCAGAAATCAAAAATAGCGAGATAGTAAGTGATCTGAGCGTATTAGTAAATGAGGATTTTAAAATGAGTCATCAATGTACAGTGGCTAGCGAAAAAGCTAATAGAATGTTGGGTTACATCAGAAAAAGTGTTTCATCAAAATCTAAGGATATTATCTTGACATTGTACAGTGGTTTAGTAAGGCTACAACTTGAGTATGCTGTACAGTTCTGGTCATCATATCTTAAAAAATACATTGAATTTGACAAGGGTTTTCAGGTATGAATTATGATGATAGATTAAGAAATTTGAATATGTATACTCTGGAAGAGAGAAGGGTTAGGGGAGATTTGATTCAACTATTCAAATTTATCAAACAAGGAGATGTGGAGGGTTTAGATTTTAATATGAGTGATAGAACGAGAGGTCATGGGTTTAAGTTAAACAAATCCCATTTTAATCGGGAAGGGAGAAAACACTATTTCTATAATAGGGTAATAGACAAATGGAACAACTTGCCAGTGAATATTGTTAATTGTAAAGGAGTAACGGATTTTAAGAAGAAGTTAGATATGCATTGGGGGATAGTTAAGAGGTACTAGATGGACCAACCTTGTTGGGCCTTGAGCCTGTGGTGGTCGTCAGTATTTGTATTTGTATTTTCTTACCAGTAATTGGTCTTGGTAATAATCAAGGAAACATAATTCAGCTGGTCCAGTTCGGGAGGGTGTAGGCGTGGGGGCGTTCGGAACACGTAAAAAAAAGTTCAAAAATAAAAATATTTTACACCGGCTAAATATTTATTTACGTGTTATTGGGACTATTTTATGATGTTTTTAGGTATTCAGCTGGTATGCTGAGGGTGGGTTGTACTTCAGCTTCTCGTTTATGTAAAAAAAACATGTGTTTGGACCTGACGTCATCACGAACTTAAACAAACCAAAAACTAACGCTTTAGAACTGTAACTGTGATTGTAACTGTCGTGCAATGTTTGTGTTTGTTTTTTCGTAGTGATCGTATCGTTCGTTGTAATAATAAAGAAATTAGTGATCGAACATTATGGTGCATCGGCCAAAAAAGTGAATTAGAATTGGATAATTATTAATAATTTGTTAGTGATTCGAACTGGCATTGGACTTTGAACTGGATTTACCGAATAATAGCACAAAAGTGACTTTTGACATTGACTGTTTGTGATCTTATTTTCGAAATTAGATGACATCAGGTATGAAAAATCTAGTTGTTTTCTACAATACTGAATGTTTTTGAAAGATCGCCAAACCATCTTCGAATGTATAATTGGCTAATTGTACATATTATTATTAGTTTCGATTCTGCCGTAGTATTGCATATACTATTTTGAAACGTAACTTTGCCAGGTTTCGATTTTGTTTTGAAATATTGAAATTGAATTTGAAAACAAAATAAGATGGAATTAGATAAATTAATTAAAAACCGAACAGTAATTCGCAATTCGACATTAGAATTAATAACTGAAATAGAAGGTTTATTGAATGAAACCTCATTGAGTGTTGAAGGCATAGAACAATTGCAGGACTATCACGACGAGTTGAGTGATCAAGATGAAAAATTGAATTCAATTAATAACGATATCGAAAAATTAACAGATACAAGTGCTATTGAAGCAGAAGTTAGTGAAAGTGAAAAAAATTTAGTTCAAAAATATTTAAATGTACAAGAAAATTGAATAGGAAATTAAGGGCTAACTCAAGTTCTAATACGGATGCTGAAAATAGTTCAATGGATAGTCGAAATTCTCATATAGTGCATGCAAATTTTAAACTTTCCAAGATCGAAATCGAAAAGTATTTTGGTGACTGCACACGTTGGGTTGAATTTTGGGAACAGTTTGATACTGCTATAAATAATAATGACTGTCTATCTAAAGTTCAAAAGTTTTCGTTTCTCAAGTCGTTGTTAGGTGGCCTTGCGTTGAAGTGTATTTCGGGATTTTCATTGACAGAAAATAACTATGACAATGCCTTAACACTACTCAAAGAAAAATTTGGTCGTAAAGATATAATTATTAATGCTTTGATGTGCAAATTGTTAAATGTAGAAGCTGTTAAAAATTCTAATAATTGAAAAGCACTCAGGCGGCTTTATGATACTTGCGAGATACAAATTAGAAGTTTAGAGTCACTTGATGTCACATCAGGAATGTACGGACATCTACTATATCCTATTTTGATCAAATTGATCCCTGATGACATAGCGCTAGAATTTAATCGGAACAGAACTAGTACACAGCAATTTGAAGTTATGGAATTGATTAAATATCTAAAAACAGAAGTTGAATGTAGGGAATCAGCATTTATGCTAAGTCAATCGAAATGTGATAAAACACATTATAATGGTTATAAACAAAATAGTGGGTTTAAAGAAAAATCAAAACCATTTCTATCGGCACATGAACGATCCCCTGCAACATCTAACGAACTCTTAGTTCCAGTGGCAGAACATGGATGTATATTTTGCGATGGCTCGCATTCTGCCGAAGACTGTGAATTACTAGGTGTACAAGAGAAAAAGGATTTGCTAAGAAAGCAAGGACGCTGCTACCTGTGCTTGGGAACAAAGCATTTACTTCAAAATTGCAAGAAATTAGAAATGTGTGGCATTTGCAACAAAAAGCACAATCAAAAAATCTGCTATCAACGTCAAAACAAAAGAGATAATGAGGAAACTAACATTGTTTCGGCGGTATCTCATTGTGAATATAATGGAAGTCGACAACTATTCTTACAAACTTGTTCTACTATAATTCGGAATGATGACAGATCTGAAAGTGTGAGAATTTTATTGAATACGCATATATAATATAGCATGCGCACATTTATCAAACAAGAACTTTCAAGGGAGCTAAACATTCCTATCGTTAGACAAGAAGAGCTTTCAGTATACTCGTTTGAAGAGAATGAAGCAACAGAAAAAGTGTTTAATGTCGTAAAAGTAAAGCCGGAAAATAGAGAAGATCCTACCTCAACGATTGAGATAGAAGCTTTGGAAACAGAACAAATAACCCCAACTCACATCTCTTCTCCCAAATTAAACTTTTCGAAATCCAATAAACTTTTAAAAGGTCTTCAACTCGCGGACTGTTACGAGTACAATCAAACCAAAATCGTCATTTTGATTGGAGCTGATTACTACTACAAGATAGTATCTGGAAGAATAAAACGCTTGAACGAGTCCATTGTCGTGACTGAAACCATTTTCGGATGGTGTTTGATAGGAAAAGGCAGCGGTTCCAATGAACTATTAGCTTTAAACGTCATAGTGGAAGATAACTTAATATCGGATAAACTGCGTCAATTTTGGGAGTTAGAGAATTTTGGGCGTGGAATCTGAAACAAAAGACAAAACTAGTGAAGAAACATTAAAAAACTTCAAATCGAACATTACTTACGAAAGTAATCGCTACACGGTGAAACTTCCATGGAAATCCGACAGGAAGCATTTGCTAAATGATAATCGTGCAGTCGCTGAACGACGATTTTTGAAATTGAGATCCAGATTTCAAACAGACCAGACTCTTTACTCAGAATACAAGGCAATCATGCGCGAATATTTAAAAGGAGGAATTATTGAATCGGTTCCAGCCTAAGTGGAAAATAAAACTGATGGTGTAACCTTTTATCTCCCACACTTAGCCGTGATTCGTGAAGATAAGCAGACCAGTAAAGTTCGTGTAGTTTTCGACGCTTCTTCACATGGAAAGGGACAGTTATCCTTAAATGACTGTTTACACACCGGAATAAATTTGAACCCTGATCTCTTCAACCTTTTGATCAAATTTCGTGAACAGCCAGTGGTCTTTACTGCGGACATAAAACAGGCATTTCTGCAGATCAACATCAAACAGCAAGACCGAGATGTCACAAGATTCTTTTGGGACGATAATCCCTTTATTGAAAATAAAGATTGTTCTTGGGACACATATAGAATGACAAGAGTCCTGTTTGGGGAGAACTCAAGTCCATTTCTTCTGGCTGCAACTATAAAACATCATCTAGAAAAATATGTAAATACCTTGTCTAAAACTTATGAGGTTTTATCCCGTTCCCTATATGTAGATGATTTGATCAGCGGAAAACAGTCTGTGGAGCAAGCCCTCATGGTCAGCGTAGAAAGCACTAAAATCTTCGAAGACGCAAGTATGGTATTGCGAAAATGGCAGACTAACTCGAAGGAGCTTCGTGATCGATGGAAAGAAATCGGACTAGTTGAAGATTATCCTGAAACCAACAACTTTGATAGAGTTCCATTGAAATTTCTGGGAGTTTCTTGGGACACTGAGGAAGAAACATTTTACTTCAGCTCAGAAATTCTGACGAAATTTGTCTCGAGAAAAGGAAATAGTAAACGTTTCATATTACAAGCAGCAGGAAGAATTTACGATCCTGTTGGCTTTATCGGATCCTTTGCTATAATAATCAAGTCTTTAATTCAAGATCTCTGGTGCCTTGGTCTTGAGTGGGATGAAGAACTGCCAAACGACATAAACGTAAAGTGGACCGAATGGTATGAAGAGGTTGAGCAGCTTGACCACATCAAAATTCCGCGTTATTACCTAGCTGAAGCACGATGAAGTTGAATCTGTCCAATTGCCTTGCTTTTCTGACGCAAGTCTTCGAGCATATGGCACAGTGAGCTACTTGCGTGTGCTATTGAAAAGTGGAGAAATTAGAACTTGTTTCGTTTCACTGAAATGTAGAGTTGCTCCTCTGAAAACAATCTCTCTTCCTCGTTTAGAATTGATGGGTACTCTGTTGTCAGCAAGATTGAGCAAGCGAATTGCAGACAATTTATCCCTGAAAGTATCACTTCTATTTTGGACTGATTCCAGCATTACATATTTCTGGATTAGAAATTCTCCTGAAAGGTTCAAACCTTTTGTGAAAAATAGAATTAAAGAAATACAAAGAATCAGCGATCCAGCATCATGGTTTCACTGTCCTGGAAATAACAATCCAGCTGATTTGGTGTCTAGAGGACTAACACTTTCAAAGTTAAAGGATAATCAACTGTGGTGGAACGGGCCGAATTGGTTGTCTCAACCAGAATGTGCATGGCCTAAGAGTTTTCAATCTAAAGAAGAAGTTTCTGAAGTGAAAGAACTGGCAGAATTGGAGCTGAGGAAAAGTTGCATAGTGGGTTTGACTCCTGTTGAAGAAGAGGAAGAAAGTTCAAACAATGGCTTCATAGAAAGATACTCCTCATTTAGCAGACTTTGTCGAATTACAGCTTGGTGCCTCATATTTATTAAAAATTGTAGAGCAACTCCAGAGAACAAAATCCAAGATTGCTTAACTGCTGCGGATTTAGAGCATGCCACTTTAAAATTAATAAGATTAGTGCAAGGTTCAGCATTAAAGAAAGAAATCAAGTGTTTGCAAAAGAAAAAACCTTTGCCTCATAATAGCAAGATTTTATCTCTGAACGTTTTCCTGGACAAGGACAATTTGTTACGAGTAGGCGGCAGACTAGAACTTTCAGATTTAACTTACAGTCAAAAACATCAACTGCTATTGCCGAAAAAGCATCATCTCACTAAATTGATAATCGAATATCACCACATAAAATCTCTTCATGCAGGCACTCAAACAACACTGTCATTAATTCGAAAAAGATATTGGATTCCATCAGGAAGAGATAGGGTGAGAAGAGTAATTTCTAACTGTTTCGTTTGTTTTCGAACCAAAACCAAGACTTTAAGTCAGATGATGGCAGATCTTCCAAGAGACAGAATTGTACCTTCTAGACCATTTTCGAAAGTAGGAGTAGACTTTGCCGGCCCTATTACTACTAAACCAAACTTGAAAAGAACACGAGTGACTTTGAAATCTTATATTGCGATTTTTATTTGTTTCTGTACCAAAGCAGTACATTTAGAGATCGTCAGCGATTTAACTTCAGAAGCATTTTTGGCTAGTTTGAAAAGATGTATTTCAAGAAGAGCAATACCTACAGACATTTACAGTGATAATGCTACTAACTTTGTTGGATCAAAGAATATTTTGAAATCCTTGTACTCCATTTGTCAATCTGAATCTGTTCAAGATTATAGTTTAAATGAGGGAATAACATGGCATTTTATTCCGCCGTTGGCACCAAACTTTGGAGGTATACGGGAAGCAAATATCAAATCAATGAAGCGTCATTTGATAAAATCTGTACAAGCTACTGTTCTCAACTACGAAGAACTAAGCACTCTTGTGGCACAGATAGAGGCTTGCCTAAATTCTCGACCTTTGACGCCTCTCTCTGCAGATCCAGTAGACCTTGATCCATTGACACTGGGGCATTTTTTAGTAGGGGGTCCTCTATTGTCCTTATATGAAAAAAATTCTGAAAAAGAAGAAGTGGTTGCGCACTAAATTATATTCGAGCGCCGCGCAGTATCTTCAGTCATCCAGCTGCAGATGTTTCTTTCACTACCGAGCGAGCTGAATGGGAATTTTTTAAGCCTTAACTTTCATACGAATCACATACTTGAGTTTCGTGTGGTGTAAAATTATTAGCAAACATTGAGAAAACATTCAAAATTTGACGAGTTTTTTTTAATTTTTTTTATTATTATTTTCGTTTTATCTAGGGCAACCAGAAATTCGAAAAGCCAACCCGACCTATTTAATTCTTTGCTGTTTAAGATGTCCAGAACTGCTAATAATATACAATTAACTATAACTTTATTATGCTTATTTCATTTTATGTCATTTTTTACACTTTATTATATTTTTCTGACAAAACAACCTTTTCCAATCTTTTTTTGTCATTTTTATTTCTATCGAATAAATCATTACATGATAGAGAAGAGTTCATTTTAATTTTTAACAATTTTGCTCTGAATAAACCGCTTGACGAGAGAGGAGAGTGTTTCTAGCAATTCTCCAAAAAAATTCCGGGGGGGGGGGATCTGGGACAGTCAATCGCACCAGCGATAAATAGGGATATTTTTACACGGACAGTTGGGATTTTCATAAGAAATACTACATTTTAAGGCGTATGTGAACGGGGCTCATATGTATGAATGATGGGAAATCCCTGGACTTGAGTCTGCCCGGGAACCTCCCGGAACAAGGGCGAAAACACGGGACTTTCCTGCCGAAACCGGGACGTCTGTTAGCCCTAGTATTAACTCAAGCTCAGAAGCAGAAAATGTGGTTTATTATGACATATATGAATATTAATAACATTAATTATTTGAAAAAAAACTTAATATTCTCATTATTGGAAATATAAAATCATCGGCAATATATGGATCATCGTCTTTTAGTGAACATTCTTCAGGATATTTATCAATATCGATTTCTTGGGATATGTCTGCATCATGTTCTGCTTCAGAGCCATCTGATAAAAGAATGGTTTTAGTTAAAATAAATAAAATCATTGGGTAAATTAAAAATAAACACCAGTTATACCTTCAGTATTCTCATCATCATTGATGCTCTTCTACCGATGGAGGTAGCTGGTCATCTTCGAACCATTTGAAACTGTATCAATTATCTATTATCTCCCAACCATAATCAACAAGATCTTAAGTGATTACTTCTTTTCTGATCTGGCAATGGAAGTTGTTCGTAGAGACAGTTGATACAGCTTTGATTGTCACAGTGCCAGTATCGAGCCGTTCAAGTTTTTAATCTCACGATGTCATTCTCATTACTGATATAATATTTTTTCATAAATGTTGCTACACGTTTCATTTATATTATGCTACACATGTTTCCTTTATATTATTTAGCCTTGTATCCGTACACTCAACTCAACACATAAATTCTTCGATGATTTCGAAGAACTAATTTATATTTCAATCCAACTCCTCGAGGTCTGAAAATATTTTAGTGTAGTTTTTAGAATTCTTTAAAATACTGAATGGCTTTTGCTTCCCTTTCTTGAAGAAAGCGGGATTCAAATCCCACCCCTGTCAATGCATGGAAGGCTTTAATGTTGTATACAATTATGGACCCAAGTTTTCGTATAGTTTATTCACGTCAAGAAACCTTTATATATTTCCATAGCCAATATGCATAGATATTTTCAGATTTTGATGAATGTAGATCATGTTTTCCAACAAGATGTCCGAATCGGAGCATTAGACCGCAAAAGGAAGAAAATAATTAAAATCGACATTGTACACGTGTTAAATATCGTTACTGTTGACCTCTTCATGAGATGGACACGATTGATTTTCTTGATTTGATAGGACGACTTCATCATTAATCACCTCATATTTGAAACAATCCACATATTTTACATAGATGATTTTTTCATTTATGTAAGGAGCTAGGTGATTGTTTCGACAATCATTGTATATGAACTTCCTCAAGGCCTCTTTGAAATTTACGTTTCTCAATTCAGAGTAAAAATCTGATTGACGAAGTTGGTCCGGCCCATTGATGTTGAAGCAATGTCCATATTTAGTTCATCTTAAAATGTGTTCCTTATCCTTGGTCGAAAGACAGAAGTAGGGATCGAAGGTAGAAATATTATATTAATAATAAGAATTATATCCCGAGATTAGATAAAAATTTTGACGGCACGATACTGACAACATGCCAATCAGAATTGTATCAACAGTTTCTGCGAAAAACTTACTTTCTTCAGTTTTGGAGACATGAGCATGAAAAGAAGCTAATCTCTTTTGATCCAGTTGATTAAGGTTTGAAGATAGTAGATAATAAATACAGTTTCGAATGGTTCGAAAGTGACCAGCTACCTTTATCGGTAGAGATAATCACTAATGTTGAGAATACTGCAGGTATAACTGACGTTCATTTTCAATTTACATAATTATTTTATTTCTTTTAAGAATATATTGGGTGGGTGTACAGTTTGAAGATATTAAGGGGACCATGGACGTTGAAAATGTCAAAAACCTTCTAATTTAGACATTTTTGTTGTTGCTAATTAATGTACACGTTTTATTTATCTTTCATTTAAAACAAGAATTAAGTTAATCCGATACTTAGTTATAGAGTTATACTGGTTTTTATACACTAGCATTTTGCTTTGACAGCTGTCAGAAATGTAAACAACGTTTTTGCATGTGCCTTCAACAAGCCCCACATTAAAAAGAAACAAATATATTTAATTTTAAACTACGGATTGGCAACTCAATATAACTGTATCTTTAACCGAGGTTTAGCTGTGTTTGTTTACAATTTTCGTGCGCATTTTTTTCTTGTACAACACTTGCATAGTTCCAATCACGTTTCCAAATTTCGAGTTTCAGTTTCTACATAACTTTTTCTTCTTTATCACTTTAATTATTTATTTAATTTTAAACTTAATTTAACTTAAATATATATATATATTTATAAATTAAAATTATGTATAGCATTAGTTCACGTTAGCGCAAACCAGTCTGCGACAAGGGTAAACGAAAAGCAGTTGCTTATGAAAATGCTAAAAAAACGCTGGCAGAAAAAATCGTCTGCAGTTCCTATTTCTGTTTTATCACCACCACTAGAAGATGCAGATCCTGTGATTTTATCAAGTGAGCCATCTTATACTATGATGAATGATGACATGTTATGTGGACAAAGCTTCTTCAAAACATTCCTTGCCATGCGTGTAAATACATGTCTTTGAGTGTCGTCAAGAAGAGTAGTTTTAGATTGTCGACCAACCTGGAGCTGACATGTGGATATTGTGGGCATAACTATGGTTCAACTTTTGCCAGCCCTCGCAATCTAAATTCTAAAAACTTCGATATCAACCGCAAGGCAGTACAAGCTTTTTTGTCAATAGGTAAAGGACAACCGCAATGGACACATTCTCCATGATTTTAGGCATTCCATCAATGGACACTAAAACTTTTGCAAATCACCTGGGCACATTGGCCGAACAGTATCAAGATGTGAAACAAGAAGTGCTCGAAACCTCGAGGAACTGTGTTCGACAGCGGTTTGATGCTGATGATATTCATAACAATATTGTTGATGTATGTGTTTCATACGATGGAACGTGGCAGAAGCGAGGGCATTCGTCTTTGTATGGAATAGGAATTGTTATCGAAGTTTTGACTGGGCTAGTTGTTGACTTCACAATTTTGAGTAAGTACTGTCCAGCCTGTATAGTAGCATTGCGGGATTTAGGCCCTAATTCTGCAGAATTTGCTTTCTGGTATGGGCCATAAACCCTTATGCCCCAAAAAAAACTACTCGGGGACCAGCAACAGCATGGAGATGGTAGCAGCAGTACTATTATGGCAGCGATCCATTGAAGATGGTAAAATGAGGTATGTCAAAATGCTGTCTGATGGCGATGGAAAGGCACACCAACACTTGTTGGAAAAAAAGGTGTATGGTACAAAAGTCATCATTGAAAAAGAAGAGTGTCTCAACCATGTGGCAAAGAGACTGGGGACAGCTTTACGCAACAAAGTTCAAGAATGGAAAGCCCGGAAAGTGACACTGGGTGGGAAAAAGAAGGGTAGCCTCAAAGAAGATACAATAAAGAAACTGTCCAGCTACTATCGGAAAGCCATAAAGAACAATGCGCCTGATGTGCCCAAGATGAAAGCGGCAATATTTTCTTCTTTGCACCACTGCATGTCCACGGATAAGAAACCGCAATACATGCACTGCCCTACAGGCACAGGGGTAGATTCGTGGTGTTTTTTCCAAAGATCAGTGGCAAAACACGAAACGCCAAAATCTCATTCAACCATGAAAACTACTCTTACTGAGCAAGTTGTTAAAATAATGCCTATATACATAAGATTGGCATCAGTCAAACTTTTGAAACGGTGTTCGGCAGCTAAAACCCAAAACGCAAATGAAAGTCTGCATAGCGTTATATGGAGTAAATGCTCCAAAGAAGTTTTTGTTTCCAAAATACGACTTGAACTTGCTGTTATTTCTGCAATAAGTGACTTTAATCTTGGCTGCACTAAGTCCTTGAAATTTATAAGCAATGCAAATGAAGAAGCAGCCAGTGATGTCTCTTTCACTATTACAAAAAAGAAAGATGCAGAAGGAGAAGAGAAGCACGCAGGAATTCAAGATGCAACGGCTTCGAAAAAAATATTCAAAGTCTACTACAAAAACTGGGCTTGAAAAATCTAAAGGCGTAACTTATGGAGCTGGCCAATTTGAACACATTTTACTTTCACACAGTATCTCTAATGATATAAAAGATATTGCATAGTATTACACTCTTATTAGTATCTTTATTTGTAATTTTCATATTTCATATGGCTCTGTACACATACAGAAAAGGCTGGGACTATAATTTATTCCGTCCTTGCCTTGGGTCGGCCTGTACTTACTTGCAGGAACTGACCTGCCTTATCTAATATTAGAATCACTACACGCACACGCACCTTTTCTGTCATCTGAAATATGTTATATTTTTAGTGATTATTTTTCGTTTTTTTTAACTGCATAATTATTATGTTTTCAATTATAAGTTTTTCTTGCCTCAATCTGGTTATTTTGAAACAGTCGCAATTTTGAGGTGCGAAAAACCAAAAACATTTTGGCCAACACATGTATGTACCCTTTGATTTTATTGGAGTACGTTTTTGCAGTTTTTTTTGTGAATCATATATACGATTCTTTTCATGCCAAACTCTTCTTGTACATAATCAACAATTCCAACATTGTGTTTCTGTGTAGAATATAATATATAAGTTCTATAACAGTAAACACAAGTTAAAAAATTGTTCAGATTTTTAAATTTCAATCAACTTTAACATTCAAATGCTTTTTTCTCAGAATTGATATTTAAGAAATTTTGCAATATTCAAAATGCCATCTGCGTAACAAATTTTCTTCGAATCTCATGAAATTTTTTTTATGGATTTAATACACAGTTAAGATTTATAATTTCACAACTTCAAAGGAATTATGTTACTTATTATCCAAAAATGTTTAAACGAACTGTTAGTAGATGAGATTTTTCGTTGAAAATCTTCTGACGCAAGACTAATTATTATTTTTAAAAATAAATAAATATTTTACTTAAAAATTATATACAAATTACTTTTGTAATAACTTAATACTATACTGTGAAAAAAATTAAAATCGTTTAAGTGAAAAATAATGCGCATTTGGGAATTTGCGTAAACACGCTTTTAATTATATAAAATTATTCATATTAAAAAAAATATTTATTGAAATCAATTGAAAATTTTATATATGTTTTACTTTGACATGTCCCCTTCCTTATATATTTTCAGAAAGTTTGAAGCAAAACTAAAAAAATAAAATTTCATCGTCCATGGTCGCCTTAATGGTGAAATTCATACGCATCAGCATTCTTATATTAGTAAATTGCTTGAGATTTTACCAGTTGATTTAACTGTACCAGTTCGTACTCAAATGGATATAGGTTTGAGTAAACTTTTAATTAAATAAAATGTTATTTATAATTTTCCTTTTAAATAATTGCTTGGTAGTTTGTGATTTCTAGCCAATAGAACTAGCATATGTTGGTCAAACGAAATATTATTCAATTCATTTGTCAAATGCTAACAATGCTGCTCTTGTCATGTTTACAGATGCATCATGGGCAACAGCTGCTGATTCAAGGCGATCTATTTCAAGGTTTATTTGATCGATCGGTCACGTATTTTTAGGATGGAGACCCTGCACACAAAAGTGCATTGCTAAGAGTGCCATGGAATCGGAATTTGTCGCCCTGGATGCTGCTTCAGAAACCGTTTGGTTGAATAAAATACTCAAAGTGTAAATGTTTAGTTATGAAAGCAACTCCTTTACACTGTAAAAAAATTACTGTAAAAATACAACACTTTCGTAGCATAAATACAGCGCACGTTGCTGTAATTTTTTACAGAACGTTCTGTAAACACAATTTACAGCACACTGTGATGTAAACTGTTTCCGAAAATTTCTCAGAGCCCGCCTGGTGCGTACCATGTGATATTATTAACGAATTAGCTTCGAACACAGAACTTTCAAAGAACTTAAAATTTGAAGAAGGTTCACTTCGACAAAGCGTAAGTGGCGATGTCTCACATACTTGATTGGTTTGGTTTGATTAACAACGCCACACTAGAGCTGTACAGTGGGCTATTGGCGACGGTTCGGGGCCTATCTCGAAGGAAAGACACAGGAACGATGCCTCATGTTTTTGAACCATGGTCAGATGACGAGGACAACAACTGAGCTGGCACCTAACGCAATCTAAATAGGCGCCAGAGTATTGGACCCCGATCAGATTTATCGTGCACCAGTCCCGTATACACGTATAATATGTAGGATATTAAAAAAAAAATCTAGTATAGTAGCGAATCATTACAATTTTACTTTTCCTTGTCAAGTCCATCACCCAATCAACGGGATTGGTTCACGATAAATCTAATCGTGGTCCAATGTCCTGAAGCCTATTGAGGTTGCGTCGGGTGCCAGATCAAGTGTTGTCCTCGTCATCCGACCATGGTTCAAAAATACGAAGCATTGTTCCCGGATCTTTCCTTCGAAATATGCCCCGATATCAATAGCCCAATGTCCAGCTCTAGTGCGACGTTAATTAAAAACAAAACAAAAAATACATCATCCAATCCTCAGATTACTAGCCGAACGCAGAGCCCCAGTTGCTCAGTGGATAACGCTTTCAGCTACTAATCAGAGGATTGGTGGTTCGAATCCGTGCGATGGACTTGACAAAGAAAAGTAAAAAAGTAGTGATCTTGCGATTGGAGGGTTGCCAGCTTTGCTACAAAAATACTAGAAAGTCGTCCAGAACATCCAACAAATTATACTGGCGTGTATACGGGACTGGTGCACGATACGTCTGATCGGGGTCGAATGTCCTGACGCCTATTGAGGTTGCGTCGGGTGCCAGCTCAGGTGTTGTCCTCGTCATCTGACCATGGTTCAAAAATACGAGGCATCGTTCCCGGGTCTTTCCTTCGAGATAGGCCCCGAACCGTCGCCAATAGCCCACTGCTCTAGTGCGACGTTAATTAAACAAACCAAACCAACTAGCCGAACGCATTTATCCACTGGGCAATTGGTGGCCCCTCTCTCACTTGAAGTCGCAAAGGTTTTGGCATGTGCAGAAAGCATTTTTTGGCGTCTGATTTGAAATTCTTGGTGTACCAACGATTATGTGTTATTCTGTGATGTGCTGACAGTCAAGATCGTTCATGATTTTCTTCGATTATAGGGTTCAATAAAGACATTTCCTGATATTTAAGGTAAGTGACAAGCAAATTATTATTAATATAGTCAATTTTAAGCGCACATATACTTCTGTATGTTGTTTTCTGACAAAACTTTCTGTTTCAAACGGCTATAACGCGACTTGATTAGTCTTTCCAAATAATTGGGGTTCGAGTAATCTAAGTACTGAACTTGGAAGCACGTTGCAGTTTTTTTTATATGTATGTCAACGGAAAATACGATTATATAAGAGGATTGAGAGTAAAGCAGATTTTCATTAGTAGGGATCGTTTGTCAATGTTTTAAAATGCAGACAAATTTTTATATTTGTTTGATGTGCAAGATTCAAGGAGGGGAACATGTACAAGCCGAACTCGCCGACCAGGCCGTTGGAATAAAAATTCCGACGTCAACATTTGCTGACTCCAAAAAGAGCGGCACATGTACAAGGTGGAAAACAGCGACGTGAAGTGCTCTTCTGTCCGAGATACGAGATTACGATCCAATGTTCCCGGGTCATTCCTTCGAAATAGACCCCGATACGTCGCCAATAGCCGACTGTGCAGCTCTTGTGCGACGTAAATTAATCAAACATTGAAAATACAATCGAAAAATCATAAAATATTTACTGTTTTGAAAACGAAATTTTGATAAGGTAACTGTTCTTTAAAAAGAACTTCGACCTACATCCTGCAGGTAAACTAAAAAATTTCAACTTTTTCAGAAATAAGACTCGCAGTGAGTTCTGGGATTGTAGACATCGGATCCGAGCTACCAGGCAGCTAGATTTGGAAAACTGAAAGATTGAAAGACCGAGTTTGATTCTTTGACCGGCCCACCGGGTGTTTGAAATGGCGAAAAGACTTTTTTAAAAACTTTTTTCGGTATGACTGCAATTTTAGACAAATGAATTTGGATTATAATTTATTTAATGATTGTATTTGTTATTTAAAGAAGAAAAAAACATATTTTTTCTTAATTTACAATATCGTACTATGTTGTCGAATCATCCAATCTCGCTTTTTTTTAACACCCTTCTAATTTAATGTGTGAGATTAAATAGGAAAGGATTCTATTGTAATCCAATTGCAATCTTTTCCTTTTTAATCTTACCCATTGAATTGTTATATAAATTTGAAAATTGGCAATCTTGCGTTATCCCAAACATTTTACTATATTTAGTCATAATAATTTACAAAAGTAAATTCGAGACCTGGTTAATTCCTAGTGTCCGGTGCCCTCGCCAAATGGGATTTGGCGACAAATGATTGGGCGATAAAGTTTATATTTTGGCATACTACTACTTGACGCATGCTAAAATATGTTCTATGGTAACCCTAAATTTTTAACCCACGTAGCTGCGCCATGCTGAGAAGATGCATCTAGTTACATGACGCATGACGAAATTAGATGCGCGATCGCATCAGTTTAGCCTTGGTTTCACGCATTTCTGCCATTTTTTAATGGACTTTCGGCGGCTACGTGTGATTTTGATTTTTCTGAGATTGCGTCTCTTTTCCGCCGAAAACATTTTACTATTTTATGCCCTTTTTTCTAAAATATATTTCCTAAACCAATCGCCTCACATATTGTATTTGATAGATGAATAATTTTTGAACTTATTAGAGTAAAAGTTTAGCAGTTTTTAATTTCGACTATTTTTTAAAAAGATTAAAAAGGAAAAACAATAGTCAATTTGTTTGGTAAAAAATTATTAAATGAGATTTTGTTTCAGAGTGATTATTTTCTTAAATATGAACCCATCATATTTATACTTTATTTTCTAAACAGATTTTGTAACTTAAATTTCCTATTTAGAAAATTATATTATGTTAACGAAAGTTAAATTTAAATGAATTCCTTCAAACAACCACTAATCTAAAAATCAGTACATTTATAAATTCATATTTCAGGTTAAAATACATTTTCGTGATTATTTATTGTTCTAAAGGTGTTCAACAAAAAAGAATACACGTTAATTTATTTTTTGATGGATGAACTCCATACTATTTTAACTGCAAGTTCCTACGCCACTGATCACACAACTTGTTAGTTCAGGCTTTTTTTTTATTTGTGTTTATTGAGTGTGAGGGAAATTTACTTTGTTTAATTTACAAAGTTATATATTAATAATAAAATTAACTCGCATGTAATCTGAAAAATATAAATAATTATTTAATATAACGTTTTCATTTTGAAAATTAGGAAACTTATATTGGAAGTAATTACGTTTTTATTAAAAAAAAATAGGGAACGTATCGCAAATAATGCTTTCATTTTGAAAAATTAGAAAACATATTGGAATAAATGTTTTTATTTCGTGCAATTAGAAAGCACACTGGAAACAATGCTTTCATACACTGTTTCACCTCATACCCAGGTAGCACAGTAATATTGGCCAATATCGGCAAAGAGAGTTTCGGCAACATTGGCCAATATTGGCGAATGTCGGATCGGCCAACGTCAAACTGTTAACCTTTTATCAATATTGGGCAATATTGCCAAACCGATATTGGCCAATATTATAGAGCGGTATTGGCCAGTATTGGGTAATGTTGAACTGGCCAATATCGTAGAGCGGTATTGGCCAATATTGGCAAATGTCGGATCGGCCAATGTCAAATGGTTAACCTTTTATCAATATTGGCAAATATTGCTCAACCGATATTGCCAATATTGGCTAACGTTAGGTCGGCTAATATTGGCGAATGTCGGGTTGGCCAATGTCAAATGGTTAACTTTTTATCAATATTGGCAAATATTGCCAAAGCAATATCTGTCAATATTAAATAAAAGGTGGCCGATTTACATTGATCGACTCGACATTAGCCGAAATCGAATATATTTGAAAGCAGCGGTTTACAATATTAATGAACAATACTATGAATAATTTAAAAAAAAAAAAATTTTATAAAACAATTTGTTTCTTTTGTTTTTGATCATTTAAAGCTGTTGCATGAAAAATATTCTTTCCTCTGTGGAAAATATTGGACTATACTACTCATTTGCTTTCTCTTTATAACATCAAAAAATTGTATTCAAAATCTATATAATAATAAAAATATAGCAATAAAATTATAATTAAAAAATTTAATAATTAAAATTTTAAATTTCCTAAAATTACAAATTTATAATTCTTTTAAAAAATTTAAATTAGTTAATTTTGAACTAAGTTAACTGTAATATTATTTAAAAATATATTTACATTTACTTTTCTAAATGAAATGCATTATACATTACCATTTAAAAAAATTAAAAACACAATTCAAAATATTTCTATCTTGTATTCCTTCATCTAATACATTAAAAGAAAATTAAGACTTAATTTTTAAAAATGAGGAAAACATAATGAATACTTTTATATTGAAGTATATGTTGAAAGATGAAGTATCCATTTTGAGAGTAAATTGGATCACAAAGCTATTGTAAATGTTATTTACACCCAAGTAAATTAGTTTTGAAAATGGAGGAAAAAAAATATTTTGTCAAGGTTAATGATGCTAGATTGATAAGCAAGTTTAAGAATTTTTAGTAGTCTAGTTTAATATCTTAAGACAGTTAGATATCTGCATTTAAGCAGGTTTTTGTAAACTTTTTAGCAATCTAGTTAAAATACCAAAACAAATTAGAGTTTTTTAAAAAACTTTTTAGCATTTATAAGAAATCCAAATTATCTTTTATTACAATTGTTACACAACTGTGGCATAAAATGTTGGGGCCAATTTCACTTACCTCAATTAACTATTATGACTCCCTTCTGTTGTAAAAAAGAAATCTAACGCAACAGGTATTGTGTAATAATTTGGATACTCCTTGAAGTTTGGATTACGTACTTCATTTACAACACATTAAGTGTGATTTTCTAATCTAAAATACTACTAAGTTGGTATTTGTAGTATAACAGTTGAATGCATGAAATATTCGATATAAAATAAGCATGAAATATATTGATAAAAATTAAATATGCTCGAATATATAATATAATTTGATAAGTTGCTTACTTATTTTTAGCAAAATAATTTTTTAAAAATGTGTGTTGTGTTTGATGTCAGTTGTTGTAAAGAAAGTAAAAATTATACTTATTTACATTGCGTTTCAATTTAAAATTATTTGCAATTTAGGAACCAAAAAAAAAAACTAACACCTAGTAACTGAGCTAAGACATTTTCCTTATAATTTGACCGTAAAGTATGAAGCTGTGTTTACAGATCGTTCTTTAATTGTATTATAGACTAATGATGCTAATGCCTCATTATGAGAAAGTTTAAGAATTTAGTTGATTTCTATGGATAATTATAAAATAAACTTAAGTCAATTAACTAAATCGAATATAAAAAAGACATCCATGAAAATTATTTCTACCAACATTAAAGTTTACTTTCACTACTGCTTTTTATTATAAAATAAATTTAAAAAACACACCTTTTTTTGAGTTAAAAATTAACAAATGGTCTACATTTACTTGAGTGCCTCATGCAAAAACGTTCGCTTATTTTTAACTTTTAAAGTATATGCATTAGTAAATATATAATGAAATTATATTTTAAAAAGTTTTTTTATATTTAATATTTTACACTTTTTACTAATAAATATTAATATAGTGGAAACCATTTCCAATTATTCCACTGAGACCACTTCTAAACAAACCTTATCACTTAGTGACTCAATCGCATAAGTGGTTAACGATTTATACTACTACCTCCATCATTAGTGCACAAGTGTTATTTTAAATATTAAATAACATTCTAAGAGTTATTAAACCACATTTTATTTTAACACTTTTTACTTTATCAATAGTCTTCACATAAAAGTGCTGATCTCTTAATTAGAGTATTGTGAGTTTGTTCCTGGCCTTGAATTGTCCATAAGGCCAGCAAAGGCAGGGTGGGAAAAGGGGCTGGAGATAAATCTATCATGGCCCAAATATCCTCACATTGGTCATGGTGTGGAAATTTGGGAGAGCGAGGTGCCAGTTCGGGTGTTTGTTGACTTAGTAGCTGGTATCCGAGTGGCTTCAGGCTACAGGATGTGGAGTATATGTCTTGAAATGAGTTTCAAACACTGCTCAAAATTCATAAATCAGGTTTCAGAACAGATCTTGGGGCTAATCAATGCAGCCTCTTCAAGTTATCAGTGAGCAGCTCTAGTGGAAATTCAGCTAAAATAAAATAGGAATAACACATATTAAATGAAAGAGAAAAATACCAAATGCTAGATAACAAGTCAAAAATAACTGAATGAGGAAATCTAGCAATTATTTCTTAATAAATCTAGTGATCAGTTTCTTAATGCTGTATATCATGTTGTTCTAATTTATTCCACAAACTTTTTTCTAAAAAAATAAAAAAAATAACACGACTAGAATTGTTTAAATACATGTTTGAGTGATAACAAAATATTACATTAAATTGCAACATGGTATTAAATCGATTTTAGCAAGTACTTCAAATGCTTTGGCCAACTGCCTAGTATACTTTTATGTGCCGGCTTAAAATACATTTTAAAGTTGCAGAGAACTTTCAAATCATAATGGAGCTAATATATTCTGGAATTAAGACACATCTGAATAACCAAATGAAGATTTAATAAATAATGCACTCAAAGATTGTGCAATATAGCGATTAAGCATATTCGATTAGTTTGGCTTGTTATCATTACCATCTTGTACACCAGGGCCTATTTTAACATAGAGTTGGTGGGGATTTTTCCCCACCAGTGTGTAGAAATGCCCCACCAGTCATACAGAATTGCCCCACCGGACTTTTTTTTTTGTTCTATCCATTTTCCATAGTAAAAAAATAAACTTGAAGTTGTAGCGTAGGAATGAATGGACAGAGACAGATGTCTCTTCCAGTGAAAAGGCCCTATTTCGCCGCAAGGGAGAAAATCTTTCACACCCCTCCCCCGTCTAGCTTTTACTACTGCCTTTTACCCATCCCCAAAAATCCTTTTGTTCAGGACTGAGAATTGCCTCATTCAAGGACGTAGTCCAGGGGGTCCGGACCCCCCCCCCCCCCTTCAGGTCAAGATTTTTTTTTGTGCCGCCATATACTACTCTCTATCGTTCTTGTCAATTTCAACAAGTTATCCCTAAAAAACGCCAGTAAAAAACGATCGTCCACTACAGCAAGTAGAGCCGGGCTGCACCTAAATTCATTAGTGTATTACTACAAAGAGCCGCTTTGGAAAGGAAGCGCGGGCAGTTTCACCCCGTTTATTCGTAAACGTGTTTAAACTGCTCTTGGGGGGGGTTTGGGGGGGGGGGGGTCTTTTTGAAAGGAACAGGAGGACAATAAGTTGTCGTAGGTTTGACAATGGAATCGCTTACAAACCTTTTTCAACAGTTTTCTTTGGAAGACGACTTGTGTGTATCATTAGTCAAATATCCACTTTTACAAAGAAACTGTCTACTTTGTCGGAAAAGGCGCGTTGAAATTGTAGCAAGCACATGTCAAGGGTCAAAGAAAAAGGCTTTTCTGGGAATTGTAGTGATTGTAATGTATAGTCTACTTCGCTTCGTCCTCATGGTCCTGTCGTCCTCACCTGTTTGTAATTAACTGACCCTTGGATAGCCGTTTTGGCTGATAGATGCTCTCTGCATTGTGACAAGGGCAATGTCGTTCTATGCTTGTGGAGGCAGGTCCTACAGGTTTTGGAATGAACCCTACACTACAAATGCATTGTCCCGAGCTCTAAGGTCCGGAGAGTCGTAGGGGACTATATCGACAAAGAGAATGAAGAGGTAGAACAGCTCTATTTCACGACTAGTTATTTCAGAGTACAGACGGCAAATTTAGGAAGCATTTTTTTAGTTGAAACAAATGTAGGAGGTTTTTTCTATCAGCATATTTTACTGTTTTGCAAGTAAGTAAATATTTCTGTATTCTAAACGTCATACCATATCTTTCCTAATGAAATGGACTTTTGTAATTATACTAATCAATTGGCAGTGACTAATTAAAATGTTTGTTTTTCTATACATTGTTAAGTCAATAACACTAAGAATGTTTATGTATAGAAACTAAGTCGAAGATCATTTTAATCTTTAACAACATATAAATTACTTATAATAAATGAAATTTTAATGCATCGAATTAGTGTAAATACTATTAAAATACGTTTTACATAAAATCAAAATTTCTAATAGTTTTATTGAATCAATTGAATATTTATATATTCAACAATTTATTATTTATTTCATTTTACTAATATTTAAATTGATTATTTATATTTATCCAAAACATTATCCAATTTAACTTTTCTTGTACTCAATAAACTCTGGCTCATGTCAAAAATTGTATATATTTTTTATATTACTAACACTTTATGTTTTTTTAAAAGCAGAAAAATTTTAATTTGAAAACTATTTATAAAATTTATTAATTTAAGTAGCTAAAATAAACATAATTTCAAATATTTATTTGTTAAAAATGTAAAAGGTAAATAGCTTAAAACTAGACATTGAGGCATAAAGTCATATTTACGAACTTTTATTGTAAAATATTTTGTTTGTTTTGTTAAATTAGACGAATCAAGTTTATTTAGTTACAATAAATATCGGAAAGATCTTTTTGCGAGACAGAAACACAGTTGATGTACGAGTGACAAAACAGTTGCGCTGTTCTCAAAATGTGGAAAATTTTTTTTCATTTATAGTTCAAATTTTTTTAATTTAAAATTTTAATTAAAATTTGCTCTAAATGTCAAAGCTGGGGAAGAAACTACCCCCCCCCAAAATCGTAGCAACTCTTGGACCCCCCCCCCCCCTTAGCAAAATCCTGGCTACGTGCTTGAATCGATGGAAAGAATTCCGTATCCAGGGGGTTACGAAGACAAAAAAGAGGAAACTGATAGCAATGACATAGAATTACTAACATCATCTCGAAAAAAAATAAATGCAAACGTTACAACTTTTGGCAGAAAGTATTCTGTAATTAGGCAAGGAATTGTACTTAGTGCAAAAAATTTTCTTCTTGAAAGAATAGATGACGAACAAGGAGAGATACTCACGAGCACAAAAAAAATATGTAAAGCAACTTCAGCGGCAGAAACGATCGCTGCTGGACAATCGCTTGTAAAACGTTTGTTTCCCGAAGAGGTAGCCAATTTCAGTGACTCAGTTTTTGAAAGTTGGGATCAAATTGAAGAAATTCCAAGTCTTTCCAGGGGATCGGATATTGGCGCATCACATTCTGTGCTTTAAAAAAAAATGTTTGTTGTGGCTACGGGAACTTTCAAAAAAATATTAGGGTCAATTCTCGTGGCCGCACCACATTCCATGCAAGTAGAAAGGGTCATTTCCTGCTACAACATGTTAATGTCAAACCATAGGCAGTCAGCTAATCTGGAAACTATTAACAAGAGACTTATTATAGCCTTAAATGGAAAAGGAACAGCATTTTTCAATCCCCGCCCGTCAGTGTTAAAATTTCTGCAGCTGAAGGAACGGCGACAAAAGTTGCCAGAAGCAGAAATTTACAAGGACAGAGAGTATGTAAAAGCATTTTTCAGAAATGACAACACGTTTTAATAAATTTTTATGTCTAACTTTAGTTAATGTATATTATAATACACCGATGTGATAAAGTTTTTGAAAAAACTTATTTTTCTACGTTTTTGTGCTAAAAAACAAAATATTTTCCGAATACTAATATATAGAATATTATTGTTCATCTTATAAAGTAAATGCTACTTATTAATGTAATGTTATTAATGACCATTTTGCTTGTAATATGGTCGGGTACTTGTCTAAAATTTACCTAAGTGTACATATTTAGATGTCTATGTACTTTATATTTAAAACTTTACATTTGTGTGAAGTAAAATTGCGGAAATGTAAGAAATATATATTTTAAAATACAAAACATTAGGTTTTAAAAAATTTTTTTAATAAATTTTGCTTTATGACAACAAATAAAACATACTTTTATGAATCGTTAGAAAATTTCATTAATTAGATAAAAAAAAAACTTTTTAATTAATTTTTTACAGAACATATAATTTTAAACTAAGTTTATTAAATTAGTTTCAATTTAATATTTTAAATACCAAGTTTTCATTAACTTCTGGGGTTCTACTTTCTTTAAAATTTAATTTGCCCCACCAGTCGAAATTCCTTAAAATATGCTCTGTTGTACACAATAACTACGAAACAGGCTAACATTACATTTTCTTATAAATTGTTATCCATAACAAATAAGGTAGGTAAGGCTTTTTTTGACAAAATGTTGAATTCTGGAACTATAAAATGCCTTGTAACTAAATTATGTCCTAGTATATTTTTGAATATATGGTTAAAATGTACTCTACGGTTTCCCTGCCAAATCTAGTTAAGATTTTCAGCAACCCTGCAGAGAGAAAATTGAGTTTTTTTTAACAAAACCGGTTGTCGCCCAGAATGTGTTAATATTGTGAATATATAATTTTTTAAAAGTTGTCAAGGGGAACCGTACAATGCATTTGAACCAAATATTATATAAAAAGTTACTTATTTAAAAATAAATATTGGATACAGCTCCAATAGCAATTTTTAATATTTTGAAAGTATTTCATACAGTGGATAGTAAATAAATTTTCTACCAAAAATTGTTAATATCTTAAAAAAGTTATGCAATTTCCTCAGTAATTAAAATTGCTAATTCTTTATATTGGTGAATGTTCTGGGAATGGAACTGTAAGTTCGTTACTTACATGTGATCGAAAAGGGATTAAATAATTTTTATTAAAATTATTATGAGAATGAGCACAAGAAAATTATGTAATGCAACATCAGCGGACAATCGTAGACATAATGATTATTTCCCAAAGAGGTAACCAATTTCAGTAACTTTGTTTTTGAAAGTTATTAGGATTGAATTGAAGAAATTCCAAGTCTTCCCAGGAGATTGGATATTTGTGCATCACATTCTGTACGCTTAATTTTTTTTTGTGGCTATGGGAACTTTCAAAAAATCATTAGGGTCAATTCTTGTGGCCACAATACATTCTAAGTGGAAAATGTCATTTCCAGCTACAACATGTTGATGTCAGATCATTGGCAGTCGGCTAATCTCGAAACAATTAATAAGACTCGTTAGTCTTAAATTTAAATGAAAAAGAAACAATTTTTCAATGCCCGCCCGCCTGTGCTAAAATTTCTGTAGATGAAGGAACGGCAACAAAAGTTGCCAGAAGCAGTAATTTACAAGATTATTTAAAAACATTTTTCAGAAATGATAGCAAGTTTTAAAAAAGTATTATGTCTAACTTTAGCTAACGTTATACCAATATGATAACATTTTTTAAAAACTTAAAACTACTTATTTTTCTACATTTTTGTGCTATAAAACAAAATATTTTCCAAATACAAATAGAATATTATTGTTAATCTTATAAAGTAAATGCTACTTATTAATGTAATGTTATTAATGCACATTTTGTTTGTAATATATGCTCGGGTACTTGTTTAAGATTTACCCAAGTATACATATTTAGATGTATGTACTTTAGATTTAAAACTTTACATTTGTATGATTGCAGAAATATATATTTTAAAATAAAATTTTACATTATGACCACAAATAAAACATAATTTTATAAACCGTTAGAAAATTTCATGAATTAGATAATTTTTTTAAATAACTTTTTTCGGAACATATAATTTTAAACTAAGTGTATTAAATTTGCTATTTTAAGTACCAAGATTTAATTTACTTCTGGGATTCTGCTATCTGAAAAATTTACTTTGCCCCACTAGTTGAAATTTCTTAAAATGTGGGCTAGTATAGAAGTTTCCCGAAAGAAAAGAGTTTCGAGTACAAAACAATTACATTTACTTATTTAGAGAACTATAAAAATATTCCAATCTGAATAACTTACTACAATAAAAACACAATTAATGAAATCTGTGTTTTCCTATAAATAAGTTTAAGAAAATCTAAGTTTTTTATAAACTCATACGATCATGATACAGGGAACGTCCACCAAAAATGAAACTTTTTACTGAAATTAAAATTTTAACCAAACTATAAGTGTGGTATATCAATTTAATCCTAGAAAGTTGCTGGATATGAATTTGTAAGGTATTATTTCATAAGAATAATAGTATGCAGTGAAATTGTTCTGAAAGTTTACTTATTTTTTCACTTTTATTGGGGCCAAAAATGTCACTTTGATAATAGTATATTATTTTCTTAATTTTGTTCATTAATTGAAATCATTATATATACAAATTCATATTTATCATATATATATAGTTGAAATATTTTAGATTAGCTTTTGAATAAAATTTTAACTCTATTTAATAGTGATGTTTAATTGTCACAAGAGTAACAAAAAACATATAAAAGTTTCAAATTTGTACTTAACATTTTTACTTGAAACCTTTTAATCTCTGATTTGGTGGAATAAGACATATTTTAGACCACTTATTTTTTGTGTCATGCATAGAACATCCTCTGTTGTGTTGTTACAAGAGTAACAAATGACTGTGTCACAAGAGTAACACATAACATTTCTGGCAAGTAAATCAAATAGGTTGTCTTCAGACCAAAACAAAAACAATATTTTAAGTTTATTTGGCTTTGCCCTTTTTAAGAATAAGTTCTTGAGTAGTTTTTCCATAATTAATTATAATTATAATTAATTACATAATTAATTTAAAACAAATTAAATTGCATTATTCACGTTTTTAAAATGAATGAACTAAATTTTTTATTTACTTTAAAATTACAGAACAATTATCACAGCAGGTCCTTAGAATGTGTGTATTTGTGGTTTTCATAAAAACTTTCAAAGTAATTCATAGGACAGTTGCAGATATATTTTCTCCATTCCTAAAGATTTATTGATTTAGAGTGCTGTACAGGCCCGTTGCACCGGGGGGAGCACGGCCCCACTATAATCTGGAAACCCTGAAAGTTGGGAATTTCTACTTCTAAAAATCCCCAATTTGAGAAAATTTATGCCTGAAGAAAATTAATGTTATTAGCAAATGAAAGCTAGGGCAGATTATAAATGGCCTAACTTGTATCATTACATTTAAATTAGACCTCAGAACGGACATTGCATTGGAATATGGGTGCAACAAATCAATGGTTGTGAGAGAACTGTTTAATATTACGTAAAATGTATATAAAAAAAAGATGAAAAATGCTGATAAGTTGGAACTGGGAATTTTCAGCACTGTTGAGTTGGGAATTTCGAATCGTTAAGTTGGGAAATTTGTTGCTTCAATTTTGTTATGTCGCTGGTGCTTTGATACTTTACTTGAATGTTGGTAGACATTCAGAATGTGCATTTTGAAAAGATATCATAGAACGACTATTATATAATACAAGACAGATTTTCTGTAAATGTGTTTGCACAATATTTTAATGCAGCATCACCAAGAAAATACATCGGCCAAAAGTGTTCCAGTTTTTTCTGATGGTTGCACAGGCCAATTTAAACAAAAATATAATTTTGTAAACATGTCAGCACTTAAATATTAAAAGTTTTCATGGAAATTTTTTTTTCAATAGCTTACGATACGAGTGCTGTAGATGGAATCGGTGCTGTTTTTCTTCTTTTAAGTGATGTCTATGAAATGAAGTGTATGGTAAAAAGCAATTATACAAAAAGCTGCTGATTTTGCAGAACTTGTACATGGTGCAACACAGGTAAACATACTTTATGTACCAAATGAAGAAATCATAGCCAAAGAATTCATTTGCGTATTATATTATCTCATATTCTCTTGGAGAAATTGTATAGTGAAGGGCACACAAAAACACACTTTATCGAAGCTACCAAAAATGCCACTATCTACCATTGACCATAACACACGATAATTCCTACAAAGAGTTCATATTTTATAAAGGAAACAGCAATAAAACTGCAAGTGAAACCGATGAAGACGAAGAGCAATTCTGCTCAGTAACAGAACGCAAAGGAGCCAAGACCAGTAGGTGAATGTAAACTATGTTGTGGTCCGTTAATTCTAACAGTATATGATGCATATCAAATAAGGTGCTTTAATACACAGAAAAGTAAAAATAATTAAAAAGTTTGAACTTTATGATCATGCTATTTGATACAAAAGAAACCAAATTGTGGCTAATTTTGTTGCTCTTATATTTGTAAAATCTTTTTTATTAAACTATTTTTTAATATAATAATTCTATACCCTTTTAAGCTATTTTAGACTCCTATCAACGTTTAAAACTGTTGTATATTAAAAAAATTGAGAATTAGCTCATATATTAATGATTTTTTGAGGTTTTTAAGCAGAAATTCAATTGTGGACAAAATGTCCCAAGAGTAACGTCACAAGAGTAACGCTTAGCCTTTTACTTAAAACAATGCCATTAATTTAGATTTTGTCAAAGAGATTCAAAAGTTTTTCCCTTTTGAAGAGATATAATTGCTCTATTATATTTGTAAATTTGAGTTTTGTATTCTCATATAATTCACAGGAATTCTACCTTAAATACACTTTTTGTATTTTGCCTTTTCCAGTGGTCACAAGAGTAACAAAAGTTTGATTTATTTCCTAGACAACAAAAATATACTAAATTACATATTAGATATGTTTTATGAAGGGGAATGACATGAACTTTTAAATAGTAATTTTGAATTTTATCCTAAATATGTTTAGTGTTGTAAAAAATGTACGTTTTTATGAAAATTTTCTCTGACCGTCACAAGAGTAACAATGGACGTTCCCTACACCGCTTCAACACAATCTGTAAAAATACTACACTTGAGCCAACAAGTAAATAATACTTGTGCCAACAAGTAAATAATACTTGTTGGCTGTTGAGCCTGTTGGTTAAATATTTACATGCATTTGATAATTCCAAAGATAATTCCTTCTTCACATGCAAAGCCCGGACTTTTAGCGCCATTTCGTTTCAAACCACGACCGAAGTAAACAACTGAAACATGTTCTGCGCATGCGCACTTTGATAGCTGTGATCAATTAGCCGTTTCATGGCGACATTAACTCGCGAAATTTTTAAAACGTGTAAAATCTGGAGATATTACGTTAAAAATGTGCAAAATTATCCTTGTACGCAATTTTTTTTGTTAACAAATGTAGTTTTTAAAGCTTTTAGAAGTTTTGTCAGAATTTCAGTATTTGACATGGAATATTGCCGACCGATTTTGACCAAGATTCGCCGAGTAAAACTGACAAAATCTTTAAAACGAATAAAAATCTTGGGTTATCACATAAAAGTTGTGTATATTAGTTGTCTCTATCAATTTATTTGTTATAAAGTGTAAATTTATAAGTTTAAAGGTGTTATAAGAATTTGTTGAATCCTCAGTATCGGCATGGTAACATTGGGCGATATTGGCTAATGACGCAAACGAACGGTCGATATACACCAATCCACAGTGAGATTGGCCAATATTGGGCAATATTGTTGTGCTACCTAGGCCCAGGTAGCACATCAATACTGGCCAATATTGGTAAAGAGAGTTTTGCCAGCATTGGCCAATATTGGCAAATGTCGGATCGGCCAACGTCAAATGGCTAACCTTTTATCAATATTGGGCAATATTACCGAACCAATATTGGCCAATATTGTAAACTAATATTGGCCAATATTGGCAAGTGTCGAGTCGGCCAATATTGTAAACTAATATTGGCCAATATCGGCAAGTGTCGGATCGGCCAACGTCAAATGGCTAACCTTTTATCAATATTGCCGAACCAATATTGGCCAATATCGGCAAGTGTCGAGTCGGCCAATATTGTAAACTAATATTGGCCAATATCGGCAAGTGTCGGGTCGGCCAATGTTAAACGGTTAACCTTTTATCAATATTGGCAGATATTGCCAAAGCAATATCTGTCAATATTAAATTAAAGGTGGCCGATTTACATTGATCGACTCGACATTAGCCGAAATCGAATATATTTGAAAGCAACGTTTTACAATATTGACGAACTGAATAACTATGAATAATTTTTAAAAAAATATTTTTATAAAACAATTTGTTTCTTTTGTTTTTGATCATTTAAAGCTGTTGCGTGAAAATATTCTTTCTTCTGTGGAAAATATTGGACTACAATACTCATTTTCTTTCTCTTAAAAACATAAAAAAAATGTGTATTCCAAATCTATATAATAATAAAAATCTAGTAATAAAATTATAATTCAAAAATTTAACAATTAAAATTTTAAATTTCCTAAAATTAGACAAATTTATAATTCTTCAATAGAATTTAAATTAGTTAATTTTGAACTAAGTTATCTGTAATATTATTTAAAAATATATTTACATTTACTTTTCTAAATTAAATGTATTACAGTTTACCATTTAAAAAAATTTAAATTAGAAACACAATTCAAAATATTTCTATCTTGTATTCCTTCATCTTATACATTAAAATTTTATCACCAAGCTAGTGTAAATGTTATTTACACCAAAGTAAATTAGTTTTTAAAATGGAAGAAAAAAATTGTCAAGGTTAATGATGCTAGATTGAAAAGCAAGTTTAAGAATTTTTAGTAGGCTAGTTTAATATCTTAAGATGGTTAGATATATGCATTTAAGCAGGTTTTTGTAAACTTTTCAGCAATTTACTTAAAATACCAAAACAAATTTGACCTTTTTTAAAAACTTTTTAGCATTTATAAGAAATTTAAATTATCTTTTGTTACAATTGTTATACACCTGTGGCATAAAATATTGGGGCCAAATTCACTTACCTCAATTAAATATTATGACTCCCTTCTATTGTAAAAAAGAAATTAATGTAACAAGTATTGTAGAATAATTTGGATACTCCTTGAAGTTTGGAGCACATATTTCATTTATAACACATTAAGTGTACTTTTAAAATCTAAAATACTACTAAGTTGGTATATGTAGAACAACAGTTGAATGCATGATATATTAGACATAAAATAAGCATGAAATATATTGATAAAAATTAAATATGCTCGAATATATAATATAATTTGATAAGTTGCTTATTTATCTTTAGCAAAATAAATTTCTGAAAATGTGTATTGTATTTGAAGTCAGTTGTTGTAAAGAAAGTAAAAATAATACTTTATTTACATTGTGTTTCAATTTCAAATTATTTGTAATTTACGAACCAAAAAAAAAATTAACACCTAGCAACCGAGCTAAGACATTTTGCTTATAATTTGACCATAGTTGAAAACTCTGAAGCTGTGTTTACAGATCCTTCTTTAATTGTATTATTGACTAATGATGCTAATGCCTCATTATGAGAAAGTTCAAGAATTTAGTTGATTTCTATGGATAATTATAAAATAAACAAGTCAATTAACAAAATCGAATACAAACAAGACATTCATGAAAATTATTTCTACCAACATTAAAGTTTACTGCAGTTACCACTTCCAATTATTCCACTGAGACCACTTCTAAACAAACCTTATCACTTAGTGACTCAATCGCATAATTGGTTAACGATTCATACTCCTACCTCCATCATTGGTGCACAAGTTTTATTTTAAATATTAAATAACATTCTAAGAGTTATTAAACCACATTTTTATTTTAACACTTTTTACTTTTGCTTTAAATTCCATTTAAAAAACTAATCTGCTTTCACACTCCTCTTACAATAGTCTTCACATAAAAGTGTTGATCTTTTAATTAGAGTATTGTGAGTTTGTTCCTGGCCTTGAATTGTCCAGAAGGCCAGCAAAGGCAGGGTGGGAAAAGGGGCTGGAGATAAATCTATCATGGCCCAAATATCCTCACATTGGTCATGGTGTGGAAATTTGGGAGAGCGAGGTGCCAGTTTGGGTGTTTGTTGACTTAGTAGCTACCATCCGAGTGGCTTCAGGCTACAGGATGTGGAGTATATTTCTTGAAATGTTGTTTCAAGCTCTGCTCTATATTCATGAATCAGACTTTTGGGTTTCAAAACTGATCTTGGGGCCCTTAATCAATGCAGCCTCTTCAAGTTATCCGTGAGCAGCTCTAGTGGAAATTCAGCTAAAATAAAATAGGAATAACACATATTAAATGAAAGAGAAAATACCAAATGCTAGATAACAAGTCAAAAATAACTGAAAGAGGAAATCTAGTGATCAGTTTCTTAATAAATCTAGTTATCAGTTTCTTAATGCTGTATATTATGTTGTTCTAATTTATTCCTCATACTTTTTTCTAAAAAAAATAACACGACTAAAATTGCTTAAATACAAGCTTGAGTGATAAAAAAATATATTAAATTTTAACATGGTATTAAATCGATTTTAGCAAGTACTTCAAATGCTTTGGCCAACTGCCTAGTACCTATACTTTTATGTGCCGGCTTAAAATACATTTTAAATTTGCAGAGAACTTTCAAATCATAATGGAACTAATATATTCTGGAATTAAGACACATCTGAATAACCAAATGAAGATTTAATAAATAATGCACTCAAAGATTGTGCAATATAGCGATAAAGCATATTCGATTAATTTGGGTTGTTATCATTACCATCTAGTACACAATAACTACTGAACAGGGTAAAACAGGCTAACATTACATTTTCTTTTGTGATCCATAACAAATAAGGTAGGTAAGGCTTTTTTCGGCAGGAAGAGGAATTCAGGAATATAATGCATTGTAACTAAATTATCATGTCCTGGTATATTTCTGGAATATATGGTTAAATGTTCTCTACGGTCTTCCTTGATTTCCCTGAAAATCTAGTTAAAATTTTCAGCTATCCTGCAGGGAGAAAGTTTAAATCTTTCAACAAAACCAGTTGTCGCCAAGAACGTGCCAGCGTTGCAAATATATCTTTTTAAAAAAGTCGCCAGGGGGGACCGTACAATGCATTTTAACCAAATATCAGTGGTGGCCCATGGTCGAAACTGTTAGTGCAGCTGAAATCATGTAACCCCCCCCCCCCCCCACTATTTTCTACAACCGTACCTGAACAGAACTTCTTTAATATTTATTAATCAAATCAAAGATTCCTTAAATTTTTTACGAAATGATAACATGCGAAAAAATAGAAAACACTTCTTAGTTTTTGAAAATTAAAGCTATCCAATTTTAAACTTGCGAATCGGTCAATTTTAATATTAACTCAAATAACGAAACAATAGCACACAGTAAATTTATCACGAAAACTATTTCCATTTGCATAGATTCTTGGAAATTCTCGGTTCTCCTACCCATCTCTGTGATTCATACACGCATAGGCGTAGGAAGTAGGGGGGCTGGGGGTGCTCGAGCCCCCCCAGGAATTATTTTGAAGGGGCTCAGCCCCCCCTAATATTATACTATTTTTTTAAGAAAAATTACTTAAAAACTAAATTGTAGAAATAGAGAATTCATACAAAGAGGCATTCGAAAGGAAGCGTCCCTTATTTATTCTAAACGTGTTTTAAAGTGGGGGGAATTTGCTTTGAAAGCTACAACGCTAAAGCTTTAAAGAGTAATTTTAAGAATAATTTAAAAATACGCTTTTAAATAAAAAAAATATTATTTGTGGACATTTCAGAAATTATAATCGTATTTCCCATAATTTATTCCCTTTGAAATAATAAACCATCAGATTCATGCACTATTTTCTAAACAGCTTATATAGTTGAAATTTCTTCTTTTAGAAAATTACATTTTGTTAAAGAAAGTTAAATAAAGACGAATTCCTCAAATCTGGAAAAATTCATATTTTAGCGTACAATACGGACATTTGAAATTACTATTAACCTTTTCCTGGTTACTTTATGTTCTAAAGCTGTCCAAACAAAAACGGATACAAGTTAAACACTTGTTTGTAAAAATTTAAAGCATTGTTTGTTTTTTAATTGTGTAATAGCTCGCAACTCCGTACTATTTTATATTGTATAACAATATATATATTGAAAAAAAAATTCAGCCCCCCCTGAAAATAAGAAGTTCCTACGCCACTGCATACACGAGTCAATCAGTGTATTGAATTCCTAAGTGCAGCCAAAGTAAGAAAATTAATTTCGAGCTGTATCTCGCAACACATCTCCATACTATGTAGAGGTTGCCACGGCTGTGATACAGCTGATTTTGAACTTCGCTCTTTGGCTGCAGTTTTGATTGAATGGAGTTTTTCCCCTCCTGAATTATGCATTACAGCAATAGGTTTGCAACTTATCGGAGATTTCATTTTCAACTCTAATCTTCATTTAAGAAATTTAGTAAAATATCTGATTTTAGCTAATAAATTAAGGTGCAGCCCGGCTGTATCCCACGAGCCGCCACTGCCAAATATTATTTTAAAAAAGGAACTATTTAAAATTAAATATTGGATATAGTTCCGATATAAGCCATTGGCAATTTTTAATATTTTGAAAGTATTTCATACAGTGGATAGTAAATACAGTCCTGGATACAGTGGCGTAGGAAACAGAGAGGCTCAAGTGCTGTTCCCCTTCCCACTTAGTCAAAATTTTCTAAAAAAAATTGTTAATATCTTAAGAAAATTATGCAATTTCTTCAGTAATTAACATATTGATAATTAGTAATTAACAACTAATATTTTTTAACTAATATTCAATTTTTATTTATTCTATTTCAACTAATATTTGATAATTAGTAATTAACAACTAATTAGTATTTTTTTTTATATTGGTCTCAATAGAATTTATTTATTTAGAGAACTATAAAAATATTTCAATCAGAATAACCCACTACTACAATAAAACCACAATTAATTAAATATATTTTTTTCTATAAATAAGTTTAAGAAAATCTAAGTTTTTTTTGTAAACTTATAAATTTAACGATACGATGCTTCTATTAAGAGATTGTACAGTTGGTGAATTTTACTGTAAATTCCGGTAAATAAACAACAATCTGTAAAAAAAAATATACTACACAGTTTTTTTTTACCTTTAATACTTTGTTAAACAAATAATTGGTTGAATATGATAAATATTTACTTGCAGTTGATGCTTCCTATACAAAAATCCCGGGCTTTCCGGATTTGCGGCCACAAAATGGCAGAAGATCGAAAATAAACAACAGGATGTAATCTGCGCATGCGCATCGCCTTAGTGTTCTGAACAATATATCAACCGATTCAAGTCGATATAAATTCTTATAAAAGCATAAAAATCTGGAGATATTACGTAAAAAATGTGAAATATTATTTTCTCTGCACTTTTTTTTTGTTAACAAATGTAGTTTTTTGAAGCTTTTAGAAGAATTTGTTGAAACTTCAGTATTTGACATGGGAATCACCTGCCGATATTGACCAAGATTCACCGAGTTAAAACCGACAAAATCTTTAAAACGAGTAAAAATCTTCATTTATCACATAAAAATTGTGTATATTTGTTGCATCTATCCATTTATTTATTATAAAGTGCAAATTTACAACTTTGAAGGTTTAATAAGAATTTGTTGAATCCTCAGTATCGGCATGGTAACATTGGGCGATATTGGCTAATGTATGTCACAAACGAACGGTCGATATACACCAATCCCCAGCGTGATTGGCCAACATTGGCCCAATATCTGGCAATATTGTTGTGCTACCTGGGTCAGTTTATACACGTACAGTTATCTAAACACTGAATACAGCCGCCATTATTGAAGTCTCGCAGAGTGAGCTCGCAAAGGATCATGGGAATGAACCGGGTTTTAGGTTTTACACCTAGTCGAGACCAGGAACAAGTTTGCACCCGCATTTTTCCCCAAGGAGGGAAGATTTCGGAAAATTGCCGGGTTTACCCCGGCTTTTTAAGCACGTGTAAACGGGGCTTAAGAGTGCCATCGAAATGCCCCAAACAACTGCCCGAATGATCGCCTGTAAACACCATGATCGACTGCCCGGACCAACGCAATGTCCGCCATTTTGCGTTATCTGACCATGGTTCAAAAATACGAGGCATCGTTTCCGAGTCTTTCCTTCGAGATAGGCCCCGAACCGTCGCCAATAGCCCACTGTGCGACGTTAATTAACCAAACCAAACCGCCATTTTGATTGGGCGACAAAAAAAAAACGTAATTTTTGCCTTGGCGCCAATTTTCGGACTTGGCGACAACGGGGCACCGTACACTAGGAATTTACCCGAGACTTTTTTAAATTTTATTCCGGGTTATTAGTACAATGCTTGCACCATCTGTGCTATGAAAATGCTAATTCTGAAAGGATGGCTGCAGAGAGCATTTCGAGATAGTCGTGTTATTCCGTTTGTCCAAGATACTTAATAGTTAGTGAAATCCAAAAGAAAGACCCGCGTTTTTTACTTAAAAAAGTTCGTGATAAATAGATTAAAAACTGTCACGATTTGTGGATTAAAAAGTAATTATTCTGATAATGAAGATAAATAGTTTGTTAAAAACAAGTCGAATCTCGACAATATATTTTATTGTAAATGATTATTGTATTATTTTTATTGTTTATTACAATAAATACAATCACAAAATATATCTGAAAATCCTCGAAAATTTATGAAAGATAAGTTAGTTTATATAAATAGTTTGGTACATAGGTTACGAGTCTCATTTTTTATTTATTTTTTTCTTTCTCCCTTAAACTACAAATAACAACTAAACCAAATTAGAATTAAAAAAAAAATGATAGCCTATGAGTGACACTAACAGTTAGGGTAAGTGCATACCTTGCTCCTTTAATATTTACTTCACTCTAAAATGACATCTTAGAAAATATTATTACATTAAAATAACAAAAACATCCGGCAGGTACAACCCTCACTGTACCGTATGATTTGGATTGTACTTGGTAAATACTTTGTACGTGCGCCAGCGGGGCCTGCTGCTTCTTTGACCGAAATTTAACTTATTCCTGCTTACAAAGGTCAGTAAGAAGAGTGAATTAATTGCCAACTAGGTCGACGTGGTCCACATTCCTCTACACGAGGGTACATCATATATCCCCATAGGATTCACTGATGTGGATTTTACAACCATCGTTTATAGGTTGCGACCCCATACAAATATGTACCCGTACCGATTTTATACACGTATTTGTTGGATAATTGTGGAAGAAATAAGTCGAGTCATGCTTTAGGTGAATAGCGCGGATCTCATAAACAGAGACACCGCTTCTTACTTTTATTAAGAAATCATAACTGACGTCACATCACAATTTGCATATTGTGCGTAGCGCTTGTTGCCAACATTCCCCCCTTTGATGTGACATAAAAAATAAATACATTCACAAAATTCTGAAAGTTTGCTACAGGCAAGTGGTTTCGTGAATACATCAGCCAAGTTCATATTTCCTTGAATATATTGCAAAGAAATTTTTTTTATATTTTACACAGTCTCTTATATAAGGAAATTTTATGTCAATGTGACGTGTTCGCTTGTTACAAATTAAGTTCTTTGAAAAATGAATTGCACTTAAAGAGTCAGAATACAATATAGGTACATTTATAGAAACACTTATACCATTATCATTGCAATCATTAACAATATTTTGAAACCAACTTAATGTCGTTGAACTATTTGCTATTGCGATATATTCAGCCTCCATACTTGACAAACTTACCACTTTCTGTTTACAACATGACCAATAAATAGGAACATTTCCAATTAACAAAATATCACCGCTGAAACTTTTGCGATCATCTTGATCACTGGCCCAACTCGAATCCACATACATCGTTATACAATCTTCAGAAGCATTCGATAAATTTATTGAATAACCTTTCGTACCTTTAATATAACCAAAAATCTGTTGCACCAACTTTAAATGATGAATACCAGGTTTAGAACAATATTGAGATAATAAAATAACAGCATATAATATATCAGGACGAGTTCTTATCGCCAAAAATAATAAACTACCTATCATGCTACGATACAAAGTTGTGTCAACCATTTCATCTTCTTCCGTTATGGATTTAATTGATATACCTACAGGAATTGGAACCTTTGCCTTGAAAACATTTATATCAAACTTATCAATGATTTTACTTATATATTGTTCTTGGTTTAAATAAATACAATCATTTTCATACATATACGATACACCCAAAATATGTTTAACAATTCCTAGATCTTTAATATCAAACTGAGATTTCAATAAATCTAATACTTCATGTAAAGTCTCATCATTATCAGAAAATACAATAATATCATCAACATAGAATAGAATAACTGCTCTATTAAAATAAAAATAAATACAATCGTAATGTTTAGCTTTCGAAAAACCCAACATTTGTAAAGTCTCTTGTAAAGTTTCGAACCAAACTCTACCACTTTGCTTTAACCCATATAATGATTTCAACAATAGCCAAACAGTATTTTTACTTTTGCAAAAACCTTCAGGGGGTTCAACATATATTTCCTCCTTTAGTTGCCCGTAAAGATATGCACACTTGACATCTAAATGGTGAGATACCCAATTTCTCCTAACCACCAATACAATCATAAAATAATTTATAAATAGAAAATCAATCACTGGTGAATAAACATTTTCGTAATCTATTCCAAACTTTTGATTGAATCCTTGTGCTACAAACCTTGATCGAAACCTAACAATTTTCCCTTCACTATTTTCTTTTGCATTGTACACCCACCGCGATCCTAAAACTTTCTTATTTTTCGGCCTTTCGACTTCCCGAAAAACTTGACGCGATTTTAAAGTTTCAATTTCGTCAATCATAGAATTTAACCATTCTTTCTTTTGGGGTACATTTTGACTTTCTAAAAAATTATTTGGAATTATGCAAAAATTTGCCTCAATATTTGGGAAATCTTGTTTTTCCGTTTCATTTAGATATAAAATATTTCCATTAAATGAAAAATCTCGTTCATTAAAGCTTAAATGATTAGCATCACAATATCGAGAAATATCTTTGAAACTCCTACATCTGATTGATTCTTTTAAATGACCTGGAGGGTAATAATAAACATCCGCTTTCCCTGCAGTTTTACCAGTTTTACGAAATTTTATTTCGCGCACCCAATCTTTACTAGATCCTTTAGTTTGAATTTCACGAATAGTTTCCTTCTCCTCATATTTAACATCGGGTAGCTTCGGTATTTCGATTGCCGAAGTAGTCGGAATTTGAGGTAGAAATGAACACGGGATATTTTTAACCTCATCGATAGTTGGGGCAGAAGTTAACCTCAATTCAAGTTGATCATTTTCACTCATTTCAGTTTTTACTACGGGGTCAATTTTTATTTCTTTTGAGTCGAAAACACTTTCATTGTCGCTATCAATTTCAGGTTCGTTCGAAAAGATATTTACGTTTACACTTCCCGTCTGAAATTTTTGATAGTTTCTAAGCGATTCATCGAAACGTACATGTTTAGTCTCATCTACCTTCCCGTTACTAGGATTCCATATACGATATCCCTGAGTAGACGTTGCATAACCCACTAAAATCCCTTTCCACGCTTTACCTTCTAATTTATGCCTATACCTTTTGTTAATGTACACGTATGTCACACATCCTATGGCACGAAGATAAGATACGTTACATACTTTTTCGAACCACAAATTATAGGGAATTTGCCCATTTAACCTTTTATGAGGGAACCTATTTTTCGCGTGAATGAAAGCTCTTGCTAATTCAGCCCATAATGAGTAAGGTAAATTAGTTTCACACAATATTGTACGAACACCTTCAATACATGTCCTGATTTGTCTTTCCGATACGCCATCCATTTCTGGACTATAACTACAAGTTCGTCTGTGCCTTATGCCCAATTCTTGAAGTTTTTGACTAAATTCATTGGAACAAAATTCTAATCCCCTGTCACTTAAAATTGACTTTATTTTACAATTAGTTGATCGTTCTACAGTCGCCTGAAATTCAAGAAAAGTTTTAAATACATCACTCTTATATTTTAATGTATACACGAAAGAATATCGAGTATAATCGTCAACGATAATTAATAGATAATGAGAACCACCTAATGAACCCACGGGTGAAGCCCATAAATCCATGTGCACAATTTCTAACTTACTATTTGTGATTCTACGGTCTATTTTTGGAAATGACGCGCGAGTTGCTTTTGCTTCGCAACACGGTGAACACACGTAGTGATATTTTTCAAGTTTATCTAGGCCTCTTATTAAATTACTACAGCTTAAACGCTTTAGAGTAGGGATATTTTGATGACAAAATCTTGTATGCCATAAGCTTAATTTATCCGGAACACACGTTTTATTAACCATTTCTTTTTCGATTTCTAAGTTACTTTTAATATTTTTCGGAACAATAGCCTCTTCAAGTTTTAATGTAGGGTTAAGTTCGCGAATTATTACCTCACTATCTTTATTTAATTTTTCAGCTTCAATTTTACGACTCATCGACCTTGTTACAAAATTACTAGAACTTTTATTGTACTTTAAATCCTTAGTACAAGAGTTACGTTTAACAACCTTAGCTTTTAATATATACAACTTATTTACAAATTTTGCTTCTACTAAAATTAACCCATCCGATTCAAATATTTTACACGTTCGATCTTTAATAATCAAGCTACAGTTTGCTATATCTATTCGAGATGCTGAAATTAAATTCTTAGTTAAATTAGGTGCATGAAATACATTTTTTAATTCAATATTTCTATATTCATTTCTAAATTTAGCAATTAGATTTACTGTCCCTCTGCCTTTGACTATAGACGTACCTTCAGCAAGTCCCATTTCGATAGGTTCAATATCTTCATACTCCGTGAAGAAATCTCGCTGAGGACAGACGTGCTCCGTTGCTCCCGAATCTATAATCCAGTCCGACAAGTCCTGGGTTTGCGTGTAATTCACATCCGCAAATAAGAAAGAGTTCCCCTGTCTTGGAGAGGAGTAAGACGCCGGTCTGTTTGACAAGCAGTCCCGAGAAAAATGTCCCTTTCGTTGACATCTGTGGCATATAATACCTCTTCTTGGTTTCCAGTCTGGTCTCCCATGTTGAGGAACTGAACTTCTATATTCTCTTTGAGACGTTTGGTTAGATACTTTTCGATTCGAGTAGTTAGCTGCTTCACTTGGTCGATAATCGAGTCCAGCATTTGCATTTCGATAAACAAAAGCTTTAGAGTTCATTTGACTGGCGAACCTTTCGTTCTTCAATACTCTACGGTCGTACTCGGCTAGTAACTTTGATCTTACCAGCTCCGAGGTAAAGTTTTCTTTAGGCTCCTGGTATATTTGAGATACCAAACCTTCAAATTCATCCGGAAGTTTATCCAGCATTTGATAAGCCAAATCACAGTCGTCCACCTTTCCACCAGCTTCGCATACTTCTTTAGCCGCTCTGTCAATTTTGCTGATGAACGCAGCCATTGATTCTCCAGTGTACTTGAGTTCCAGAAATTTCCTCCGCAAAGAAGCCAGCCGTGCTATTGATGACGGTTCAAGAACTTCTTTTAATTTCTTCCACGCAGCAACCGCATCTTTCGATTCTATGAGGTGCTCCTTCAGTCGGTCGTCCACAGCCAAACCAATCAATCCAAAGGCTTTGTTATTCCTCGAACGATACATTTGCATCTCTTTAGCGTCGGCATCTGCAGTTGGCTGTTTTTCAGATTCGTCGATAATAGTCCACAGGTCCTCTTTACACAACAGTAGTCGCATGTTGAACTCCCACGTACGATAATTTTGTTCATTCAGTTTCTCGAAGTCAAAACTTTTATATTCAGACATGCTTAACAATTCTCGAAACACCGTTTAGTAATAGTTTAAAATTCTCGAATCATTGAAAGAACTACGACAGTAACCACGGACGTAACAACCACGGACGTAACCACGCTGCTCCGCTACCATATGTTGGATAATTGTGGAAGAAATAAGTCGAGTCATGCTTTAGGTGAATAGCGCGGATCTCATAAACAGAGACACCGCTTCTTACTTTTATTAAGAAATCATAACTGACGTCACATCACAATTTGCATATTGTGCGTAGCGCTTGTTGCCAACAACATCATATATCCCCATAGGATTCACTGATGTGGATTTTACAACCATCGTTTATAGGTTGCGACCCCATACAAATATGTACCCGTACCGATTTTATACACGTATTCATGTCAAAGCATTCCTTAAAATTTGTATTTAAAAAGCCTTATTTAATTGTACATTCAATTTGAAAAAGTTATAAACTTTAACATGGCTGTCCAGAAATATTAAGCATTTTTACTTTCCACATAAATAAAGAACAGGCTAATTAAAAACCTGGTATATTTAGAAATCTAGAATGGTATGTTACTTTAAAGAACAGGTGAAAAATAACAAGGTATTATTTTTTGTACGAAGTATCGCGTTAAAAATCAAACTCCCCCATGTTCAGTGACTTGTGAGATAAGACGATCGGGATCAAAAACGTCGTTTCATGTGCCACCTCAGCGTTATTCCATAGAAAGTGAATGGGCAGCCGTTATTCTGATTCGATGGGTCGACGACTAGGCAGAAAGACGCAGCTGCCAGGCAGAAATGAGCTTGTACATGTTCCCCACCTTTTATTAGCTTCGATTATTTACGAATAGCAGCAATCTGTATTTTAGGAAAATTGTGTAACAAAAACCTCGGTAAAAAAATACCTGAAGAGGCAAAAATGTAGCAAACATTTCGAAAAATAAAAAATAAAAAAATATTATGGGGAACTCAACGCACATTCATAAAATTGTTCAAAACAACTTTTTTAATTAAGATAAAGTATAGTTGTATCTTATTAGCCTCTTCACGCAAAAATAAACCTATCAGCTTATCTTAATTTGCTTACATGAGCAATTAGTTTGAATTTGATCAAATCTGAAACTTGTTTTAAATATTGTATTTTTATTTCTTAAATGAGTAAAAAGTAATAAATTAATAATATTTGAAACGTCTAATTTAAAATTTAAAAAAAAGTTGTGATATTGTATTTAAAAATAAACACTCCTTAAAATAATTGTAGTCTCAAAGTTGTTTTTTATAAAATTTCTTAGTGTTCGGTTTGTTCGCTTGTTGTTATAATAATATTTTTACTGATTTATGTTTTTCAGTTTACTCCTCTTCAAAAACTGCTGGGGAAGGCAGGTGGCCTCGAGGTGCAGCACCCAGCTAGCAATCAGAGGACTGAAAATTCGGATCGCCATGAGGACTTGATCAAAGTTAAGTTGTAGCCATCTCGTGATAGGAAGATTTCTACATTAGCTACTAAATTACGAACGTCGCCTTAAATTATCCTCAATTTCCATCGGCGTCTACACCGGACTGGTGCACGTTAAATATGATCGTGGTCCAATGATCTGACGCCTATTCAGATTGCGTCGGGTGCCATTTCATGTTTTGTCCTCGTCATCTCACCATGGTTAAAAAATACGAGACAATGTTCCCCGTCGTTTTCTTCGAGATATCCCTGAACTGTTTTCAATAGCCTACGATGCAGCTCTAGAGTGACTTTAACCATACATCAAATACTGCTGTAAAATAAAAATTGGCATAGGTTTCTGAATATAGCGATGACAGCCGATGACTCTTCAAATTAGAACTTTGGGAAGATGGCTCAATTTTCCTATAATGTTATGGACATTTCACAGTATATCTGAAGTAATAATTGTTTAGTAATTTTGATATTCATCATATGTTATAAAAATTGTTATAAAAATAAAGATGTTCCTGTTCAAATGTGTGCCTGTTTAAATTCTTTCTATACCTACACCTGCGTTTTGCCAACAATAACTTCTTTTGATTTGATATAACTTTAACTGATTTTTGCTGTGCTTGAGTTTTTACTACGTCTTTCTTATAAAGTTTAAGTTCTTCAAAAAATGTCTCTCTAATTTTGTCAACAGTTTTAAGTCCAATCTCACAAGCTTGCCCACAATTTACTGAATTATCAAATACAAATCCAGATTCCAAGGACACTAGTTCTCCCGAGTATTTGGCGAACGGATTGTGTTGTTGTAGCCACGTGGCAAGTTTTAGTAAGCCATAGAGATCTATTTGTGTTCTTGATTCTCGTAGTTCAACATGTTGTTAATTTTATTGTATTGATGTTCCAAGAACTCCAACGCATCGTAAATACACATCGTATTTGAATTGTTCATTTCGATTTAACAAACTGAACTTTTAAAAAATAAGATTATTGAGAAATAATATAGTTGTACTTTGTAATTACTTTTTCCAGATATCTATGATTGAACAATAAAGAATAACGTTTAGAAAAATAATGTTTATTAATTAAAAATACTAATTAAATCCATAAACACACACACATTGCAACAAAGTACTTTGCAATGTATTTAACGTGTGCCAACACGTTAAATACATTGGTGTACAGACAGTGGCGGCGATTAGGATGGGGGGGGGGGGAGTTTTAAATTGAAAACGTGGAAAACTAAAACACATGGAAACTATATTATTGTGTGACTCTTCGAGCCACGACCGCAGGTGACGGAGATTAGTGGGGCGGTTGTCCCCCTCTCCACTTTTTTTTTGGATGTTGCCCCCTTCTATATATATAAATCAGAAAAACCCCACTCATTCACTCATCAATAATTCTCCAACTTCCCGTATACCTATGAAGAAGAAATTTGGCAAATTTGTTACTTATACCTTATATAGGAAAAGTAAGCTATTTTTGTTCCGATCAAACGTATTTAAAGGGGGGGGGGGTAAAACCCCTTTTTCGATGTAGTGTGGGGTTCACTTCATATACCCGATACTCCCGCTTAGGCTGGTGTGATCACTTTAGCCTGACTGGCAGAGTATCAGCGTAGCAAGCAGAAGTTTCTTGGTTCGATACCGAGTATAGCCAAATAGTTTTAGTGCTACGGTAGCAACGTTAGTTTGGGAATCTATTAAAATATGGATGTTAATTAACGGGAGTATCGTATGTATATCCACATTATTGTACATCCAACTTCTCCATATTATCAACCTTGCGGGACCTTGCTAATAAAATTTCGTTACAAATTAGAACTTTTAATACTGTGGTTCCCTCTGATGGGTGACAAATTCAGAATATTATTTATTTCGCTTATAAATATTGTATTTGTATCTATTTTGTGACTTATTTCCTTCCCGTGCGTAGAACGGGTATTTCAGCTAGTAATTTATAAATTTGCACTTTAAAAAATATATATAGTAAATATTTTCACTGAATTGAAGAACCAAAGAAAATTTCGTAGCCCCAACCCTCTTTTTGTTACTTATATTACATTTATAATCGTTTTTATTTTCTCGTATATTATATTTTCTTTTATCTTTTGCCAATACGCAGACAGTTAACAGACATTTAAGCACTACAGCGCCTTCGTTCCTATTTCCGTCATTACAAAATACATTCATCGTTTGACTGAAAATAAAGAAAAAATAAACAAAAGGCAATAGGTCATAGGTCTCGATTTTAGAGAGCTAGTAGTAGTTTAGAGAGAGTAACAGAGATAATGACAGTTCCGTAAATATTGGCATTTTGATCTTTGAGGGGGCTGGTGGGGAAGGGGGGGGGAGGGGATTTTTTGGGAACTATTGTCAAAATGCTCCTCTAGTAGTGGTCCATCAATGCGGCGAATATCAGCTTTACCCTAATTTTTTCCGAAGTTTGATATTTTCGGGTCTTTCTTGACTGGGGGGCTACCAATTAAGTGCAAATCAAGTGCATCAACCCGTTAGGCCAGTGGTTGGCAAACTGCGGCTCGCGAGCCCCTTGTGTGTGAGCGTGGCACTTCCGCAAAATACCACGTGCGCGCACAGTGCGCTTGAAACTTCGTGGCCCAAAATTAAAAGCAATAACATACAAACTTGACTTATCCAAACTTTCCAAGAAATGCAAGGCCACTGTTCACATTAGTGTTTGTCAGTCATTATTATAATTTAATTTTATGGACACCTCACAATTTTATTTTATCAATAAATAATATCGTTATTAAGTATGATATCAAGTTTTATTCAACGTACCTATAGTTTAACTAAAACTTAACTAAAACTTTAAGTAAAGTTTATTAAGTAAATTTCATGGAGTGAAAGAAGATGTGATTTTGACTACTCAACAGGAATTTACCAACATTTTTATGGCCCACGTATGCATAAAAAATATTGGAGAAATCTTTATAAAAAATGCAATATTTTAATAAATTTTACTTCTGGTCGGGTTGGCAATTTCCCATCTAAAACTTATTTTTCCCATCCAATTGGGATGGTTCAAAAATGCGATGCATTATTCCCTTGTTTTTCCTTCGAGATAGATCCCGAACAGTTGCCAATAGCCCAATGTGCAGCTCTAGAGCGATGTTAATTTACGAAACCAAGCCTATCCAATCGGGAAAAAACAGGTACATTACCAGACTCAAAAAGTTGGTAAAACCCATATTTGACTTGGCAATTTTAAGGCATCTATTAAGAACGTTACCCCAGAAAAACTTCTCCCGTGTGTAACGCCTCCAATGCTTTTGAAACTTTTCATTAGCGTTTGTTGAATCACCATGTCTGACCAAACCCCAGACCAATTGTTATTGGAATTGTAAATTAGCTGTCCGAAGTAAATTTACGGAATTCCTCAGTTGTCATATTCTTTTTAAGTACATTCATATCCTGGATGTACAATTGGCAAGCGTTAGTGTAAGGGAAATGTCCTGTTGCATGAAGTAAATAGCTAAATAAATAATTTTAACTATATATATTTTTTCATTTCAAGTTTGGTAGTTTAAAAAAACACTTATTTGGTTCGCTATAATAGAAAAATAGTCATAGAAAGAAATGAAACATTTTACAGATATATATATTTTTTACATGAAAACTATGCCAGGTACAAGCTCAAACCTAAAGTAATAATTAATAGAAAACCAAAGTAATTATATTAAAAAAAAATTGTAATTATAGCGTGTTTTATAAGCGAGATACAATTTTTTTCGAAATTTCGAAGGGGGCTATGGGGGAGAGCTCAAGGAGGGGAACTCTTCGGTTCTCAATTCCTGGAGGTCAGACGAGTATTTGACCAAAATTTAAACACTATTGTCATTTTTTCTCCTATTTGCCATTTTTCGGTCTCATTGCAATGGACTAATAATGCAGATTTGTTAATTATAAATAGAAAAATATATGGCAACTCGGCTTAAGTAATGAAAAATATCTTAAAGTCAGGTGCTCTGGCAAAACACGTCCGATCCCCACCACAGCTAGTGTTGCCACCAATATTATTTTTTATTTTATATGAAATATTTTTTTATTTAATTATTTATATTTTATTTTAATATTTATTATTTATATTTTAATTATATATATATATATATATATATATATATATATATATATATATATATATATATATATATATATATATATATATATATATATATATATATATATATATATATATATATATATATATATATATATATATATATATATAATTAAAATATAAATAATAAATATTATATTTAATTATTTTTAAATTGATAATTTTTATCTTTTAATAAGTATACATTTTTATTTTATTGTAAAAGTCTTTAGGAACTTTAGAAGGAGGAATAAAGGACATGTGAAAAAATCGTCAACTGATCTCGGTCTTCTCGATTGCAAGCCGCACGCGCTATAAGTAAGCCTATAGCGTTTGTTCCAAATCGTGTTTTGATGTAGTATGGAAGTACATTTGCAATATTTATTTTTAAATATTTCTTTTATATTAACATTTATTTTGTATTATATATGTTATTCAGTTAATTATTTTTAATTAAATTGAAAATATTTATAATTATTTTTATTTTTATAATTTACTTTATATTATACACTTTCTGATTTCAATTATTTGTTTTATATTATAAATTTCCTTATTTTAATTATTTGTTTTAGATTATAATTTTTCTTGATTTAAATATTTCTTTTAAATTATATATCTATATAGTTATTATATTTTTTATAATATTTTTACATTACATTTAAATGTTCACCACTCAAAATGTTCTGTAACTGAGCACATACACTATATTTATAAAGCAAGTAATGAAATAATTGAAATTTGAGTATAAAGATTCTTATAGTAATCTAATTTATAATTTTTTACACTAATTTTGGCGGCTTCCTTTTCCTTAGTCCAACGCCGCAAGCCGCTTGGGTCTTAAGCTACACCTGTCAGTTTTGTCTTCATGACACAATCATAAGAAGTAGAATGGTTTTTAAACAAATTAAAGAATAAACAATTTGTCATATCAAAGAGATTTCTTGAGTTTTCATTCCACTTAGTAATTTAGTATCCACTATATTTGCCTCTAGCGTCTAAACGGTGAGTGGCAAATAAAAAGTGTAAACTGCATTTTTATGTAAAAGTACTTGAGGAATAATTTTGTAATTAAAATATTTTCTCTATAATTAATAACTAAGGAGGTAATTGCAAAAAACTGATTTTGGTCACCATTTTCCAAGATGGCGACCAACGCCAAAATGGTGCAGGGGTGCAAAATTAATCTATCCTACAGAACACTTTTTGAAAACAATTCAAATTATTTCCAGCTTTCCCCTATCTTTTTTCTTCTTCCGAATTGATTCTTTTTGGCTGATTTGCTGACTGGACTAATCCGTTTTCCAAACACAGCAGTTCTTAGTATTCCAAGACGGAGAGTTCTTCTGGAATTCGAATAGAGGAAATGGAATTCTTTTGGAAGCTTCCATAGCTTTCCTTCCACGCAGATCACTGGAGTAGTAAAGTTACGTTAGGGGGTTTAACGACTCGCACAATGGCCTATGAAATGGTGAGAATTGGAACTTATTAATGAGTACTGCATCGAGTGTAATTCAAACAGAGGATTTCCATTGAAAAGGTTTGCTCAATAGATGGAGAAGCGTACTCAAGTTTAACTTTTATAAAAACGTCGCACATTCTTTGCAAGAGGTTAAATAATAGGACTTCATTAATTAATATGACGCATCAAAAAAATAAATAAGCCTTAGCTAAATGAAAAAACAACAACATAACAAAAACAGTTTTGTGATTTAAATTTTTTTATTTTTCCTGTAAAAACTTTGGATTTTCATGAAAATCAATGGGACCACCTTTTATTATTTAAAAATATATCAAAATAGGTATAGTATACTATTAAAAATTAAGCAAACTAAAAAAGATGTGTCAATATTGTATAACTATTCATATTACATTCAACTGGACACAAAGTAAAGGTTCTGCCAATAACTTCAATTTGCGGACATTTTAAAAATTGACGTAAACATCTTGACGGAAAAGATGACAATTTATATAAATATTTAATCAAAATACATAATTTCACAAAAGATTTTGACACAACAATTTTTCAAGACTGTAAAATGTTTAAGCGATTTGATCAAGTTTTAAAAAAAAAAGAAAATTTAGTGCCCTTTAGGATTAGAAGGAATACGGAAGGTTAATAAGTATATTTTCAAAATTGTAAAATCAGTAGTTTTTAGCTTAAAATAGGTTTAACAAATAAACGAAGTAGGAAAATATATATTAAAATTTACTTCTTATATATGGGAGTTTAAACACTTAATTGTTGTGGATTAAAATCATTACAATTTTTGCACCATATAGATTCTTATAGCCACTTAAACTTTTTTTTAATTGCAAGTTTCCAACGAGATTTTTAACTTCAATTGTTTATTCTCTTTCATGTAAAAAAACATCATTAAAAGAAGTATGACTTCTATTTTTAGAATAACATGAGATTCTTATAAAGAAGCCATCCGTTTTTTATGCTAATAAAACTTGTTTTATTTCGAGCTTGATGAAACCTTGACTTTTAAAATAAGAAGAAATACGAGACTCCGAATTCCCCCTCCATTTCACCCATTCAAGCAGAAGTGACTTCTTATTCAAACTGCCAGATGGTGAAAAGATCAACCAACACTCTGTATGAAACCCGGGCAACGCCGGGTACTTCAGCTAGTACTTTATAAAACATATATTTATCCTTACCATTGTTTAGATATAAAGGTTTCAGGATATAATTGTAATTTATATTTTGCTTTAACACCTTAAAAGTTATATATCTAATAATAATAAATTGTTTGTTTGTTTGCTGCACAAGCTCGAAATCCGTTTTAACGATTTTCACGAAAATTGATGTATTACCAATTTTTGGGGTAAAAATTCGAATGGGATAGTTTTAATCCTCGAAAAATGTGATTTAGAGAGTGAAATAAGCAGATTAAAAGTTCGATTTCATTCTTTCCATTGCAAATTATTCATCGCATATGAGTTAATAGGTTATATGGCAATAACAGTTAAACGTTATTTAATTCGCCATATGTTATTTTTATTTAAAACGTGTAAAATATTTTGATGATATATTTTTATTATAGTTTTTATTCTAAAATAAAGTATTTTTTCTCATAAATAAACGAATTAGGAAACATTATAGTAAATTAAAATTGAAAAATCGCTTGCGTTTTCAAGTAAAGAAAAAGCACATTCTAATCACGTGACTTTTTTGTCTACTAAATACTATAAATTTCCTAATAAATACAAGGATAGTGGATATATAATAATAGAAGGTGTGCTCGTTCTCGCGCTTTTGAAAGTGGGCAAGGAAAGCACATTTTTGACGTCATTTTTGCTCCGCCTTACTATGAGTAGATAACACTGATGGTTTTTGAGCCAGTTTGAACACTATATCAGGGTGTGTATATAAAGGAGTGTGTGTGTGTGTGCCAAAAAAGATGAAACTCCAAAACCCATCTGCGACGCTGGTCGTGGGCTCAACGCGCGCTGGCAAAACCAGCCTGGTACGCAAAATGATAACGTCGGAGATATACGACCCCCCCATAAAAAGGGTGATGTGGTGTTACAAAGTATTTCAACCATGGTTTGCAGAGGAGAAGAATATTTCATTTATTCAAGGTCTGCCCGAAACAACGCAGGAGGGTGACTTATATGTGTTAGACGATCAAATGTTCGACCTGAGTCAAAATATAGCCGAATTTTTTACGATTCACTCGCATCATAAGAAAGTGAATATTATTTTGATACTACAGAATTTATTCCCCCGCTCAAAGTTCGCGAGAGATATCAGCTTAAATTCCCAGTACATCATACTCTTTAAAAACCCTCGCGATGCGTCGCAAATTCAAACTTTTTCGCGCCAGCTATATCCAGGACGCGGAAAATTTCTCGTGGATGCATATATAAAATCCACTGCAAAACCGTTTGGATACTTATTAGTAGACTTGTGCCCGAACACTCCAGATCAGTATCGTGTGCGCGAGAATCTTTTCCCTGACATGAATGGGTGCATATATGTCTACTTACCCGAAAAATGAAATTGGTAAAAAAAAATCGACATTTATTACGGGTACTCTCAACCGCTTCGCCAGGTCAAAGACGAGCGATTTTAAAAACAGCGAGTAAAACCCAGATCAACTGTCTATGTGAACTGTGCATGAACGCAGTGTGTGGAAATTTAAAAGTGAACAGGCGAAGGTTGTCGAAATACAAAACAATTTTGAGAGAAATTTCAAAGAAGCCGAAATCCATAGAGAGACGTCGAAAACTGTTGATGAGTCAAACAGGCGGTTTTCTACCGATGATTATCCCAGCGGCCCTATCGCTATTAGGGAGTATTTTTAACAAATCAGACTAGCAATGTCTCGCAGGTTGGCCTTGATACCCGAAGAGTTGGTACCCTTGCAGCACCAGCTACAACAACCCGAAGTACGTTTGGAGAGAGAGATTTCGGAGTTACTGGAGAGCAAGTGTCGGATTCAACAAAGGCGAAGCTCTTAGGTCAGTTGATTACGCGATACCATCACACAGTGCACGCTCCCAAACAACCTGTCACGGTGAAAATTCAGAAAGAGGAGATGCAATCTCCGAAAGAGGAGAGGGATGATGTGATAACAGATATCGCCACTACGGTCCCTCACCATGCTAGAAAATTTGTGATCCCAATCATAGAAAAACTGAAAACAAGAGAATACGGTTGGAACGAATTAGGAGAATTTACACAGGGAGGAGAGAGTGTAAAAGACTCGAATATCGTGGATATGTTTTCATACTTACTGCGAAAATCGAAGAATGTGAAAGAACCCCCCGGATTTAGCGAATTTTGGGAGGGTATAAAAGATGTCAACATCCCGAAGCACTGGATTATGAATACCAATCTATTACAAAGCGCACCGTCGAGTGTGTCTTCAGACGAGCTACCACATCCGAAAAACACCACCCCAGTGAGCAAAAGAACGCGTAGCCAAATACCATGGAAAAACATTTAAAAAAAATATATTACGATGTAAAGAACCCAGCATCGTTCGGGGGTGTAAAGAAATTAGCTAAAGCAGCTGGCGTGTCTTATAAAAAAGCGCAGAATTTTTTAATGTCCCAAGACACCTATACACTACATAAACAACTCAAGCGCAAATTTAGGAGAAGGAAAACGATTGCATATTTTATAAATGACTTGTGGCAGGCGGATTTGCTGGATGTTCAGTCGTTATCAAAGTATAACGGGGGGATGAAATATTTACTCGTAATTATCGACGTATTTTCGAGATTTGTATATGTTGAACCACTAAAAAACAAGTCTGGCAAATCAGTGTCGGAAGCGTTTAAAAAAATTTTACACGCCTCTGCCCCAGTGCACATACAGACTGATCAAGGGACCGAATTTTATAACACTTCTGTCAAAGCCGTTTTTAAGAAGTATGGTGTACATCATTATTCAACGTTCAGCGAGCATAAGGCCAGTTTAGTAGAAAGAATGAATCGTACTCTTCAGAATCGATTGTATAGAGTGTTTACACATCGCAACAGCTATAAATATACAGATATTCTACAATCGCTAGTCAGAAGCTATAACAACAGCGTACACCGCAGTATTGGAATTGCCCCGTCCAAGGTAACGAAACGCTTAGAGAAAAAACTGTTTGCAACGCAATACGGGTACATCCCCACATCGAAATTTGCGTTTACCCTAGACGACCGCGTGAGAATATCGAAGTACAAGAAAACCTTTCAGCGAGGCTATCTACCATCGTGGTCAGAGGAAGTTTTCACGATAGCCGAGCGATATCCCACACTCCCTGCTACATATATATTAAGAGATTTGAAGGGGGAAATTGTACGAGGTAGGTTCTACACGGAGGAACTACAGAAAGTGATAAAGAACGAGGGAGATTATTGGAGAGTAGAGAAGGTGTTGAAGAAGCGAGGCACTGGGAAAAATATTGAATATTTCGTAAAGTGGAAAGGATTCAGCAACGAGTTTAATTCTTGGGTGAAGCAATCATGGATCAAGTGAACGAGTTTTTAATTTCTCTACCGTCAAATTCTAGCATGTCCTATTTTCCTAAAAATACCCAAGCCTCGTATAAGACAAAGCTAGCAAGACCGTTACATTTAGAAGGCGAATGGACAGTAGGACTCGTCGAAGTGTGCATACCCAAAAACTGGTTTACAGTGGGCGAGCACAACAATAGTTATTCCGTAAGTAAGGAAGAGCACACAGTGATCGGTCCTAACATGAGCGTAGAGTATGAAATACCTATGAGCAACATAAGTAGAAATGAGTTTTGGAAGACTGTCAACAAACGTGTCGCAGAACAAACAGGTGAGAAAGAGGCTGTTCAATTTCTACAGGTAGGGAGAGAGGTGAATATATTAGTAAAGGAAGGGTTTGAAGTAGTGATGACAGCGAGGGGGTCAGAGAAAATACTATCCATGCTCTATCTACCCCAGAAAGATATAACGCTCAGCAAGTCCACTCAATTTAAGCAACATCGCTTCACCAGTGGCAACATGAAAGATCAAACAATTACAATACGCGATACCATGCCGTTGCGAAGGCGGGATTACACCATCGAAGGTCGAGGTCTTGGAGCGCGCACCCTCATGGAGAGTTTGAACGAATCTCTCCGAGATCAAGATCTAGCAACATTTCTAGAATTTAGAGTTCAGGCAGGAGGGATGGTGCTCTTTCAAATAACAGGCGATGTTGAGGTGCGCTTCTCTAGGAGAACTGCTCCGAATTTAATGAGAAATTTCGGTTTAATCGGAGACGAAATGACGATACCGCAAACCATGGATCTAAGATATAGTGAAATAATTCCCGTGAGCGCAAAGGAATCCATCCAGCTCGGGATTAAGCATTATCCTCGAGTGACTGCGAACGTGTGGAAGACACAAGATTTGAACCTAGATGTTGGCATGTATCAAACCGCTAGCGAGTTATTAAACAGCTTTAAACACGTTGCACTCCGAAAATTACCTAACTCGAAAATAGTATTAGAAGTCCCTGATAAAACAAAGCTAGTGCTCTCTCAGGGGTTGGGAGCCATGTTAGGCTTCGTCGAAACAACGTTTGAAAGTGGAAGACACGAGGGAAAATACGCTCTAGAACTCGACGGAGGAGTGAGCGAAATCTATGTCTATTCAGATGTGTGCACGGGACATTTGGTAGGAGATTCCTATGTGAAAGTTCTGAGAATTATTCCTACACTCGATGAATCCAAGGAACAGATTGTAAAGACGTACACGAACCCGCTATATTTTCCGGTTCACTCCAATTTCATCGAGACGGTTGAAATTCAATTGAGGACCAGCTTTGGTCAACCGATTGTGTTTAGCAGCGGTAAAACGCTCGTGGTGCTATCTTTCAAAAAAAAGAATATTTAAAAGCAGGTAGCCGAGGGTAGTTTAGTCATTCAACATGATGCGCTTAAGCCCTGACGACTGTCTCCGTTATTATACACTTCAGAGCGGAGGGGGTGACTATTTCCAAGGCATACAACACCAGAGGGGATACGGTTTTTTCTCTGACCTGTTTCGACAAATCAAACCTCTGGCAATGCAAGCGGGGAAATACTTGGGGCGTCAACTATTAAGCACTGGTTCTAAAGTCGTGAGCGATATCGCGCATGGGAGCTCGTTTAAAGATTCTGCCAGATCGCGTCTTCGCGAAACATCGCACAAAATTAAAGACGATGTGATACGCAAATTGCAAGGCGGTTCGGGTATAAAAAGGAAGCGAAGCAAGCGAAGAAAACAGACGCGGTCCAAGAAAAGACAGAAAAAGACTCAGGATATTTTCTCGTGATGGCGTGCATGTGTTTGAAGTCAGAAGCTGATTTATTTACAACGGTACCGGTACAGCTCGCCGTAGAGGATTCGTCATTTCTCGAGATACATCCTATCGCATCTTTGAACGATGGCTCTCCCCTCGAGTTTTTTCTCAACAGCAGTGGCGACTATTACTTGGATTTGTCCTACACGCTGTTACGCCTACAGCTGAAGATCGTGAAGACGAATAACGGAGCTACAACGGCTACCGATAAAGTATCTCCCGTGAATTACTTACTGAACACGCTTTTTTCCGACTGTTCAGTGTTTTTGAACGATAGGCAGATCGCCTCTCAGACGAATTACAGCTATAGAGCTTACTTGGAAGCACTACTATACGCTTCTAAAGCAGCTCAAAATTCGTTGTTGACAAGCTCGCTATTTTATAAGGATACAGCCGGTAAACACGACGATGTGGATGTTGACACGAGTGTGAACGAAGGGTTAAAAACCCGAAATGCACGCACCAAGCTCAGCAAAGTGATAGATTTAATGGGGGGATTACATCTGGACATTTCGACCCAGCAGAAACTAGTCCCGTCTGGAGTCGATCTCAGGATTCGCTTACAACGTGCGAAAGACTCGTTCGTGCTCATGAGCAGTGCGAATGGTTTTAAAGTCAACATTTTGAACGCTACGCTATTCGTACGCAAGGTGAACATCAATCCGACCGTGTGGCTGAGTCATCAAAAAGTGTTGGAGACTACTGTAGCAAAGATACCCATTCGGAGAGTAGAGTGTAAAGCGTTCTCCATTTCTGCAGGAATTTCGAGCCATTGCATCTCCAATGCATTTTTAGGGTCTACCCCCACTAGGCTGATACTAGGATTTGTATCGAATGCTGCTTATAATGGTGACGTGGGCAAAAACCCCTTCAAGTTTCACCATTATAATCTGTCCTACCTCACAATTTCGAATGGAAACCGAAATTACCCTGCACAGGCTCTGAAACCGGATTACGATTTAGACCAATATAGCCGGAGTTATTGCTCGCTCTTCACCGATTTGAACAGGTACCATTTCGATACTAACGTTAATGTTAGCTACGATGAATATAAGGGAGGTTACACCCTGTACGCGCATGATTTAACGCCAGATATGAGCGCGGGAGATGCGCACATCTCACCTACCCAAACGGCTAACATCACTCTGGATATGAAATTCGCGAGTCCTCTACCTGAAACAGTCACTCTGATCGCCTATGCTCTGTATCGCAACGTGATCGAAATCGACAAGTCGAGAGGGGTCTACACCGATTACTAACATGGATAACGTTACTCTATGTCGACTTGCCTGCAGTGACGTGCTCATACGAGCAAAGTTTGGTGGTGTCTACGCAGCAGATGAATTACCCCACGTCCGCGACAACCATTCTTATTATGTTGTGAATACGGACCCTCGCCACTTACCTGGAAGCCATTGGATTGCCCTCGCCTTCCGCGGAGAACAGTGTGATTTTTTCTGCAGTTATGGGTCGGAACCGAAAGGTCCAATTCTAGCTTTTATGGAAAGAAATAGCACAGTGACCAGAACGAATACACATACCTTTCAAGCTGCAGATACGGCTACCTGTGGACTTTTTTCTTTGTATTTTTTGTGGTGTGCCGCTCGCAGAATACCGATGAAACTATCACCTTTGGATTTGAGAACTAACGAAAAATATGTAAAAACATTTGCGACAACGCAATTAAAATTGCGAAATTGTTGTCACGTACACGAATGTATGCAAAGTTGTAACAATAAAAAAAGTTAAGCCTATGTGTGTGTGTGTGTGTTTTTTTCAACATTACTAACTTTGAATATAGTCCCCCCCGAACTAAGATGAGCCAGGGTGTATTCTCCTTGCGCAGCGATTGTAACATACCGTAATACCGAGCATGAAGAAAACCTCTAGTGCCGACTGTCGTCACCCCCTGCCAAATCTGTTCAAATATAAAGATATGGCAAGGAGTGACTACTCCCCCGCACGTAGAATCTCAAAGCATGTTCGAAGACTATATTAAATATAAAGATATGACAGTATACTCCCCCTGTACGTAGAGCCAAGGTGTTCCATCGAAGAAAAACTCTAGTGCCGAGTGTCGTCACCCCCTGCCAAATCCGTGTTTCAAATATAAAGATCTGGCAGGGGGTCACAACTCTCCACACGTAGAATCTCAAAGCATGTTCGAAGACTATATTAAATATAAAGATATGACAGTATACTCCCCCTGTACGTAGAGCCAAGGTGTTCCATCGAAGAAAAACTCTAGTGCCGAGTGTCGTCACCCCCTGCCAAATCCGTGTTTCAAATATAAAGATATGGCAGGGTGTAACTACTTTCCACACGCAGAGCCATAGCCAAGGTGGTTCCATCGAAGTAAAAACCTCCAACGCTAGGAGCTCGGGATTTCCTTACCAAATTTCAAATATAAAGATTGGGTAAGGGATCACGGGCTCTCAGCACATAGAGCTCATCCATCTCAAACTTTTGTAAAAAAAAAAAAAAAAAAATGGCATCACCCATCCAGAGATTTGTGACTATAAATGATATTTGTTACGAAGGGGCAACATACCTACCTTTCCACCATGACTATACCAGACGTTCGTTTTGGCTTTCTGTTAATCGATCGTGAGAATGAAAACCACCCGTTTGAAATACGGGGGTTATGCGAGAAACTCCATGTTTCAATGCTCGAGTGCGTCGCAGAGGCTGAACGCTGCCATCATGCCGCCGTTTCACCGGGGGACAGAGCACCCAGAGTGGCCTATTTCTGTCTGATGACCAACTCACAGATTGTGAAAAGTCTACATGCGAACACTCCATGTCGCCCTATTGCCTAATGTACTGAGCTATGTAAAAACAAGCGAAAAATAAAAAAATTCGTTTTTGAAAATGTTTGTTTTTTGTTGTCACCCAAATTCCATGAGCAGCCCAAGAGGCCTGGGGTTTTAAAAGACAAGGGAAAAAACAAAATATGTTATTTCCCTTATCTTAAGCTCTCGTTTTTTTTAGACTGGTGTCACGTTCTGTTTTTTACAACGCACGTCCTAATCCAGTACAAAAAATCTCCAAACTTCCATGACTGGCCCGTGAGGCGTTGGAGGCAGTCTCGTTATTTTTTTTTTTTTTCGGAAGTGGTTTCGCAAAAAAATTTTTGCCCTATGTCCACTCCCCCGGTCTAAAACATATACTTTTTTTTCGTTCTTTAAAAAAACATATTTTTAAAGAGTTTTTTTTTTTTAATTTCTAAATAACAGTGGCGTGATATCAGCTCCTGTGCTAAATGTGATTCTTCTGTTTAAAAATTTCAAGGCGGTGAATGTGCATAAGAAACAAGCGTTGGGAGGTCTGCAATCCTGTTCAGTGCAATCAGGCCTATAATGCAGGTCATACCGTTCGCAACATTCGGTTTCCGTTAAAATACTGACTATAGGACGGCGCATACAATTGGCGCAAAAAATTTTTTGTTTGACTGTAGGATTTCGCTGGATGGTCTGAATAATTCTTTCTATTGATACCGCTTCGTGAAACCAATGTTTTTCTATGGGACTTTCGTAGAATCGTTCTTTCGCGCATTCATGACAGAGATAAAATTTTTCTCTAGAGGAGGGGACAAGCCAAAAATAATAGAGTGCGTGTTTCCAATTGTGAGGTTCGGAGACGAAATGAAAACTTTCTGGATAGGTTAAGAGCATGTGATAAGTGTGTATATTAAGTGGCTCATCCGCCTCGATTTTTAAAAACTTTTCGTCGTACTCTCTATGAAATTGAAAAATCTTCTCTGAAGTTAAAGGGGGGAGCTCTTTGTGCAATTTAGAATAATTTGCTTCCAGTGACTGGACGAGCACACTTGGTAGAGGTAGCTGACATAAATTTCGTTTTGGGGTGTTTGTTACTATGAGTTTTGAAGTGATGTGAAACAGTGAAGCGGGTGTCACACTTGGAGGATCCTGGGGTGGTTCAAATCTCCAAAACATTTTTTTTCTTATGGGTAAAAAATCATAGAAGAATGTCGATAAGAAAATTGTTCTTCTTCCGAGGAATTAGCGCTGGATATTGTAATTAAAGATTTTCTCAGGCAGTGTGTACAGAAAAAACGGGTGGAATCTGTTTGCCAGGTGTTGTTAAAAAAGTCTAAAGTTACTGAGTATTGGTGAGTGACGTGAAACGTTGTAGCAAAGTTGTGACGGGGAATTCTTTCTCGGGCACACAAGATGCAGAGCTGTAGAGTTTCATCTGGGGAAACTGTATGGTAGATTCGGAAAAATTCATGTCGAACTAATGTAAACGGAGAGCGGAGGTCCAAAGGCAGAGGATTGTGTAATAAGTATTCGAAATGAGTCCTGTCTAAAACCTGATTAGCCCTCAGCAGGATATGAAACCTTCGTTGTCGATGTCTGCATAATATAGGATACTGTTTTTTTAAAATATTAACAATATTCGGAGGTAGAGGCAATAAGTTTAAATTTTCGTAAAAGTCCACTGCGTTAATAATAATCTGACTAGACAATATGAATAAATTCATGCAGAGAAAAGAGAGAGGGGGCGAGAAGTATGTTTTATATTTTGTAATGACCAAAAGCTAAGGTATGAATTCCGTCATCCTCCACATATCGTTTGTCTAAATATCCCGATAGCGTTATTCGATTTTGAGCTATTGTCTGAAGACAGTGTTTTTTACTAGCTATGACATACTGTGTATCGCGCAAGAGTAACCCCTCGTTTAACACCTGTCTGTACATGTCATGTGTGATAGTGTTTAACGTACTTTTACGAATTCCCTTCCCAGCTTTTTTACAAATCCCATCTTCAAGCAAGTACGAGTATTGCTTCGGCTTTAAGGCTATAAATTCCACAATAGGTTTAGTACACTCATGCTTAAGCACGCCCATAACCCCCTTATTACGAGTGTCAAACGCAACGTGTCCAGGATCAAAGTTACTACAATCTAAGATATGTGAAAAGTGTCTTTTTAAATCTAGATATACATCGTCGGTGAAAATGTTTAAATAGAACGAGTCTGTGTCGGAATACATGAGTTGGCATTTTTCTCGGTAAAAACGTTTAAAGTGCGAGTAATACAACTCGTACATCAAATTCTTCGAAGATTCCAGGATGACAAAGCCACTTATGATTGGCTTCCCTAGGACTATATTGGGCTGACGCATTTTAAATAACGTTAAGTTTTCGCTAATAGCTTCAAAATAATCTAATAACGGACTGGCCAGATGTTTGCGACATTGGGCAGGGGTTAAACCGGCTAAAATTCTCTGTCTATTTCTCACATCCTGACATGTCTTGCCGAAAAAACTGTTCGATAAACGTTTAAAGAATAATTTCTCACTTACAGCTTCTACTGAGTTGCGTTGTAGGTTATTGAAAGCCATATACTCTTTAAGCCAAGGTCGTTGTGCAAATGCGAGGATTCTGTGAATTTTCACAAGTATCATGTTCCCCTCTGCTAGATAATATTTTAAATTCTTATAATGGATTAAATAATTTGTTTTAGGGTAAAAATTCGAAGTCAGTTTCGTGCTAGGTAGCATCCCTTTTAAATTAAATTTCTCGTACAAGTTCTGCGAGTATTCAGATAGCATATCATGGGTAATTTCTAAGTGCTCGGGGGCCATAGGGAAATCATTTTGACGGTCGTGTTCGCTAATAGGAAATTTTATGTTACACTGTATTATGTAACCGACAGGTGAACTGTCGTCAATCGCGTGCACATCGAAATTTTCTACTTCGGCCGACGTCAGCCAATAAAAATCACCGAAAGGGAGGTAAGAATCGCGCATCACTTTGGCATACAACGAGCAGACATCCAAGGCTATTAAATAATTATGGGGTTTGGCATTGTCGTAGGTGGCGGAACAGTAGGGATTATTCGCAATTCCATGCCTCAGGCTAACGAAGCAATTCCCTCCTCGTAAATTTCTTTCAAATAACTCGTATAATGAAACGCAGGGCAACAGTTCAATTTCGACTTTAGAATATTTTAGTCCGGCATGAAAGCTCATGTCTGAGATAGATATGAAGTGTACAGGGTCGAGCTCGTAATATTTTAGCGCCATACGTCTAAAATTCGAAAAAACTTCCGCCAAAATAATACTGTCGACGTTTTGATAGAGTTCTAAATAATCCCCCATTGTTTTACAGTTGAACGCTTTAAAAACTAACTGCGCATGAGCATATTCGCTGTCCGAAATGTGATTTCTAGTGAGTACGTTAAAGAACGCTTCGCGAGGAGGTAATGCAACCTCTTTTAACTTGTCTACGTGATCTAAGTAGGAGTAAGGGAAAATGCCTTTGCGTTTTAGGAGGTATTTGTTTTTATATTCTTTAAAGAAATCGTTAAAAATATCAAAAGAATGATTGGAAAGGATTAAGTTATTTATCAATGTATCCAGCGAGGCGTCTAGAAACTGATAGGAATCTACAAATTTCAGATGGTCTAGTGTGAAACAGGTTAATCGCTCTATGTTTAAGGGAATAATTTTCATGTGGCAGGCGTAGTTAGGAGGTATATTTTTTAAAATTAAGTGGTTGTCGTAATTTCGCGCATTGTGAATGATTACCGGGATAAAAAAACGTTTTTGGTATTGAATATTGCATGTCTGGTGGGCCAATCCGCACACGCTCTTTTCATAATGGAGGTGGTGCCTTACTCTGAGTTCCCCTGGTTGGAAAGGATTTTTACATATAATACAAAAATTCCTATCGTACGAATCATCGTCCGTTTCTATCGATGAGACATGGTGCATTTTTTTTATGAGTATGTCCGACACTTTTTTAATTTCTCTAAAAAAATCTTGCATGACATTTTCTCCGCTGTAATATCGATGTGCCACTATTTTATCATACACGTCCAAGGCGATAAACGAATACGAGATTGGCTCATGTTTTTCTATCGGTTGAGTGTATGAACAAGCGGGATTTGGCGTAGCATGAGATATTTTAGTGAGTAGACACTCAAAGTCCAAATAAATAGTGAACATGTGTTTCACCGTTTTCGAGAGGTCTTTAAATTTTAAAACGAGATCTTTCGGTACCGACACGCGCTGTGGCTTAAATGTGTCGCACAGAGTGTTGTGTGCTCGAAGGGTTTCTAACCGTTCGAATCCCACTAGACATCTCCTACAGAAATGATTTTCGCTCGGCTTGGATTTGAGAAGGCGGTTTAAATTTTTTATTAAAAAATAGTGGCCGTCAAATAAAAATAAATCTATGACAGTGCGGAATTTAGTGTCGCTAATGTATACGGGGTAAATAATATTTTCCTCGAGTGAAAACAGATTGACCGTTAAACGATTCACTTTCTCAAATGGTTTAATACTAGAAATTTTCACGGGGAACGCTAATTTTTTAAAATTTATGTATTTCAGATATTTTTTATATTTGGAAGCACGCTCGGGATGATTTTTTTGAGGGAATAATTTCGCGAGAATGCAATACAAGAAACACCGGTTGTCTGTGCAGAACATAGACACGAGTGCTTTTTTGCGAGCGATTCTAGCAGGCAATGCTACATTGGCACACCCTCCCCTGAGCTCGTGATATCGTCCCACATGTAAATCTACAAATTCAATGTTGTGCATCACCCAACCCGAACCGTTTTTTAAAAAATTGTCGATGTCCCTGGAAATTTTATTAAAACACCTATCGATACTCTCAAAAATTTGGTTCGATGCCAATATTCTAACTGCCTGACTACAGAAATAAAAATTTTGTCTCAAGGCCTCATCTTGGTCGATTTTTTTTAAAAAAACGATGTGCAGACAAATTACGATGCGAAGTCTTAAAGCATTACCAGTATTTAAAAGTGCATGTATCGCAGTTCGCGCGTCAGCTAGTACTAGATCGACATCGCTATAATTAATCACCGCTCGAAACTTTTCCGTATAGCCCCTGAAACTAGACATTTCTCTTATAAAATTCATTGTTTTTTTTTTTTTTTTTTTGTTAGCAAATTATAAACGTACTTCTCTCCCCCCCTCTCTCGTAGAAATTTACTGGGAGTTTATATACTCCTGCATTTTTTTCAACCCTTCCAGTAGCATCGGAATCTGGTCGATATTGATATTTAAACGGTTCTTCACTTCGCGCTTTTCGGACAATTTTAATATACTTAGATAATACACTTTTCGATACGAATGAATTTCAAGTGCCGTGTTCTTGCCTAAAAATATATTGTACGGCTGAATTTTTCGCTCAGTCTCTTCCGATTCACAGCTCAGATTGAGATCAAAGGTCTTTATTTTTTTCACCTTAACAAATTCATTCGATTCCTCATCTCCAATAGATCTTATCTGAAACAGATAGTACGGTTTAGAACTATTCACCCTTCTAACTTACAGCTAAAAACTCGTAAAAAAGCCCTATCCATGTATGATACATGTAAAGTTAACCCCTCCAAAATACCTTACACATATAAAAAACAACCTGAAAACACTCGAAAAAAAGTACAAAAATAAAAAACACATATTATATAAAATGATTTATAGCATAATGTCGAAAAAGCCCTATCCATGTATGATACATGTAAAGTTAACCCCTCCAAAATACCTTACACATATAAAAAACAACCTGAAAACACTCGAAAAAAAGTACAAAAATAAAAACACATATTATATAAAATGATTTATAGCATAATGTCGAAAAAGCCCTATCCATGTATGATACATGTAAAGTTAACCCCTCCAAAATACCTTACACATATAAAAAACAACCTGAAAACACTCGAAAAAAAGTACAAAAATAAAAACACATATTATATAAAATGATTTATAGCATAATGTCGAAAAAGCCCTATCCATGTATGATACATGTAAAGTTAACCCCTCCAAAATACCTTACACATATAAAAAACAACCTGAAAACACTCGAAAAAAAGTACAAAAATAAAAACACATATTATATAAAATGATTTATAGCATAATGTCGAAAAAGCCCTATCCATGTATGATACATGTAAAGTTAACCCCTCCAAAATACCTTACACATATAAAAAACAACCTGAAAACACTCACGTCCGAAAAATAAAATGGCATAACACCGAAAAGCCTTCTCCGCTAAGCTATCAGAGTTACGTGATTTATTCATACATGATATATATGGTCAACCAGGGTAAGAGTAGCATAATGCCTAAAAACCCTGCCCTACGTAGACGAAGAACTTCTAAATGTTACCCAAAGAATGTGAAGTGTTATCTCACTTCATGGTAAATATATAGATTATTGTTTTTAGCAAAAGTTCTGATTTTTTGAAATATCAAAAAAAACTCACCCCTTTCCATAGCTGCACTTTTTAAATCCGGTAAAAGACTCAAAATCACACACAGGTACAAATCTGGTATTGCTCGACAAAATCACTCTCACACACACACACACACACAAAACAAAAGTTCCAGCAGGAACGGCTTGACTAGAATAGTATAGACTCGAAGGTTATGACTAGATTCTCATTTTCTTACAACGTCGACAAGGATTTTATATCCATCTTTTTCCTGGTTTGCTGATCACAAGAGTCATATGATTTCCCACGCTTCTGAAAAACATCCAAAGTAAAAACCCCGTCCATTAAATACGACTTTTCCCTGATCAAGCATTGTTCTAAACTTATTATGCAAAATCGTTTCTCTTCTAGAAAAATTGTGATTGTTCATATAATAATCTTGTATCTCTCTCGACACTCGTTACAGGAAATTCTTTTTGCGACGTGTAATTCTTTCCCTCACTCACCATTGTTTTCTTTAAAGGAAATTGCGCGTGGGGGTAACGTCGCAACCGATTCTTTTGTAAGGAAGCTTCGTTATTCATTGTTCTTTTGAGTGCGTAGCGAAGACAACTCGCAAAGTAATACCCACATCATTTCTTCAAGGTTCATTTTTTTCCTGGTTATTGTGTATCTTTTTTATTCGCTTGGTTTTCCCTCAGGCTGTTTTTGGCAGCGAATGGTGAGATAGGAATGATGAGAAGCGAGATGGGGATTTTGGAGTTTCATCTTTTTTGGCACACACACACACACTCCTTTATATACACACCCTGATATAGTGTTCAAACTGGCTCAAAAACCATCAGTGTTATCTACTACTATGGGTTTTTGATCATGCTCATTGGCTGTGTGTTTCAAGCATTTCTACTTAGGTTCAATCCCCGGTTGGGTAACAACTGCTGATTTAATTTTTAATTAGCAAAATAATGTAAATATCTGTAAATAATTGTGTTCAGGTAGCTTCACTACTAATCCGTCCTTGTTTTGTTATGTTCCCGTATTTTACTTGATTGAAATTGTAACTCATTTCATATGTCCAATACAAATGCATTGACCGGATGGTCCCGACCCCCATTTTACTCTTTCAAAATTCATGGACATGCCCTCGTGGCAGCTAATATTATTATGCCTAATTTATTAAGCAAAGCTTTTGCAATTTTTACATACTAAATGCAATCCTTAAAATTATAATTTAAACTCTTAAAATTCAGCAAATTCTAAATAAAATTAGCGAATATCACTTTTAATATTTCACAAAAAAACGAATAGATGGCAGCACGTCACAAACCATTGGTTCAAATTGGGTGAAATTAATTTCGGGATATTTTAATAACTAAACCACTTTGCAAATCGATTCAAATTGTTTTTTGTAGCAAATTTTAACTGTTTTATTTTAAATAAATTCATGATTAGTTACAAACAAGAATTCTTCTTTAAATTAAGTTTGCTCTGTAAACTCCTATAACGACTCTACAAACGAGAGCATTAGACTAGCCCACAGAAGGCGGAGGCAGGCGTCACTATGACGCCAAAAATATGTTTTCCCCGCCTTCCGTCAGAAAGCGCGAAAACGAGCACACCTTATATATATATATATATATATATATGTATATATATATATATATATGTATATATATATATATATATATATATATATATATATATATATTCTTCACTATCCTTGTAATAAATATTTAAAAAGAAATTGAACAAAATCGTTTGCATTTAAAATAAAGTTTAAACAAATTTTTACTCTGTTTATGCACGTGACATCATAAGTGGAATACACAAGAGCAAGTTTTTAAAATTCTGTTTAAGAAAATATCGTTTGGAACACTATGAAGTAAAGTGAATTATGTATGGAATCAATTGAATGAGGTTTTATTAAATTAATGTTACGTGTTATTTATAAAACATATATTTATTTACATTTAAAATTAAACTTTTTTCTACGTTGTTATTTGATAAGTTTTATTTTAGCAATTGTTTATAAATACTTTTTTCAGCTTTTATATTCCAATGGAATTAAAAGATGTTTTATTAAATTAATTTTAGACAATATTTATAAAGGTAGAAAAAATAATTTTATACATTTATAAACAGTTTTGTTCCATACATCATTGTTATTTGATAGGTTTTAATTTACCAATTGTTTATAAATACATTTATTTCCGATAGTTTAAAACAAGAAACTGATTTTTTTTTAGTTTTCCAGTTTTGAAGATATGTTTTAGAAATTGTGAAAAAATGAAGCGTTTCCAAAAATGCGCATTTGTTTACTATGGAAACTTTGTTTTGCTTTCTGCTGAAATTCACATGACGTCATTTCAAAATATAAGTAACTTCACGCACATTTGTTATTGATTGTTATTCACCAATCACGGAGGCTAATCGACCATTTAATCTCCAGACCATGTCATGCATAGCCTCTATAAAAATGGTTTGTTATTTATTCCACATTCTAATGAGTAAATAATTACTGAAAATGTTAAATATTTTCAAGTGCAATTTTTTTTTGTGGTAAACTGATACCAGTAAATTTGTCACATTCTGAATTTAAAAGCAACATTCCTATGATCTTTACATGGAATTTTTTTTTACAGAACATGAGATTTAAACCTTTCCGACTGCCCTGGAATCGCAACTCCGCATACTCATAGTATTTACCATACACACAAAAGAAACAAATCGAAAATGTATAATTTTTGCAACTGGAATCATTCAAACTTTTTTTACTTTTTTGCCACTTTATTTACAGAGGAAGATGAAATTTGGCAATGTTATTCCTTATACTTTAAGTAAGAAAATTAAGATTTTGTTTGTTCGTATCGAACGTTTTTAAGGTTTGAAAAAACCCTTATTCGACGTTAGTTTCGAATAAATCCTTTTCTTTACAGAACATTAGTGTTACACACTTCCGAATGTTTTAAAGTCGTAAAATGTGATAGGGTTTGTTATACAAACAGGAAAATATCTGAATATCTAGAATACTTCACATGAAACCTTTTAATTTTTTCCACTTTTTATTTTGATGCCTTCGTTAATTTAGGAAGTTTAACGGATTAATTTTTATATATGTGTCTATTACAAGTCACTTAGAATAATAATTATTAGATTAGTTTTTTAAAAATATTTTTGGGATGCTACAGTAGTTTAAAATTCGAATGTTAATCAACGGGAATACCGTATCGATGTCCGTATTCTTTTATCGCCATCTCCTCCGTATTACGAAGCTTTCCATTTATTTCGGAATCTTGCGAATAAAATTTCATTCAAATTCGAACATTCACGTCTTTGAGTCCCTCTGACGGTCAAAAAATTAAAAATATTTTTCGCTTATAAATATTGTATTTATTTTGTAAATTGTCTTCTTCCCGTGCGTAGAACGGGTATTTTTGCTAGTACAAATATAAATAATGCAAAAATTAACTTTAAAACTTAAAATATTTTATTCTTATTGTAATACTTTGAGCTCTACCTATTCCAGTTTTTAGTTATCTAATTATTATATTAACAGTTTAATAAGTATGCTAACTTACTCATATTTGAATGTAAAAAATTTACATTTTTCAGAAGACGAACGTCGTAATCTGTTACAATTGTCTAAAGAAGTAAGGCAATTGAAGAGTTTTTCTATCAGTTGATACCGAGAATGTCTTGACAGCCACTTTTCATTTATTAATTAAAAAATTCTATCGGGTTTAAATTAAAAATATATAGCCCTTGCCACAGCCTTAGAAACATGACAATTAACTTGATACACAATTTTTCAAATTCTAACGTAAAGTTTGGTATGCAACCTTATAATATTCTAGTCTAGTAGTTCTGAAAACAATGTACCTCGTTCAAAAAAATTTGAAACACACACACACACATTTATACATCGATTTCAATGACTTCAAAAAAACACCCATGCCAAATTTGAAAAAAAGAACAAAGAAACAAACAATGCGTTTGGTTGTAAATGCGTAGCAAACAAAGAAATTTACATGCAAACATACGAATTGCTGAGAGGTCGAGTTAAAACAGGTAATGCTCGGTCAACAAAATTATATTCACAATAAACACTTATAATACCCGGATTCTGAAACAATCGATTAATTCAACAAGTAACTTATACAAAGTATTTTTACGAGAATACTCCAGATTATACATGAGAAAAATACCAGATAAGTAAACAATTTATAATTCCATCATAAACGCATTGTAGCAATAAGAAAAATAAAAAAGTATTATTAATGTGTTAGAAAATAGTTGGCTGGCAGATTTGATATACGGCAGTTACGGTACTTAAACATTTATGAATAAGATAACGGATGATGGAAATTGCCTGTTAAGCTAATAGATTCAGTTTTTCTGCCTATCACAACAAGTGGATTTAGTTTTAAAATGCTATAAGTCATTGTAAGCATGTGGAGTGAAATAAGGGATCTTAAGTATTAAGATACGCATAAAAAAATCTGGTAATGAATTCTTTTCAACTATGAGTTGGTATGTTTTAGGCATTGTTTTTAGAAACAGAGTCCAAAAAAGGAGATAAGAGGGTTTGCCATGTCTCTAATATTAAGTGGAATGATTCCTTTTTAAGGGTGGAGCCGCACCACTTGCTCAACTGATAGATCTAGTCATAGAGAAGGGTTTCGGATTTATTTTGCCACTTGCCTGTCCAAATATCACAAATGTTGGAAATACAGATGATGAAATAGAACGAATGGTGGGAAATAAAAAAAACCTCATTAAGATTGATTTTGGAACTGTTCCATACCAGTTTTTAATTATTAACTTTAGAGTTATTTGTTCAGACATTGATAGTTTAAAATGTACATAAATTCCTTTATTAGAAAATAAGTTGTTATAGTAGTTAATATAATTTTTTGGAAGGTAGTCATTGCTCTCTTTTTAGGGCATTTTTGTTAAATTTTTTTTAATCTAACTGACTTTAATGCAAATATAGAATTTTAAAAATTGTTTTACCTACATTAGCTTCACACACAAATCCACTTTCCAGGGTATTTCATTGGATGCTACAAATAGGTTTACTGAAATTTTATTTAAAAAAGAGTTAAAATATTTTTATTTCTTAAAATTCTATCTCTAAGGTTTTTAAAAAAAATAAACGATTTACGTAAAACATTTCATCTAGCAACAAGTACATCAGTTATTCAATTCAGAAAGGAGTTTCTCGAAGAAGTGAATGACAGGTGAGGGATGTTTTGTGGGAAAATTGTTCACCTTAAACTTCGTGTCCGGGTAAATGTAACAAAGACTTTTTCAACAAACAAAAAAGCGTTTATTTCCTGAGTGGAACCATATTCAAGAGCAGCGGGAGCACCTAACCGCTCATATCAAACTTACAAGTGCTTCTCCTTTTGACCTTGTAAAGCAAAGCTTTCGAAATACGTCAACGCATGCGCAGAACACGCGCTTACATTAATCATATATCCTGAAGTGGAAATGATAAACTAGACACTCATCTTAATTTATGGATCCAATTATTTGCAACACACTCCCACCTTTTGGGTGTATTATCTGAAATAACACTCAAAATATTTCTTACATATTCATAAACAAAATTCTTACTTAAAATATTCTCTTAAATGCACACCACTCTACAAACCGCAAGGAGATTTCAATACATACAATACATGTGAGAAACAATTTACCTAGAAGAAATACAAAATACAAACAATCACAAACAGTATAGTCCGGGAGGTAGCGACCTTTTTGGTCAGTCATTTTATACCGACTGATTTGTGTACCAATAGTTAGATAATTTATAAGTAATAGCCCAGTCAATAAAGGACTTGAATGGGAAAAAATTAGGGTAAAGCTGATTTTTACCCCATTGATAGACCACTACTAGAGGAGCATTTTGACAAAAGCCCCCAAAAATCCCCCTGGAGCTTTCCCCCCAGCCCCCCTCAAAGGTTCAAAATGCCAATATTTAGGGATCTGTCATTTTCTCTGTTACTAATGATCGAATCAAGTTCAACTTTTTTTTGTTTTGTTTGTTATTAAATGGGCTACAATATTGGTAATCTATATATTTGCGTTAAACCTAATAGTTTTTTATGAATTAAGAAAAATGTGAGAAAAGTAGGTTTTTTATCTTGAAATTTTTGTTTTTGGCGTTATATATTCTTTATATGTCAAATTATGAAAAAACTCTTGATATAAAATTTATAAACTATATATTTTTAAATCAACTGATATACAGTTTCATTTATTTATGTGCCATATTAACGCGGGGGAAAGCAACAATGTTCGGCGCGCAACGCGGCATAACCTGTTAAAGTTGGCAACGTCGTTTTTATTACCATAAATACAAATACAAATACAAATATTGACGACCAACAACAGGCTCAAGGCCCAACAAGGTTGGTCCATCTAGTACCTATTAACTATCCCCAATGCATATCTAACTTCTTCTTAAATTCCGTTACTCCTTTACAATTAACAATATTCACTGGTAAGTTATTCCATTTGTCTATTACCCTATTATAGAAATAGTGTTTTCTCCCTTCCCGATTAAAATGGGATTTGTTTAACTTAAACCCATGACCTCTCGTTCTATCACTCATATTAAAATTTAAACCCTCCACATCTCCTTGTTTGATAAATTTGAATAGTTGAATCAAATCTCCCCTAACCCTTCTCTCTTCCAGAGTATACATATTCAAATATCTTAATCTATCTTCATAATTCATGCCTGAAAACCCTTGAACCATTTTAGTAGCCCTGTGCTGAATTTTCTCCAACAATTCAATGTCTTTTTTAAGATATGGTGACCAGAACTGTACAGCATACACAAGATGTGGCCTTACTAAACCTCTGAACAATGGCAAGATAATATCCTTAGATTTTGATGAAACACTTTTCCTGATTTGATGAAACACTTTTCCTGATTCCCTGACTCATTTCTACTCCATCCTCCCACACCCTACATTGACCTTGTCAGTAAAGTACTTTTGGTGTCTGTATTCACTGTAAAAGAACAGTTTAAGTTTTGGTTTAAAAAAAAAATTATGTGTCCAGTGCTTCATATCAAAACTACCATTCAATTTGAACTATTTGTGTTCATGAATTTTACAATGTATTAAACGTGTGCCAATCCTTTTTTTTCAATTTCTGTGTGTTTAGGGATTCAATGAGTATTTTTAATTCATAAACATTATATTTTTAAACGTTATTCTTTATTGTTAGTCATATATATCTGGAAAAAGTAATTACAAAGTACATGTATATTATTTCTCAATAATCTTATTTTTTAAAAGTTCAGTTCGTTAAATCTAAATCGGAATAAACAATTCAAATACGGTGCGTATTTTTTTGTAGAAAGAAGTTGGAGTTTTTGGAAATGGGCAACATGAACAATAAAATGGGCAACATGTTGAACTACGAGAGAGAGTCAAGAACACAAATAGAACTCTGGACTTACTAAAATTTTCCACGTGAATTCAACAACACAATCTGTTCGCCAAACTTTCGTGAGAACTAGTGTCCTTGGAATTTGGATTTGTATTTGATAATTCGGTAAATTGGGGCCAAGCTTATGAGATTGGGCTTAAAACTATTGACAAAATAATAGAGAAATTTTTTGAAGAACTTGAACTTTATAGGAAAGACATAGTAAAAACTCAAGCACAGAAAAAATAAGTTAAAGTTAGATCAAATCAAAAGAACTTATCGTTATTTCCCAACAGCTCTTCATCTTCAACCGTATATTATGTGTCTGCGATAGCCCCAGAAAATTAAAATTGTATCTGGAATATGAATTGTTAGCACGCCCAACATCCATATTTGATTGTGTATCTTTTCGAAAGGGTACAAAATTTCCTGTGATGAAAATGTTTGAAGAAGGTGTTGTCGACAAGTGGCTGGTATGAACAATATGCTACTTTACGTCTTTGTATTGTACATACTGTTATGTACTGCGGAGACGAGAGACGATCGGGAATTGGCATCTTTTCTCTCGCGCGTTGGCGCACTTGGCGCTCTTTCTCCTCACGGCATACTGGCAAACCCTTCATTCGGAAGACTGCGCTCGTACGATTAGGGCGTTTTTTAGCATGGGTCTAGGATGACCAAACTCACCGTCTCTCCGTTTCCCGGCTCAGAATGACCGGTTGCTTGCATAATCTCTTTATAATAAATCGTTTGTTACCAAAAAGCTATACAGTCCATTATAATTATCCAGCGCCGGTACTCTAGAAGTAGTACTTAACATGGTCCGATCTCCCGGAGTGTTTTGATTTTGAGGAAACGAAACAGTAGCAAAAAGCAAGCTTTAGAATTTAAAACTAAAATGTCATTATTAAAGTAAGGACCTTGGACTTTTTCGCACGAGCTTTGAACTTTTTAGTGTAAACGTTGGACTTTTGGTTTCGATTATGGATATATCAGCACTAAACCGAAAGCGCGGCCTGCTCAAAGGCCAAATAACGAAGCTCTCAACGTTTATAAAGGAAGAAGCCAGTTCAACGAGTGAAATCGGCTTAAATGTCAAGATAGAAAAAGTTAAAAAGATCAGCTCTCAACTGGAAGAATTGCATTTGGAGTATCACCAGCTGATAAAAGATGATAAAGATCTCACAGAGCATGAAGATATACTATGCAGTTTGGAAGACGATACTGAAAACATTGAGGTAAGCCTGAAAGAACTTTTATACTCCTTGAATATTAATGCTTTGGGCTCGCCTAACACTCAAAAGAGAATAGGTGATGAGTCACCGCGTAGGGTAACAGTAAAGTTACCGGATATACCACTTCCAAAATACGCCGGATCTTACGCTGATTGGAATAATTTTAAAAAGCAATTCACATCGTTAATTGAAGAGAATGAACAACTAACCCCCCAACAAAAACTGTATTATTTGCAATCGGCCTTGGAGGGTAACGCAAAGGACATTAAAACAACTGAAGATTCGTATGACTCTCTTTTTAAAGCGCTTGAAGAGCGATACAACAACAAACGCATGATTGTGAACTGCCACATTAATGAAATTATAAATGTGCAAAAATTAACAAGCGAATCTTCGAAAGAACTTAGATCGTTGCTGGATAAAGTGCTCAAAAACGTCAGAGCATTAGAGTCGATCGATTTTAAGCAAAATGATTTAAGTAGAGCTATTTTAATTAATATATTGTTGATCAAGAAACGCGTAAGCAATACGAAATGTCATTAAACTCTAATAATCCGCCCCAGTGGGATGAATTTATTGAATTTCTAAAAATCAGATGTCAGTTATTAGAGAATGTGCGGCCAGAAAAAACATATCCCTTTAGGCCCAAAATAGTAAATAAATCAAACAATTTCATGCTTAGCAGCAATGGTTTAAAACCATGCGTTTTTTGTAAAAACATGCACTCTCTCTTCAAATGTGTGGAATTTCAATAACTAAATATCAATGAAAGATTTGACTTTATCAAACAGCAGAAGCTTTGCTTTAATTGTTTTGGAGCTCATAGAGTGTCAGCTTGCAAATCTAAGTTTAAATGCAAACATTGTCAGAAGATGCATAATTCGCTTTTACATAATCCCGCACCTTCGCACGATCCGAGTACATCAAAAGAGGTTACTCGTGCTCAAGAGGCTTCAACCGAGGAACCGAGGAAATAAATCAACAGTCTGTTTGTACAACAGCTGCTTCTTCTGATGGTTCAGGATTGCGCAGCAAAACAGCGTTATTGCCCACTGCCATCATTAAGATTAGAAATTCGCAGGGAATAAAAATACCAGTTCGATGTCTATTGGATTCGGGCTCCGAAACCAATTTTTTGACAAGGGATTGTGCCATCATGTTAGGACTAACTCAAGTAAAATTCCGATCCTCAATATACGGATTAAATGGACTAACAACTGAAATAAAGTCTAAAACTAATTCTTTAGTATCTAATAAAAAAGAGGACTTTAAACAAAAAATGGAATTTCTAATTGTCCCACGAATTGTGGCCAAAACACCTTCATCTCTTATTGATTTTCCAGCACATTCCTTGCCTTCAAATATAGAGTTGGCTGATCCTGAATTTTCAATCCCTCGGAAAATTGATGTACTGTTGGGTGCCAATGTATTTTTTGAGATATTGAAATCAAATCAAATCAGACCTCCTAATAGCAACCTTATTTTACAAGAAACCAAGTTTGGATACGTTGTTAGCGGAGAAGGTTCTTTCAAGTCCAATGAAGCATTGCATTGCGGACTTTCCGTTACAAATGACAATCTTGATGAAATATTAAAGAAATTTTGGGAAATCGAATCCCTAGAGGAACCTGTAATGAAAGGACAAGAAGAAGAGTTTTGCGAAACACATTTTCTGCAAACACACAAAAGAGAGCAGGATGGGCACTACACCGTTAAAATGCCTTTTAAAGAAAATCCAACTAGTTTGGGAAATTCAAAAGATATTGCCCTTAAAAGATTAAATTCGTTATGGAACTGTTTGGGAAGAGATGCTCAGTACTTATCTTTGTATAAAGATTTTTTAAAAGAATATGAAGATCTCGGTCACATGATAGAAGTTAAAGACAATAGCGAAAAAAGTGGTCAGTACTACATTCCACATTTAGGTGTCCATAGACCTGACAAGAGCTCCACAAAATTAAGAGTAGTTTTTAACGCATCAAGCCCTAGTTCTAATGGAAACTCACTGAATTCCTTGCAGTATAATGGTGGAATCATACAAGACGACTTATTCTCAATCATACTACGTTTTAGAAAGCACCTAATTGCATTCACTGCAGATGTTCGAATGATGTATCGTATGATTTGGGTGCATCCTGAGCAAAGATGTCTTCAGCGAATCCTTTGGAAAGAAGGTGTTGACAAGCCCGTGAAGACGTTCGAGTTGGCTACAGTAACATACGGCTTGGTCAGCGCTGCGTATCTAGCAACCAGAGTACTAAAGCAACTGGCTTGCGACGAAAGGAACGATTTTCCTCAGGCAGCCAACGTTGTTGAAAACGACTTTTACATGGATGATGTTCTGTCTGGTGGTTCTAATCTCGAGGAAACCAAGGAATTGCAGCGACAATTAATTCAAATAATGCAAAGAGGTGGCATGGAGCTGCATAAATGGTCTGCAAACCATCCTGAACTCGTTAGCCAGGGTTCAGCAATTTCTGAAGGCTATACTTTTGCGAAAGAAACAAAAGTTCTAGGACTCTTGTGGTGCCCAGATAAAGATCTTTTCTCTTATAAAGTGACTGTGGAGCCTTCACCAGTGCTAACAAAACGATCAGTCTTGTCAACCATTGCTAAGCTTTTCGACCCCCTAGGCCTCCTAGGCCCTATTATCACAAAAGCTAAAATCTTCATGCAACAGCTTTGGTCATTACCACTGGACTGGAACGACTCCCTTCCTAAAGAAAGGGCTCAAGAGTGGGAACAGTTTTTGTGTTCTTTACCTTCAGTGCATAATATTAAAGTGCCAAGATGTGTTTTAGGTGAAAATCTCAATTTCTATGAAGTGCACGGTTTTGCAGACGCATCTGAAAAGGCATACGGAGCAGCTATTTTCATTAAGTCTTCATCTTCGAGTGGTGAAATTCAAGTCAGTTTACTGTGCAGTAAAAGTAGAGTTGCGCCAATCAAGCCCGTCACTATTCCAAGGCTTGAGCTCTCTGCAGCAGTATTACTAGCGCAGCTTTATAACAAAGTTGCAAGATCCATCAAGCTTGAGGTAGCAGAGAGCTACTTTTGGTCAGACTCTACAATCGTGCTTGCCTGGCTAAGAGGTGATCCAATGCGCCTCAAGACCTTTGTCGCCAATCGAGTTGCTACAATTAAGCAGCTCACAGAGGTCCAGCAATGGCGTCATGTGCCGTCTGAACAGAACCCTGCAGATCTCATCTCAAGAGGTCTAGATCCAAAAAAGCTAGTGAACAATAGTTTGTGGTTCACTGGTCCTCTGTTTCTACGAGAACCTCATGAGCAAAATTATGCAGTAGGTCCACCTTCATGTGAGTATTTCAACGAGCTCAAAAATCCCAAGAATAGTGATGAGGGGCATTTGGCTCTTACTGTAAGCAGCAGTGGTTCACCTGCAACAACTTCATCTTCAGTGTTGTCAGATAATTCTTTGAGTGATTATATAATGAGTATCTCTAATAGTTATGTTAAAACTGTTCGTATTTTAAGTTTTATCTTTAGGTTCTTTAATAATGTGAAATATCCTATGCAAAGGAAAAAGGGGCCTCTTGGATCTGAAGAGCTTAAAAGGGCTGAGATTGTATTAGTCAAATGGGCACAAGAAAAGGAGTTTCATGATGAGTTAATTGATTTAAATAAGGGTAAACAAGTAAAACCCCAAAGTAAAGTGAAATCTCTTAATCCCTTTCTTGATGATGACAAAATTATGAGAGTGGGTGGTAGGTTAAATCACTCAAATTTAACTTATCAACAAAAACATCCAGCTCTTTTGCCAAAGGGTCACAAATTTACCAAAATAGTTGTGGAATACTTCCATAAAAAGTTTCTTCACATTGGCCCACAATCCTTACTACATTGTGTTAGGCAACAATACTGGCCACTTAATGGCAAAAATCTATGTAGAAAAATAGTTTATGATTGTGTTACTTGCACTAGAAGCAATCCTGTTGTAGGTAATCAATTAATGGGAGACCTTCCAACTAAAAGAGTTAACCCTGCACCCCCATTTTCCAATACTGGTGTCGATTTTTGCGGACCTTTTCTTATTAAGTACAAGGGTCAAAGAAAAGGGTCTTTGAACAAAATCTATGTGTCTGTTTTTGTTTGCCTGGCAACTCGACTATACATCTTGAAGTAGTCTCGGATTTAACTTCTAACGCCTTCATTGCAACTTTGAAGAGATTCTTTGCTAGGAGGGGTTTATGCTCCTCGCTACTATCAGATAACGGGACAAATTTTGTGGGAGCCAGTGCTGAAATTAAACGTTTGCATAATCTTGTTGGGAATCCCGACGAAGTTTTGGCTAGCTATTTGTCATCCGAAGGCATAGAATGGAAATTTAATCCTCCTAGAGCTGCACATTTTGGAGGAATTTACGAAGCGGGTGTCCGTTCCTTTAAATTTCACTTGAAAAGAGTTATGGGTAGTGCTAGTTACACTTATGAAGAATTTCTAACAGTAGTTGTGCAAATAGAGGGAATTCTAAATTCAAGGCCAATAACTCCCTTGTCTACTGACCCAAATGAGTTGGAAGCCTTGACTCCTGGTCATTTCTTAGTGGGTCGACCTTTAAATGCATTGTTAGAACCAGATCTTTCAGAAACCCCAGACAATAGATTGACACGTTGGCAACGTTCAACTAAAGTTACACAGTATGTGTGGAAACGTTGGCATCGCGATTATTTAAATCATTTGCAGCAAAGAAATAAATGGCAATTCACCAAGGAAAATGTTAAATTGAACACTGTGGTGATACTAAAGGACGAAAACTTGCCTCCATGTAAATGGTTATTAGGTAGAATAGTACAGTTATTTCCAGGTGTAGATGGGAAAACTAGAGTTGTGTTAGTGCGTACCAAAGCTGGTACTCTAAAAAGACCTATAACCAAACTGTGTATTTTACCAACTTTGTATGATATTATTTGTAACTTTGTACATGTCTTATGTCTTGTAAGTTTATGTATAACCTCATTTTGAATGTTTCACATTGCAACGCCGGGCGGAATGTTATGTACTGCGGAGACGAGAGACGATCGGGAATTGGCATCTTTTCTCTCGCGCGTTGGCGCACTTGGCGCTCTTTCTCCTCACGGCATACTGGCAAACCCTTCATTCGGAAGACTGCGCTCGTACGATTAGGGCGTTTTTTAGCATGGGTCTAGGATGACCAAACTCACCGTCTCTCCGTTTCCCGGCTCAGAATGACCGGTTGCTTGCATAATCTCTTTATAATAAATCGTTTGTTACCAAAAAGCTATACAGTCCATTATAATTATCCAGCGCCGGTACTCTAGAAGTAGTACTTAACACATACAGTGATGTCCTAGAAAACTACTGTGGATATATTCACAATAAGTATGAAGAAAATGCGATTGTTGTTTTTGACGGATATCCCGAAGAGCCTACTACCAAGAATGAAGAGCAAAACAGGAGGGCTGCAAGACATTCATCCTGCGATATCGTTTTGAGAAAAACGCTGTTTGTCTTACAGCAAAAGAGAACTTCTTGGAAAACGAAACTAATATAAAGAAATAGTCACTCACTCTGGGATTAGAACTTTAAAGTCAGCAATAGCCCAATTGCGGCCGAAGGAGCCGGGTTGACATTGAAAGGACTGCCATAAACCAAAATTATTACTAGCTCTAACGTTGTAGTTGTGGGTTCCGATGCAGATTTAATTATGCTGTCATATGATCTGTTACATCAACTATCTTGTGCTTGCAAAAGAGAATGTGTCAGTTATTCTGTGGGTGCAGAAAAGCGAAGGGTTGAGTAGAGATGGTAATTAAAACGACGTTGAAAACTTTATCATGTTACATTGTATGTCGCGTTGCACGACGGACATTATTTTTGCTTTCTCCCCTTTACCCGCCGTTAATATCGCACATAAATTAATAAAAAATATATAGGTTATAAATTTTATAACAAGAGATTTTACATAATCTGACATATAAAAAAAATATAAAAAAATTCAAAATAAAAAACATACTTTTCTCATATTTTTCTTAATTTATAAAAAAAGTATAAGGTTTAACGCAAATATATAGATTACCAATATTGTAGCCCATTTAATAACAAACAAAACAAAAAAAAGTTGAGCTTGATCCAATCATTAGTAACAGATATAATGACAGTTCCGTAAATATTGGGATTTTGACCTTTGAGGGGGGCTGGGGGGAAAGCTCCAGGGGGATTTTTGGGGACTTTTGTCAAAATGCTCCTCTAGTAATGGTCTATCAATGGGGTAAAAATCAGCTTTACCCTTATTTTTTCCAATTCAAGTCCTTTATTGACTGGGCTACGTTGGCAACTTTATTAGGTTATGCCTCGTTGCGCGCCGAACATTTTTGCTTTCCCCCGCGTTAATATCGCACATAAAAAAATGAAACTGTATATCATTTGATTTAAAAATATATAGGTTATAAATTTTATATCAAGAGTTTTTACATAATTTGACATATATAGAATATATAACGACAAAAACAAAAGTTTCAAAATAAAAAACCTACTTTTCTCACATTTTTCTTAATTCATAAAAAACTATAGGTTTAACGCAAATATATAGATAACCAATATTGTAGCCCATTTAATAACAAACAAAACAAAAAAAAGTTGAACTTGATTCGATCATTAGTAACAGAGATAATGACAGATCCCTAAATATTGGCATTTTGAACCTTTGAGGGGGGCTGGGGGGGAAAGCTCCAGGGGGATTTTTGGGGACTTTTGTCAAAATGCTCCTCTAGTAGTGGTCTATCAATGGGGTAAAAATCAGCTTTACCCTAATTTTTTCCGAAGTTTGATATTTTAGTGTCTTTATTGACTGGGCTATAATGTCAAAAATCGTATTCAGCTGGCGCGATCGCGGTGGGTGTAGACGTGGGGGCGTTCGGAACATGTAAAAAAAGTTCAAAAATAAAAATATTTTACACCAGCTGAAAATTTATTTACATGTTATTTGGACTATTTTATGTATTCAGCTGGTATGCTGAGGGTGGGTATACTTCAGCTTCTCGTTTGTTTATGTAAAAAAAAACCGTATTTTCAAAATATTTTACACCGTGTGAAAAATTAAGACGAGATAGTTATTTAGGTATTAATCAAGAAAATAATATTCAGCTGGCTCGGTAGTGGTGGAAAGACCTTCAGCTGAGGCTATGAATTGGCTGCGCACTAAATTATATTCGAACCCCGCGCGTTATCTTCAGTCATCCAGCTGAAGGTCATTCCACCACTACCACGCCAGCTGAATGGGAATTTTTTTAATTTTACCTGTCATATTATAACATATTCGAGATTCATATGGTGTAAAATTGATTTGATTGGGAAATCATTAGCAGACATTGGGGAAACCATTCAAAATTTGACTAGGTTTTAATTCGTTTCCTTTCATTATATCTCAAAAGTGGAAAATATGGTTTATTATGACATATATGAATAATAATAACATTAATAATTAAAAGAAAAATAAATATTATCATTATTGGAAATGTAAAAATCATCGGCAATATCGCGATCATCGTCTGTTCAAGTGTCCTTTCTTCAGAAAATACATCAATATCTATTTCCTGTGATTATGTGTGAATCATATTCTGCTTCAGAGTCATTTGATAAAATCAAGAATGTTTTTAGCTAAAAGAAATAAAATAATTATGTAAATTGAAAATGAACGTCAGTTATACCTGCAGTATTCTCAACATTAGTGATTATCACTACAGATGGAGGTGGCTGGTCACTTTCGAAGCATTCCAAAATATCTATTATAGTCCGGGAGGCAGCGACATTTGAGGATGATTATTTTACACCGGCTGATTTTCTTACCAATAATTGGTCTTGGATAGATAATCAAGGAAACATAATTCCAGCTGGTCCAGTTCGGATGGTTGTAGGTGTTGGGGCATTCGGAACATGAAAAAAAAGTTCAAAAATAAAAATATTTTACACCGTCTGAAAATTTATTTACGTGTTATTGGGATTATTTTATGATGTTTTTAGGTATTCGGTTGGTATGCTGAGGGTAGGTTATACTTCAGCTTCTCGTTTGTTTAAGGAAAAAAACACGTTTTTTGAAAATATTTTACACCGTATGAAAATTTAAGGCGAGATAATTATTTAGGTATTAATCAAGAAAATAATATTCTTTTGGCTCGGTAGTGGTGAAAAGACCTTCAGCTGAGGCTATGAAGTGGTTGTGCACTAAATTATATTCGAGCGCCGCGCAGTATCTTCAGTCATCCAACTGAAGGTGTTTCTTCCACTACCGAGCGAGCTGGATGGGATTTTTTTAAGCCTTAACTTTCACACGAATAATATACTTGAGTTTCGTGTGGTGTAAAATTGATTTGATTGGGAAATCATTAGCAAACATCAAGAAAACATTCAATTTTTTTTTTAATTTCATTATATCTAGTACTAACAGATATTCGAAAAGCCAACCCGACCTATTTAATTCTTTGGTGATTAAGAGGGAAAGAAC